>JAOXOE010000852.1:2358150-2375422 GCA_028565055.1 Phoeniculus purpureus | reverse complement strand
GGTTGGATGGGGCTGTGGGCACCCTGGTCTGGTGAGAGGTGTCACTGCCCATGGCAGGGGGTTGGCACTGGGTGAGCTCTGAGCTCCCTCCCAACCCATTCCATGAGGTTATTTTGACACCAGGTAGAAAGATTTGAGAGACTTAAACTGTAAAAAAAGTATTTTGAGCTTTTAAGGAGAAGAATCTTTAACTTGCTTGCTTAGGGAGAAGGGAAAGGGATCTCCTGGCACTGGGTCAGCACAGAATTGCTTGGACTGAAATAAATGTGGGGGGTTGAGGTGCTGAAGTGTCTCAGACTGATGTTTCCTTCGTTGCTGCTCTTTCCTCGTGGACCTGAGCTGGAGTCACAGTGCAGAGATAACTCCAGGTTATTAAAGTCCACAGCCCTTTCTCATGCTTTGCCTCACTAAGATCTCTTGGTGCTTTGGCAGGTGCTCATGTGTCTTCATGGTGCTGCTCTGCTGGCTGCTGTTGGACAGGATGAGCTGCAGCTGTGGTCCTGGTGCTGAAAAAAAAAACTTCTGCATGTTGAGCAGTGTCTCAGAACTGACTAGCTGGTGGGTTCTGGTCTGGAGATGATCTGCACAGTAAAGCCCAGCAGCACAGGCTGAGGTGCACAGGCAGCGTGTGATCCGCCCTTCTGTCCCTCCTTCAGCCGCTGTCTTGTCCACAGACTCCTCCCAGCTGCTTTCCCTGTGACAACTCCGTGTCCAACACACCCTGGGTGTGGATTAGTGACCTCCATCCCCTGCCTCATTATTTTCTGGTCAGCCCCAAATGCCCTACTGAAATGATTTGGGAGATGCAAAGCAAATCCTAAGGTTTCCATGTTTTCCAAACAGACCATTGGTCTGTCCTGTTTGCTGGAGGGGGAGTTCCCTTAGATGAGAGCCAGGTCTGAACAACTTTCTGTCTCCTTTGTGGGTGGTTCCTCTTACCCAGAAACTCATCCTTGTTTATTTGCTGATCATAAAAGGATCATTTCCTGCCTCCTGTGCACTCGCTGTGACGCTGCAGTTGTGGGTTTGAGTGCTGTGAGTTCTTTACTGAATAATGCATCTGCTGGCGTCTTCCCCGCAGAGTTTGCCCGGCTCAAACTGCCTGCAGGAGCTGCTCTTGTAGCTTTTAACACCATATTCATGGGTGGCCTGGGTAGAGCTTGTCCTTATACAACTGCCCCTGTCTTTACTCCCTCTTTAGTCAGAATGGACCCACCAATTCTTGGAAGATCCCCAGAACAGGTTCTGTTTCTCTAGTTGGGGAAGCAGGAGAGTCAGTGCTTGCAGCTGCACTTAGCTCTTAGTATAATGGGATTTACGGGTGGTAGAGCAACACAGAGACCCATCAGGAGCTCCCAGGAGCTTTGTGTTACCCAAAGAAGCAACAACAGGACAGGGTTCTGTTTCTTTTTCATATGAGAACATCCCTGTGCATCAACTGCTGCAAGAGCTGTCCCATTGTTCCATCATAATAACGGAGCCTAAACCAGAAGAGAGGTGCTCTGGCATGAGACAGGAGGAGAAAGGGGACAGAGCTTCCCTAGAGAATTAAGAAGGGGGATGAAAATTTTAACGAGAGACTGTACAGTCTCTGAGTACTGATGGTTCTTCACCCTGTCCTGGTATTTGAGAGGAAAAATCATTTGTTACAGAATCCCACAATAACTGAGGCTGGAGAAGCCCCCTGAGCTCATCCAGCCCAGCACCTAATATCACCCCAGTGGTCACACCAGGGCACTAAGGGCCACAGCCAGGCTAGCCATCAACACCTACAGGGATGGGGACTCCAACACTGCTCTGGGCAGTCCAGTCTCTGATCACCCTTTCTGTGAGGAAGGGCTTCCTAACATCCAACCTAACCCTCCTCTGGCAGCTTCAGGCCCTGCCTTCTTGTCTTGGTGCTGGTTGCCTGGGAGAAGAGCCTGACCCCCACCTGACTACAACCTCTGTTCAGGGAGCTGGAGAGAGGGAGAAGGTCCCCCTTTGAGTCTCCTCCAGACTGAACACCTCCAGCTCCCTCAGTTTCTCCCCATCAGCCTTTCCCTCCAGTCCCTTCCCCACCCTTGTTGCTCCTCTGGACCCACTCCAGCCCCTCCATCTCTTTTTTGAAGTGAGGGCCCCAGTACTGGAGAGGAGGCCTCCCCAGTGCCCAGCACAGGGGGAGAATGATGTCCCTAGTCCTGCTGGCCCTACTAGTGCTGATCCAAGCCAGGATGTTCTTAAACAAGAACAGCTTTCCCCCTGCCTAAATTATTATAGAGACAAAGGTTTGTTCTCAAGGAAGGTCCCACATCCCAGTGTTTATGTGGATGTTATTTCCATTTTGTTTTGGCTCCAAAAAAAGTGAAGAATAAGTGAAGTCTCTGGGTTTTAGCCCTTTAAAGAAGACAAAATAAAACCCCAATCACTCACACAGAGTGAAACCTCTACCTGTTGCATCCAGTGTTCTACCCAACTGGGTTGTTTCCTGTTCAAGCAATTGACCGTGCCAGACCCCCGTGGGGACTGGTTTTGATGCTGGAAGAAAACTCCTTGTCTGGTGCTGTAAAACCCTGAGGGCCACGGTCAAATGCAAATGAGGAACAACCAGTTGTTGTTGCTCCTTTGGGGACCTTTATTCTGCTGTGAAGGCTGGGAGTCCAGGAATACTGCCAAGGAAAAACGGGATGGGGTTCTGGGCACCCTGCTCTGGTGAGAGGTGTCACCACCCACAGCAGGAGGTCAGCACTGGGTGAGCTCTGAGCTCCAACCCAATCTGGGATTCTACATGCAGACACCACAATGAGAAGCTGGCTGTGACCTAAAGAAGCCCAGGATCTGTGTGAAGTGTCCTGGTGCAGCACTGATGCTGAGCCCTTTCCATAGCTCCCGTTCCCACAGATTACAGTGTCCGCAGCTCTAGTCAGCTCTGTGTAACCCACAAGCCCAGTCTGATTAATCGATGAATTCTTCCCTCTCCCAGAGTCAATCTGCCCTTTTCTATAACAAAACCTGTCAGCTCTGGTTCTAAAGGTGGGGAATTCCATGACTATTGCAGGTGTGAGCGTGAGTCCCAGCAGCACTGCGTTACTGATCCTATTTATGGGTGCAGAGAGGTTTGTGTTGTCAGGCTGCTTCGCTTGTACCACAATGATGATCAAAGACCCTTCCTTGTCTTTATTTAACTCCACAGACACTACATTTTCACTCGTTCTTGTATAATTAGTGTTGATCAGGTGTAGCAATGGAGGTTGTAGACTGATCCCCTCGCTTACCCCTTTACTTCCTTCCTTTTTCCTTTTGGGAGTTTAATTCTTCCCCTGTGACTTCCCCAGCGCATGCGGTGACTAGAAGTTAAATGGGTTCTCCATGAAGTTTTCTGATGCCTCACGGTAAAAGTATCAATAGCTGATGTACTCTGTGTCTTCTCCAGTCATCAGTGGGAATAAACGACATGAGAAGCCATCGTGACTGCTCCCCTTTCTTCTCTAGCAGTAAAAAAGCAGGAACAACCTGCTCTGTTTGCAGTCCAGCCCCCAGCATCGCACTGGTGCAGTCTCCATCCTCCTCAGCAGGTGGCCCACGAGGCTTCTTTGTGTGGAATTCACAGGCCTGGCAGCCTCCCTGAATTCTAGGGGGAAGTGGACCTTAGAGAGTGGGTGTTTGTTTCTGAACTGTCACAGAACCACATACTGGGTGGGGGTTCGAAGTGACCTCTGGAGATCATCCAGTCCAACCTCCCTGCCAGAGCAGGATCCTCTAGAGCAGATCCCCCAGGAACAGTCCAGGAGGGTCTGGGAATCTCTCCGGAGCAGGAGCCTCCACAGCCTCTCTGAGCAGCCTGGGCCAGGGCTCCAGGACCCTCACAGTGACAAACTTTTTCCTTCTGTGGAAACTGAACCTCCTGGGTTCCAGTTTGTGCCCAGTGCCCCTCGGCTGTTGCTGGACACCACTGGTCCCATCACCCTGACCCTACACTTTAGCTACCTCAGCCTCCTCCTCTCCAGGCTGAGCAGCCCCAGCTCTCTCAGCCTCTCCATAGGGCAGATGCTCCAGCCCTCTGGTCAACCCAGTGCCTTTGCCCTGGACTCTTCCCAGTACCCCCTGTCCCTCCCCTTCCTCTGTCTTCTCCATCACCTTCATTGACCCTTATCTTTGGCTTTGTGGTGCCTGTTGGGACTTCTTTCCATCCACCTCCTGTACAACTGGACTCCAGGATACTGGTAATTCCAGGAAGGAAAAGCAGCCAAAGGAATCCGGATAAAGGGGGGCCGAGCAGCCTCGCGTTTGGGGTCTCTCAGTTTGCAGGGTCCCAACCCCCGGACTGGAAACGCCCGGCTCCGTCCTTGGCCTCCTGCAGGGCCCTGGAGCCCCTGAGCGAGGGACCAGTCCGAGCTGCAGAGATGGAGGCTACTGCTCCGGCACCGGGAGGGCTGCGGGGCCGGGCGGGGTGAAGCGGGGCCGAGGGAAGGCCTCGGGGCCTCTCCCGCACCTCGAGCGGCCGCCACAGCCTCCTGCCGGCGGGGCTCCGTCAGGTCTCGCCTCGGTCTCTGGGTCCTCCTGCGCGTTCCCGAGGCCCCTGGGCCGCGCCCAGGCGGGGCGGGCCGTGCGCATGCGGCTGCGGGGACGCGCATGCGGCTTCAGGGGCACCGAGACATAGGGCCGGAGGCAGCGCGGCCGGCAGGTACGGGCGGAGCTGGGGGGCGGCTGCAGCGGGCCGGGCCAGGCCGGGCTGCGGGAGCTCGGGGTGCAGGAACGCGGTTGCTCCCGGCGCGGCACCGCGGGCGGGTCCCCGCGGCCTGCCCCGGCCACCGGCGGAGCCGGGTCGCTCGTCCCTCGAGTCACCTTGGGGCGGCTGCGGGGCCGGGCCGGGGCCCCGTGGGTTCCCAGCGGTGGTTCCGCTGGCCCCGGGCAGCTCCGCCGGCCCCGGTGTCCGGCTGCGTCACTCGGCCCCGCCGAGGGCCAGGGATGAGGGGTGGGTGTGGAGAGGCCTCGATGCTCGTGAACGCGCCCGCGGGCCCGCTCTTCACCCGGGCTGTAACCGGGGCCGCGACCCGCGGCTCCTCCGAACGGGGCCGGCGCCGGCACCTGGGGCTGGCGGCCCCCGAGTGCGGCCGTCCGCGGGTGTTTATTGTTCTCTTCCCGTTTCTCGCTTTGTCCCTCCGTTCTCTTGCTGCGGGCTGTGGGGGCTGCGGGTCGTTCCAGCTGTTCCGTGGCCCCCCCGGGTCTGGCGGACTAGCAGGGTGTGAGAGTCATCGAGCGGTTCGGCTTGAAGAGACCTTGAAAGGTCACCCCGCTCCATCTCCAGCCTGACCTTGAACATCTGCAGGGACGGGGCTTCTCCCACCGCCCTGGGCGACCCGGGCTGGGGTTTCACCACCCTCTTCCTAAGATCCAGACCTCCCCTCTTGCCGTTTAAACCATCACCCCCTGTCCTGCCACAGTTCCAGTCGAGAATCACTGGCTGCTCCCTGTCACAGGAGCCACGAGGCTCCAGTCAGCTCAGTCTGACCCTCTCCGTGAGGTTTATTGGCTTCACGAAGCGGTTTGGCCTTTAGTAACTTAAAAGTTCCAGTTTGTTTCTGACAAATCAATCGGCACGCCAGGGTGGCTCTAGTCCCGCGGTTCTGTGTCGGTGAAGCAGTCCAGGGATGCTGATTGCTGTCAATTCTTCGGCTATGGATGAGGTTTTCTGCTGTTAGACCTGAGATTCTTGCAGCTGCCACTGTGTTTCAGATCCAATGGCTGTCCCACCAGCATACAGCGACTTGGGGAAGTCTGCCAGGGATGTGTTCAACAAGGGATACGGTAAGGGAAGCTGGCCGTGGTGGGATAACCTTTCCTGTTTTCCCTTGGGTGACTTGAAAGTGACAATAAAACCATCAGAGATCTTGGAATCATCAAGTGGTTTGGGTTGGGAGCTCAGGGATCACCCAGTGCCATGGGCAGCAACACCTCTCAACAGCCCAGGGTGCCCAGAGCCCCATCCAGCCGACCCTTGGACACTGTCAGTAATGGAGCAGCCACAGCCTCCCTGGGCAACCTGTTCCAGGGCCTCAGCCCCCTCCCAGGGAGGGATTTCTGCCTCAGGTATCAGCTCAATCTCCCCTCTTTTAGCTTGAAACCATCCTCATAAATCTGTAGCTGGTCTCAGACTTCACCAGAGAAGGTGAAGACACCTGATGATAGGTGACTGTTAGGGCATGAGGACGCTCACTTTGAGTTGTCAGAATTCCTTCAGTCATTCCCCTCAGTAACTGCTGAACCATGAAATTAGGCTTTTGGGTTGATGTTCCCCACCTGCTGGACGTGGGGTGTGCAGGGAAGAAGCCTTGTTCTTAGCCCCTCTGTGCTATTCTGTTTGCAGGGTTTGGAATGGTCAAGTTAGAGCTGAAGACCAAGTCTTCCAGTGGGGTGGTGAGTACTGGGGGCTTCCACCGTCACCCCTGTTGCAAAGGGAGGACCAGTTCCTGAGTTGGTTGGGTGGCAGGAACTTGTAGCAGGTGCTGCTACTCTCTTTCAGTTCCCGTTGTAAAACCTGTAGCTGGCAGGTGTCTGTAGAGTTGTGGAACCCCTGCAGTGGTGCATCTGTGCTGTGGGGTGCAAGGGTTTTCACACGGTTTGTTACGGACTCTGTTCCTCCCCGTCCCACTGCCGCATCCCACACACAGGGGATGGATTTACCTGCACTGTGCCCCAGGGATGTGGAGGCACCAGAACCTCTCTGGTCTTTGTGCTGTGAGTGCTGCCAGTCCCTCCTGGCTGGGCACTTGCTGAGCTCACCTGACCCGTTAACGGTTAACTCTGCGGCTGATGGAACCAAGTGTAAGCGAGTGGCATCCTGGCTTGTGTCAGCACTAGTGTGGCCAGCAGGACTGGGGATGTCATTCTTCCCCTGTGCTGGGCACTGGGGAGGCCTCCCATTGAGTACTGGGGGCAGTGCTGGGCACCACACTGCTAGAAAGAGATGGAGGGGCTGGAGCAGTTTCAGAGGAGCAATGAGGCTGGGGAAGGGACTGGAGGGAAAGGCTGATGGGGAGAGGCTGAGGGAGCTGGGAGTGTGCAGCCTGGAGAAGAGGAGACTCAAGGGGGAACCTTCTCCCTCCAGCTCCCTGAAGGGAGGTTGTAGTCAAGTGAGGGTCGGGCTGTTCTCGCAGGCAACCAGTGCCAGGATGAGAGGGCAGGACCTGGAGCTGCCAGAGGAGGGTTAAGCTGGATGTCAGGAAGCCCTTCCTCCCTGAAAGGCTGATCAGAGCCTCGACTGGACTTGCCCAGGGCAGTAGTGGAGTCCCCATCCCTGGAGGTGTTGATGGCCAGCCTGGCTGTGGCCCTTAGTGCCCTGGTGTGGCCACTGGGATGATGTTAGGTCCTGGGCTGGGCTGGATGAGCTCAGGGGGCTTCTCCAGCCTCAATCATTCTGGAGTTCTGTGTTCGATTCTAACGTGGGCTTTTCTCTTCCATGCCACGGCCCTGTTGGATGTTTATCCAGCTGGTAAGAAGTTTTGCCGTGTTGCCTCCTGGTTGGTTTGTCTAGTAGAGTCGGTTTGTCTAGTAGATTTGGTTTGTGTCCTGCATGCGGCCGTTCATTAACAGGCTGGATTTTTTAAAGGGAATTAGAGGGGGAAAAGATCCAAGGATGCGGGTGGCTTTAGCTGTTCAACCCAACATTTTGCACTGGGTAGGGATCCCTGCGAGGGGTCAGAGCAGGCTGTGGGATGCTGAACTAACAATTAACCAGTTTGGAGCAGAAAAAGCAGTGGGAAATGGGGTTTTTTGTTAGTAAGAATGTGCAATGAAAATTAAGAGGTGATGACCTGCTCTTTGAATCCTGATAGAGGTGGAGAATGAAGATGTGGGATCTCTATTGTTGCTTTTCCCTACCTGAGCAAGTCCCAGGGCTCTGTCAAGGCACCACAGTGAGAGCAGAGGTGCCCAAAGCAGCAGCATTTTGTGATGCAGAAAGAATCCTTTTGGTGGGGATGAAGGGTTTTGAGGGTCTCATCAAAAGGCCTCAGGGCAGTAGGGGTGAGTCCTGATGCTTGTTGGGTGGAAGAGCTCGATGTCATGAGACAGCAGGGTGCTGAAAGGTGTGTTGTGTCCTCGGCAGGAATTCGCTGCAGCTGGTTCTTCCAACACAGACACAGGGAAGGCTTCAGGCAGCCTAGAGACCAAATACAAGGTCAAAGAGTATGGGCTGACGTTCACCCAGAAGTGGAACACAGACAACACCCTGGGAACAGAGGTTGCTGTGGAGGATCAGGTAAGAGGACGTCGGTGACTCCTCAGAGTTGTCAGGCTGGCTGGGCAATCTGTTCTCATTAGAGATGGCCCTGCTTGGTGTAGGGGTCCTCGACTAGGTGATCTCTGGAGGTCTTTTTCAACTCAGGACACTCAGTGATTCTGTTGAATGTTTCTGCAGTTGGGGTGGGAAACTGCTGAGTTGAGCAGAAAACATCAAAGAGTGAAAGTTCCACTAAACCATCTGGAGGACTGAAGCAGCAGAAGTTACTGACAGGTGCCCTCTGCCACCTTGATCAGGGTTTGTAGCTTTAAAATGGGAGATGCTGCCCGGCTCCAGGACAGGGTGGGAAGGCTTGGTGCTTAGTGCCTGTAGGCTCAGAGGATGATTCTTGAACTCCTACAAATGGGAACTGTTGTAGTGAACTCAGCGTCTCAATGTTCTCTTCAACACGCGGCTGGAAATCTGGGTGTAATGAGGTATCTGCAAAGCGTGGGGCTGCTATGGAGCCTCGGGGTGGAGAGAGAAGGTCCTGATTTTAATCTTCAGCGTCTGCAGATGTTGTGGAAGTGGGACCAGTCCAGGGTGGGGACTCACCTGTTGGAGAGCAGCATAGGAGAAAGGGACCTGTGGGTCTTGGTGGCCAGCGGGATGGCCGGGAGCCAGCCCCTTCTGGGGGCCAATAAGGCCAGTGGCATCCTGGGGTGGATCAGAAAGGGGCTGGTTAGTAGATGGAGAGAGGTTCTCATCCCACTCTACTCTGCCCTGGTGACACAAGCACTGCAATCTTGTGTCCAGTTCTCGGCCACTCAGTTCCAGAAGGACATAAGAGCTGCTTGAAAGAGTCCAGCGCAGAGCTACAAGGGTGATGGAGGGGAGCATCTCCCTGATGGGGAAAGGCTGAAGGAGCTGGGTCTCTTGAGCTTGGAAAAAAGGAGACTGAGAGGTGACCCCATGAATGTTAATCAATACAGAAAGGGTGGGTGTCAGGAGGATGGAGCCAGGCTCTGCTCAGGGGCACCCAATGATAGGACAAGGAGCAGCGGGTGTGAGCTGGAACAGAGGAGGTTCCACATCAATGTGAGAAGGAACTTCTTTCCCGTGAGGGTGACAGAGCCCTGGAAGGGGCTGTCCAGGGGGGTTGTGGAGTCTCCTTCTCTGGAGACGTTTCAAACCTGCCTGGCCATGTTCCTGTGCGACTGGATCTAGATGATCCTGCTGTGTCAGGGGGATTGGACTGGGTGATCTTTTGAGGTCCCTTCCAATCCCTAACAGTCTGTGATGTTACGGTCACATTTTGCCTTCTCTTTCATCACAGTGGGAAATAACACTCTCACACAGAGGAGAACTCTGAGCAGGTGTCTCTCTTCTTCTTTGCAGTTGGCTGAAGGATTGAAGGTGGCTCTTGACACCACGTTTGTACCAAACACAGGGTAAATGTTTCTGTTTTGAGGGGGTTCTGCAGTCATTAACTGGTCTGAACCTACAGACAGCACAGACCTTCCCAGCACCCGGGTTAAACCAGACACCTTTCTTTTGGTAGGAAGAAGAGTGGGAAGTTGAAGACCTCCTACAAAAGAGACTACGTGAACCTAGGCTGCAACATAGACATCGACCTCGCTGGCCCAACCATCTATGGCTGGGCAGTGCTGGGCTATGAAGGTTGGCTCGCTGGCTACCAGATGGCTTTCGACACTGCCAAGTCTAAGCTTTCACAAAATAACTTCGCCTTGGGTTATAAAGCCGGGGACTTCCAGCTGCACACGAACGTGTGAGTACCCCCTGAGCCTTGGGAACGCTCGGAGGAGCCAGACTAGTTGCATCTCGAGCACTGATGGGAGTCAGGGGAAGGGTGGAGGGGAGAGAAGGGGGTGCTGTTGTATTCAGCAGTGATTTAGCTTCAGTGGTTTTTGTCTCAGCAGGGGCAACTTCCCAGCTCTGGGCTGTCTTTTGAGACCTTGTTTCAGGGTGATTTTGTTTCTCGTGCGGATAGCAGAGGTGGAAAGGCTCTTCATCTCGTTCATTTGGAATTAGGATCTGTAAACTTCAACTTGTAGTTTAGCACTAGATAAAAGAGCCTCCAGTTAAGCTGCTGTAACGTCCTCTGCTCCCCAGAGCCAGAGGAGAGCTCCGTGTTGCGCTGTGCCTGAGTGTTTCCAGCTGCCAGCACAGCGTAGGTCCAGTCTTGGCCTTCAGATGCTCTGAAGGGCTTTGGAGAAGGCAGCCAGCTGCAACACGCTGACGTTGTTTTCCGACTCCTCAAGCCCACAGCTGCCTTAAGTCTGCTGGATTTGTCTCTTGGCGTCTCACCAAGCGATCTGGGGTTTGTTTGCTTCAGTCAGAACGTCAGCCCAGGAGTCTTGGCAGCTGCCACTTCGGCTCTGCAGGAAGGCTGCAGGGTGTGGGTAAAAGTCCTGAGTTTGTCAGCTCCAGCTAGGAAGCATTTGAGTGCAGATCCAGGGAAGTATGGGGGCTCGTGGTTCGTTTTAAGACCCGATGATCAAACAATGGTGGTGAAGGGTTAATCTGAAGTTACTGATGACAGAACAGGAGAAGGTTTGACACTCCTGTGTCCGTTACGAACAGGAACGATGGCACCGAGTTTGGTGGCTCCATTTATCAGAAGGTTAATGATAAGGTGGAGACATCAGTGAACCTGGCCTGGACCGCCGGCAGCAACAACACCCGCTTCGGGATCGCTGCTAAGTACCAGCTGGACGAGAAGACTTCCATTGTGGTGAGAATCCTGCTCCTGCAAGGAGCATTTTAAGCCCCTAACATGGAAACCCCTAACGGGAAGGAGTTGCTTTAGTTGATTACCAAGAAGGCAGAGGTAGGTGGCAAAGTGCAGCCTCTGGTGTGGTTCAGATTGAAACTGGGACCTCATTTGTGTGAAACAGTGGAAGAAAAACCTTAACAAACCAACTTTAAATGTCTTTCTTGTCTCTGGGGGAACACACGCTGGTCTGAGCAGTGTCCCTGTAGCCTGTGCATAGGGGAATGAGAGGATGCAGCGCCCTTTTGATCCCCTAATTCTTAGCTCACTTGTGTACTCTGGCAGAAGGGTTGAGGTTCAGGAGTCAGAACAACCCCAGGGAGGTGAGAACGAAAACCAGAAGCGCCTGCGTGTGGGTCCTGAGGCTGAGAACTGAAGGAGCAGGTATTTATTAGAAGAGTTTGTCCCAGGAATGATTCAGCCCCAATGAAAAAGAAGGGGGAATCTTCATGTAAGCAGCTTAGTCAGGCAAAGATGGGTTTGCAGAGTCATTTATTGAGTTGCTGCTCGTTAAAAAAATCATCCTTACTAAGCAGTTTGCAGGCAGGGGCTGTGAGCCACAGACGACTTCACTGGTTACGGAGGGACTGGACAGGGAGGTTTCATGGGGGCCGGTTTGAGGGGAAAGCCTGGAGCTGTTACTTAACCCACAGCTTAAGCTGGAGACTCTTGAGGAGAAAAGACTGTGGACTAAACCTCTGTAGAGGTCTGCAAGTAGCTGAAGGAGTTAAAGCCTGAACCACCTGCTCAGGGAATGTCTGGGTGTTTGTGCAGAGTGAATAAATACTGATTGCTCTTTCTTCCTCCCTCTAGACGAAGGTGAATAACGCCAGCCTGATCGGGATTGGCTACACTCATGTGCTCCGACCTGGTAGGTAACTCCAGCTGGTAGCAGCAAACAGCATCAGTAGTGCAGAGTGGGATCTGGGGCTGCACCTGCACCATGGGCTCACAGAAGTGCAGGAGGGCTCTGTGCAGAAATGAGCCTCCCATACTGGGGAGGGCTCTGTGCAGGGTATCAGTGTGTGAAGGGTCTCCATTTGCTTTCCTAGGTGTAAAGCTCACCCTCTCAGGCTTGATTGACGGCAAGAACTTCAATGCTGGAGGACACAAAGTGGGGCTGGGATTTGAGCTGGAAGCTTAGTGCTGGCAGCTGTAAGGAAACCCAACTGGTGGTGCTCTGGAAGATGAAGGAAAAGCATTACCCAGTTTGTTTCGGCCTTAATGTTACTCTGACAAATTTCAAGCAGTGTGAACTTTCTACTCTTCCAAAGAAATGTTTTGTCCCAACCCTGAAGCCCAGCGAGTGCCAGCACGTGGCAGGAAGATCCCTGAAGGCGTGCATGGGAGCTGTGCTGTTTGTGCCACATTTCACTCCAGTTGTCCATAAAAACCTCTTCCCTGAAACCAGAAATAAAACTCCCACCTCTCTCCCCCATCCCTGTGTCGCATCCTGCATGTCCTGTTCTTCACAGCCTTTTATAAATGGAGGTCTCTGTGCTGTAGTGGAGGGTTTGGGGTTCCATCAGAGCGAAATAAACTGGTCACAGTAGGAACAGAGTGCTGCTGTCTCTCTTTTTGGTGCAAGTTTAAGCAGGAAGGACAGGGAGGGGCTGGAGCTGGGCCAGAGAAAGGCAACGGGGCTGGGGAAAGGGTTGGACAACGGAGCAGCTGAAGGAACTGGGGTTATTTAGACTAGAGAAGAGGAGGCTGAAAGGAGACCTTGCTCTACAGCTACCTGAAAAGAGGTTGTAGCGAGGCTAGTGCTGGTTTCCTCTCACAAAGCACAAGGGGAAATCGCCTCAAGTTGCATCAGGGGAGGTTTATATTGGATCTTAGGAAGAAGATCTTTCCTGAGAGAGTGGTTGGGCACTGGAACAGGCTGCCCAGGAAGGTGGTGGAGTCCCCATCCCTGGAGGTGTTTAAAAACCGAGTAGCTAGAGCACTTGAGGCCATGGTCTAGCAGTTAGGGAGCTGCTGGGCTGAGGACTGGACTGGATGATCCCAGAGGTCCTTTCCAGCAAGGATGATTCTATGGAATCGAATCTAGTGCTATGATTATTAATGGATAATCTGCAAAAGCCTTGTGGAGTTGCCTGTGTGTGCCAAAGCCTCCCTTTGCTGTGGGCTCTGGGCTAACACCCTCACAGCTCTCGCTCAGGGGTTAGAGACCTGCACAGTGAAAGCAGCGCTGGGTTTTTTTCCTCTTTCATTAAAACACTGAGGGTTTCACAAAGAGCAAACCAAAAGTTTACATGTTTCAGGTCATTTCGTTCCCATAGAGGAAACAACAATCGTTTTACACTTCAGGGTGGGGGGAATAAAAGTGCAAATCAGCAGTGAAGACACTCGGTTCACAGTTCAAGTCCATTAGGAAGGTGACATCTACCAGTGACTGTGCAAGCTGATTGCATGTGTTGTCCATCGTTCATTACAAAGCCTAGGAGGCAGCAAAGCCACCACATGTGATGCCTAAGGGAAGATACAGCGGGACAGCGAGGATCGGCTGTCTCAAGGCACGACTAAGCAGTTAGAACAGGCGTTTCCTACTGTATCCTTGTGGGAAAAAGTCCCCGAGCTGGGTGCGAAAAGCCAGGCCGTGAGCGCCATGGAAGCAGGTGACAGTAGAAGGAGGCACTTGAACTTCCCTTCTCAGAGGCAGCAGCTTTTCACAGTTGGCTTCTTGAAGCAGCAGGTCTTCAGAGGCAACCGAAGTGACTTTACATCTGCGTTTGTTCTGGACTGTTTGGTTCTTCTAGGTGAAGCTGCAGCCAGCTCCAATCTAGAGCCTAAAGAACAAACAGAACTGAAGTCCAACATGATTTTATGGTTGAGCTTTCTTCAGATTAAAGGGGAAGCAACTTCCAGCATCTATAAATTTAACAATGAGCAGGCTGGTCAATCAAGGAAAGTCATCATCTCCTTATTTTCTCTAATATTTTACTTTCTTCTTACGATTCAGCTCCATTAAAAGAGCATCCCTGCTCAACACTCCAGCACAAGCCCATCCCAGTGATGGCAATTCAAGCTGGGCAGTGGGTCCTATCTCTCATAGCCCCTCTCCCTTTCCACAATACAATCTGCAGGTGTCTGTTTACCCACAATACTGGCAGCAGTCAGGCAAGAATGAGCCTGAAGCCATGAGCTGCCCCCAGCCCATTTACAGAAGAGTATTAATGCCGTTACCATGAAGCTCTGTTCCTGATCCTTCATTGTGTCATGCATCACATCCTCCAGCTGGCTACAGAGCTTCTGTGATTCCAGCAGGAGCTCCTCGCTGAAAGGGACAGTTATTGCACAATCACTCTCATGCTCTGTGTAACGAGACACTGCCTCTACTCCTGAGATACTTCTGGCAGCTCTGCTCAGAGCCGTGAGGGGTAACTGCTACCAGTCAGCTCAAAAGCTACTAATTCCTATTGCAACTGGGAAAGCTGGTGGTATCCCCAGCTGCACTCGGACAGGGGAAGGGAAGCCTGGTCCAAGTTGGGTTCTTACTGTGTGCTGCTAGAGAAACAGCTGCAGAACAGGCTGTAATCCAAAGAATTCATAGCATGGCTGGGGCTGGAAGGGACCTTCAGGATCACCCAGTTCCAACCCCTCTGCAGAGGCAGGGACACCTTCACTAGAGCAGGTTCCTCAGGGACCCAGCCAACCCAGCCTTGAACACTGCCAGGGATAGAGCAGCCACAATTTCCTTGGGCAACCTGTTCCAGCATCTCAGCACCCTCACAGGAAAGGATTTGTTCCTCATGCTCAACCTCAATCCCCCCCTCTTCAAGGCTGGAACCCTTTCCCCTTGTCCTCTCACTACCACCTAAGTGCCAAAAGCCCTCTCCCAACTTTCTTGTAGTCCCCCTTCAGAGACTGGAAATCTGCTCAAATTTCACCTGGGAGCCCCCTCTTCTCCAGGCTAAACAACCACCAGAGGACTGAGCAACACTGGTGAAACCAGCCCGAGGGCTGTCACTCCAGCTGGCTGAAGCAAGGCAGAGCTCCGTGTGCTTGGTTAGAGCAGCCTCTCCTTCAGGACACAGCTCAGCCACCATCACCTCACCTGACACTATTGCAGCAGGCAGTGCACCACAAGCAAGCCCCACCATTCCAGACAAAACAAACCCTTCATTCCTGAGGCAGGGGAAGCTAAGCCTCGCACTACTGCACATTTGTCATAACAAGACTCACAAACCCCATGAATTTCAGCTACTCTGTAAGGAAAACCCCTGGTGAAGGAAGCTGAACACCAAGAGTGCAAGTTAGGCAGCCTCTGCGTCCTGATTTCACCAAGCAGGTGCCCCAGCTTTCTTGTGCCAGCAGCAGCTACAGAACTGCAGGCTTTGCCTCACCTCTTCTTGACAGACTCTGAGAAGTTGTAGGTTCCTGAAGGGACCGGCAGCAGCAGCTGACTGTGGCTACCGAGCCGTGACGCGGTCATGCTCTCCGAGCTGCCAGTAACAGGACCACGTACTTTACTCTGAAGAAAAGAGTAGGTTCAGATTGTAACTCTCTCCAGTGAATTCCAGCTTGGAACTTGGTTTGAATCCTAACTTCAATTAACTTATTACATTGACTATTAATTGCTTCACTAACCTGTGCTGCCAACCGTCATGGCAGGGGTTTGTTTTACTTACACAAGCAATTTTCAGCAGGTTCCACAGTTCCTTCTGTCGTTTCTCCTGAAGCCTCACAACGGTTTCCTCATCTTCATTCATCAGATTCATCACTTTCTCCACTTTGGGGAACAGTTCCAGTGCTTTCTGCTTGCAAACTACAGTTTTACTATGAAAAAAACAAAGGATCACACAATGGACAACTGCTGCAGGGAGCTGGTTAGTAGATGGAGAGAGGTTCTCCTCCCCCTCTACTCTGCCCTGGGGAGACCACATCTGGAATCTTGTGTTCTGGGGCTCTCAGTTCCAGGACACAGAACTGCTTGAGAGAGTCCAGTGCAGAGCCACAGAGATGATGAAGAGAGTGGAGCATCTTTCTGATGAGGAAAGGCTGAGGGAGCTGGGTCTCTTGAGCTTGGAAAAAAGGAGACTGAAGGGTGATACCATGAATTCTGATTAATATAGAAAGGGTGGGTGTCAGGAGGATGGAGCCAGGCTCTGCTCAGGGGCACCCAGCGGTAGGAAAAGGGGCAATGGTGTGAGCTGGAATAGAGGAGGTTCCACATCAATCTGAGAAGGAATTTCTTCACAGTGAGGGTGATGGGGCCCTGGAAAGTGCTTCCCAGGGAGGTTGTGGAATCTCCTTCTCTGTAGACATTTAAAACCTACTTGGCCATGTTTCTGTGCGACTGGATCTAGGAGATCCTGCTGTGGCAGGGGGGACTGGACTGGATGACCTTTCAAGGTCCCTTCCAACCCCTAATGTTCTGTGAGTCTGTGATTGCCTCATTTCCTGTAACACTCCAAGATCTTATGAACTGTTGGTGTTCAGTGACCAGTGGTGTCCCCCAGGGATCAGTACTGGGCCCAGTTCTATTCAGCATCTTTACTGATGACCTTGATGAGGGGACTGAGTTTACCCATAGTAAACTCACAGGTGACACCATGCTGGGAGCAATGTTGAGTGGCTGGAGGGCAGGAAGAGGCTGAAGAGAGATCTGGACAGGCTGGGTCAATGGGCAGAGGCCAACAGGATGAGGTTTAACAGGGCCCAGTGAAGGGTCCTATGCTTTGGCCACAATAACCCACTGCAGCTACAGACTGGGAGATGAGTGGCTAGAAAGCAGCCTGGCAGAGAGGGACCTGGCAGTACTGGGTGACAACTGGCTGAACAGGAGCCAGCAGGGTGTGCAGGTGGCCTGGATGGTCAATGGCATTCTGGCATGGATCAACACTAGTGTGGCCAGCAGGGGTAGGGACATAATTCTTCCCCTGTACTGGGCACTGGGGAGGACTCCCCTTGAGTACTGGGGGCAGTGCTGGGACCCTCACTGCAAGAAAGAGATGGAGGGACTGGAGCATATCCAGAGGAGAAGCAAAGATGGGGAAGGGACTGAAGGGAAAGGCTGATGGAGAGAGGCTGAGGGAAGCTTTTAGCCTGGAGAAGAGGAGACTCAGCAGGGACCTTCTCCCTCTCTACAACTCTCTGAAGGGCGGTTGGAGTCAGGTGAGGGTTGGGATATTCTCCCAGGCAACCAGCACGAGGACAAGAGGACAGGGCCTGAAGCTGCCAGGGGAGGGTTAGGTTGGGTGTTAGGAAGCCCTTCCTTATGGAAAGGGTGATCAGAGCCTGGACTGGACTGCCCAGGGCAGTGGTGGAGTCCCCAT
>JAOXOE010000852.1:2323304-2348560 GCA_028565055.1 Phoeniculus purpureus | reverse complement strand
CTCCGCGCCTGTGGGGGAGGGGGCCTGAATGAAGGGTGGTGGGGTGGGGGGTGTTCGGCCATCGCTCACCTTGTTGTGCCAACGAATGACGTTGCCGAAGCCGCCGGTGCCCAGCCGCTCCTTCATCTCCCAGGGGCCGCAGGTCTGCCCCTGCAGGGCCGCCGGGCGGCTCATGGCGGGGCCGCTGAGCTCCGGTCCGCAGGGCCCGGCCCGGCCGCCTCCGCTTCCGGCTCCGGAGCGACAGCCCGCCCGGCCTTAAAGGGGCCGCACAGAGCCCGTGGGGCTGCTCTAGCGAGGAGTTGTCAGGCTCTGGGATCCGGCGGTGGGTGTCACCGAGACACGCTGCAGGGAATGGGCTGGGGGAGCGCAGGGGCCAACCCCCTGCCCTGGGCAGCGACACCTCTCACCAGACCAGGCTCCATCCTACCTGCCCTTGGACACCGCCACGGATGAAGCAGCCGCAGCCTCCCTGGGCAACCTGTTCCAGGGCCTCAGCCCCATTCCAAGGAGGGATATCTGCTTCAGATATCATTTCAGTCTCCCCTCTTTGAGCCTGAACCCAGCCCCCTTGTCCCAGCACCAGAGTCTCTCAGGTAAATGTCTCTCTCTGGAGCCCCTGCAGGAACTGCAAGCTGCTCTAAGCTCCTCCCGGAGCCTGCTCCTCTCCAGGCTGAACAGCCCCAGCTCCCTCAGCCTGTCCTCAGAGCAGAGGGGCTTCAGGCCTCTGAGCATCCCCGTGGTCTCCTCTGGTCTCACTGCAGCTGCTCCAGTGCCTTCTTGACCTGGGGACCCCGCAACTGGCCGCAGGACTGCAGTGGCGTCTCACTAGAGCAGAGCAGAGAGGGAGAATCACCTCCCCTGACCTGCTGGTGATATTTTTTTGATGCAGCCCAGAGACAGGATGCGCTTAGAGCCAATCCAATCCAGTAGATGGTGCTTTTGACTGGAGGAGAGAAAGGAGAAAATCAATCTGGCAGTAAAAGGCACCATGGCTCACATTCCAGCACAGAAATCTTCCTCCTGCCCTACTGACTCCCTTCCCCCAACACTGCAGCCACCCTGCCTCCTCCATCATCCCCAGATCCTCTGCAGGGGGGAGCAAAGCTCGTCCTCCTGCCCTCTGGAGTCTCCACCCCTCGAGTGGAGTTTTAAGTAGGGCAGGAGCAGCGCCGAGATATCAGAGCTGCAGAGACCACAAGAGTTGGCTGGGCTGCAAAGGAAACCGGCAGCAGAAAATATAAAGGAAAAAGGTAGGTCCTGCTCTGCACCTGCTTTAAAAAGTGTATTTCCCCTTTCCAGCATCAATGCTGGTCAATGCTATTAACAAATCCTGCCAAATGGGTAGTTAGTGGTAGTTAATTAACTGAACTATTGCCTCAGGTTGAGGCTCAGGATGCTGCATAGAGCTTTCACTTGTTCCAAGAAAGCTTCAGCTGTTCCAGTCTCTAACCAGTTAGCAGGCAGGAGTCTCCTGCAAGGAACTTAAAGAGTTAGGAACAAGCATCTCCACGGTAAAAAGAAACCCAGAGAGTCTGTGGAGGAATAATTTATCATCCTCTTGGGAGGAGATAATCCTGTGTCTTCTGATCTTAAAGATCTGTTTCAACCAAAGACACTCTGTGATTCACCCCAGGCTCCCAACCAGGAGAATGGAGGGACAAAGAGGAGGAGGAGGGCTGGTTTTCCTCAGCTCTCCCTAAACACCCGTCCCTTGAAATACAGCCAAACCCACAGGAACTATTGAGAGTTATTGCCAAAACAAAGCCATGCTTTGAAATATCCATCTCCGATTCATTTGAAGACTACAGAATCCTGTTTTTCTGTGTTTGTTTTATTTCAAATTCTTTTCCCCCAGAGCAGAGCTCTGCTCACTGTTAAAGAGCAGCAAGTCTGATACTCGTGTGCTTAGTTTAGACAAAAAATACTATCCATATTAGAAATCACAGATGATCTTTCTCCAGAAGGTAGAAAATTGCAGAAAAAGGCAGCCAGGATCTGCAGTTTTGTGCTTGAAGACTTTGAACTGTTAAAGCTCTTAGTACTACAGATGCAGAACTGAATTTGAAGGCAAATGGAGTAGGGAGAGAGCTACTTCTAATGTAATGAGCTGGAACAGAGGAGGTTCCACATCAGTGTGAGGGTGACAGAGCCCTGGAAGGGGCTGCCCAGGGAGGTGGTGGAGTCTCCCTCTCTGGAGATGTTTAAAACCCATCTGGGCATGTTCCTGTGCGACTGGATGTAGGGGATCCTGTCCTGGCAAGGGGACTGGACTGGATGATTTTTTTGAGCTCCCTTGCAATCCCTAATGTTCTGTGATTTAAGGTGTTCCTGCTGCTACCTCAGCAGAGAGAGAGAGAAATGTTGAGTATTGTATCTCTCTTGTGTCCTAACGTACCTGTAAGTGTAAAACCATCAGAACACCCCATCTGAGCCTCTGTCTCATTGCTATGGTAACTTTAATTGGAGAAAAAGCAAAGGATGAGAGCAGAAGGTACAAAGTGTTTAGGAGAGCCCTACTGGAAAGAACATTGCCCGCAGGGTTCTGCTTGGGGTCTGGCAAACGTGGTGTTTTTCAAAGAGCCATATGATTGCAGTTTGTTTGGGGTTTATCGCTTGGAACATTCCAATCAACTGGCCTGAGTTTGTACCTTTCCCGCAACTGAAAACAAACATCTGGTACCAGTTTTCTCTGCTGAGTGGGCCAGCAGCCATTAAATGGATGGACAGGCCTCCCCAACAGAGAAGCGGAAAGGAGGGGGCAAAGGTTGGAACATGACAAGATAAGGCAGCCTGAAGAGAATTAAGGATGAAGAAAGGCAACTTTTGGGAGGCTATCCATTGTGTTCCACGGCTGTGTGAGACTAGGATCCACTTGTAGAGTGAATCATGTGAGATAAGCTTGTTTCTGTCCATAAACCTGACTAAACAGGTGCTTTTGAACAGAGACTCCTCTCTCCTTCCATGTCAGTCTCCACAACTGAAATAAATAACTTTTTTTTTTTTTAAATGTAGAAGGTGTTCCCCACTCCCCGCCCTGAGAACAAGCTGTCTCCCTGCTGGTTTCAGGCAGATAGGATTTCCTCCAAGATATCAGTCAGGCCAGCTTGGCCAGTCTGTCCTCCCATTAAAAAACAAATAGATTTCCCCAGTGTTGCCTTGGTTTTGATGTCTCAATGGTTCTGTGTGGAATTCTGTAATAAAGCAGCTCAACTCAGATTAGCACTTTCACTGAATGAACCTTTTCTTAACAAGGTCTTAGCAAGCAGAATCTCATTTCTTCAAGCTGGCAGCTTCAAACCTTCTCCATATAAAGCAGCAAAGGTGGTACTAATAATTAGTAAGTTAAAGCCCCGTCTCTGTAGGATTGTGGACACCAGCCTGCACAGCTCCAGAAATGAGCTGCAGCTGTAGGGAGTGAGGATAACACAACACAGGAACCAGGGCAGCAGCCAGATGACTCAGGGTGGCAGTTCAGATCATCCACTGCAGCTGCTGATGCAGTTCAGAGTCAGCTGAAGCCGATGCCTGTTTGGAAGTCACTCTTGCAGCTTTACCAAAGGTTTGCTGTGCAGTGCGAACTGTGTCCTGAGAGGTGATGAAGGGCTTGAAAAGACACTAGAAGTGTGCTACAGGATCTGGATGTTAATACAGATCCCCGTGGGATGCTCTGAATTACAAGGATCTTAAGACCTGACCTAACCTTTAGGTCAGAGACTTGAAGTAACTGAAGCTGGTTCTTGGTAGCTGTTCCTGTGGATCTCTACAGTCCCAGCTGCAATTTAAGTCTCTTCTTTGTGAGGTCTAATGATGAGGAACCACTGTCTAAACTGTCCTGCTTTGCTCTCAGTTCTGCTTTAGAGACTGGAATATTTTTGCCTTTTGCTTTTCCTTTTTAATGCATCTAAAAAAAAACCCCAAACAGGCACATAAATTCCCCCCTTTTATAGCCTTGAATCCAAATTTGTGACTCACTCATCTGTCACACTCCAGTTTCACCAGCTTTTATCCATCTGCCTTCTCTGCGTCTGTATAAACAGAGCCCAATCTCCTCAGTTGTGGAAGCAGTGGTTCTTTCAAACAATTCTGTTAGCTCAGGGATCATTTGGGCGCCAGCACATGATGGTCAAAGTTTTGGAACTGCAGAGCAATCCTAGGTGTTGGGGATGAAATTGCATCTTGCCTGCTACCTGCACTCACTCCCAGCTCTTGGTGCCTATGGGACTCAGTAAATTTTTAAAGAAAGAGAGAAAATGGTCCTCTGGTGCTGGATTTGATCAAAGCAGGGGGGGGTTCTTATCTCTCTCACGCTCTTGCAATGCATCATCTCAGCCATCAGACTCACCCTGTTCACACCAGTGATTACCTCTGCCTCGCTCACTTGTAAAACAGAGCTACTCTTACTACATGCAGGAGTAATTCTTACTTTTAGAAGAAAAGTATGGATTCAGGTCAGGAAATCTGTGATAAAGATATTTGTGCACAGCAGGGTGCTTGGGTGGCCCGGAAGGCCAATGGCATCCTGGCCTGGATCAGCAATACTGTGGCCAGCAGGACTAGGGACATAATTCTCCCCCTATACTGGGGGCCACTGGGTGCCCAGTACTCGAGTACTGGGGGCAGTGCTGGGTCCCTCACTTCAAGAAAGAGATGGAGGGGCTGCAGCAGGTCCAGAGGAGGAGGCCAGCCTAGCTGTGGCCCTTAGAGCCCTGGTGTGGCTGCTGGGGTGATGTTAGTCCTGGGCTGGGCTGGATGAACTCAGAAGGCTTTTCCAGGCTCAATCGTTCTGTAATTCTGTCTCATCACAAGGGTTTGGATTCCATAACAACCACCTCAGTCCTTAAAGCTGTTGTTTGTGAAAGTTGATAACCTCCCAGTTTTTAAGAGATCCACTTGATGCTCTGTTTCCAAACAGTCCCCCAGGCACTAGGTTTCTAAACTTCTGATAACTTGGAATAGTTTTTCTCCATCTTCCTAATTTCAGTTTAGTGAGGATGAGATGAAAAGTATCAGATTAAAGTAAAAATGGGGAAAATAAATAACCCTGCGTTGCCTGATTTCAGCAGCCAAATTCTGTGTGTGGTTGAGGCTCTGGGGGGTCACGAGCTGCTCAGAACCTTTTCTCCACCTCCGTGGCTGCCCTAAACCATTTGCTGCTTACACACGGTGTGTGGCTTTGGTGCAAGAAAACATTTTTCCTCCTTTGTCAGGAAGCAAACTGGGAGAAGGGAAACCAGGGCACAATAGTTTAACTGGCTGTAGTCAGTGACTACAGAAATCTAACCCCGTGGTGCTGCCAAGAAAGTTGCCAGCTCAAGGCCAGACAGAAATAAATTCTGCTGTAGAAGGCAAAAAGCAGCTGGATCCCAGCACCCCAGTGCTCTTCCTGGGGCTCTCTGTGGCCAGATCAGAGCAGCAGTAGGAAATTAACCTCTGATGTGTGAAGAGAGAAGTAGATTCTCAAAGGAAATGAAGTGAATGAACTCCAGGTTTGTCCTTAGCCCCTGCCACTCAGCACGAGCCAGCAGGGAGGTCACTGGAGGTTCCCCCTGGAGACAACTGTTGTAGGAGACAGACTGGGGGAAGCAAAGGCTCTTTGGGGTGGAAGAGGGCTTTGTCTGAAATGTAGAGCTGCTGAAGAGACTGGAGGGAACAGGACAGTTGTGGCTGCACAGACACAGAGATGCTGCAGAGTACAAAGACTGTTTTCACGTAAGAACTTTCAGTGTTTCAAACTTGTTTAAATTTCTGCCCTTGAACCCCATTCACACTATTAAATGCCTTTGCTCAAGATCTTATTTTAAATCCAGTCTCTTTAGGTAACTTGAAATTTGAAAGAGTTGTGGAAAACACTCTGGAATGGAAGGCAGGCTGCCCTGTCTGCTCCTGCTGGTGGGAGCCATCACGACCACTCAATGCGAGGTAAGAGGTTAATGCCCTCAGTACTTCTCCTGCCATCCTCCTGCACTGCCAGCAGCACTTCCTTACCATCAGCTCCAGCTGGATTTTCCAGGAGAATCTGGTTGTATCACTAGAAATCAGAGGAAGGAAAACCTTACAAAGCAATCTGACTCCAAGCTGGGATTTCCAGCAGTGCATTAGGCTGGTTTTCATTTCACTAAAACAAGTGTCCAGATCTTGTTGGTCTGTTCTCTGATACTTTTCACTCAAAGAATTTCCTTGTGATCACCCTTTAATTTCCTTTCTGCTGTCATCACCTCCATTGTTTCTCTCACAGCTGGGCATCTGGTTCCTCACATTCCCTCACGCTGCACACCTTGAGTAAAGGAGTCTCTTTCTCAAGCAAACTGCTATCTTCCTCTTTCTTTTAATGTTATTCTTGTGGCAGCTTTCTAAACTGGTTTCTTCCTTACAAAATTTGTCCAAATTATTGTGTTTAATTGGCTGCAAAATTCATCTCTCAAAGGTAACCATGGGGGAACTGCATGTCCCTGGGCAAAACTAACAGGTCATTCCTTTGGAAATGACTTGCTTGAAACTCCTTCAAATAGCAGAAGGCTTTAGCTGGCGCTGCCAGTGCCCCAGGAGCACAGAATCACTTCATACACAATGTGAGCCCAGCACATCCCACCTTCATGTTGCTTTGATGACCAATAATCACCTCTCTGTGGCAACTCGGTGACTTCTGGTTCTCAGCAGCCACACTGAGGTACTGAAGGCACTTTTCACTCTCCTGGTAAGGAGGAGAGATGGTTGCTCACAGCGCTCCTGAGTTACAGAACCTCAAGAAGAGAACTGGCTCTTTGGAGACACTGGTTCTCCACTGAGGTTTTTTCAGAGAGCAGTTACTCACTGAATTAACCTTCTCTGCTTGCAGGGCTTACGCATGCGATTCAAACGGGGAGCCAGATCGAGAGGTAAGCCAGGCAAACCAGAACTGCGTCCCCTGCAGCTTTATGAACACAGGGAGGGAAAGCAGATGTTGCTGAGGGAACAGAGCCTCAAAGCTGTCTGTCGTGGATAAGAGCTTCAGAAGCCAAAGACCAGACCATGAATACCACCCAAAAACTCCAAGAACAAAGCTTTCCCTCCCTCTGTTCCTCTTCAAAGAAAAAGATGCTGTTCAATAGGGGGACATCTAGCAACACAGAGAGAGATGGGGCAGCTGTGGTCTGAGAAGGGAGAAGTACAGCCTGTTAGACAGATGCTCCCATCACAGCAACTCTCCTCCTGGAAAGAGGAAGAGTTCTTTTGCTCAGCTAGGTCTTTTCCCTGAATCTCTGAAAGAGGATTTCCTTTCTCCACTTACAGCCATTTGCACAGACAGTTCATCTGGAGAAATTTACCCGCACAGGGGGACCTGGCTGAGGCTCTCAGGGAGCAGAATAGAATATTGTAGGTGCGACAGTGGCCAGAATCGCTGCCACACTGTGCCTGTCAGAGGTGAGTATGCAGAAGAAAAGAGAAAGGAGGAAATGGCGGGGAATAAGACATTGTCCATCCAGTCACTGTGCAGAGCTCCGCTGTGAGGGAAGAAGTGATCATGGGATAAAAGTAACTTGAAATAGAGCAGGAAATGAAAGGAATCCTATACACCATCCAAGTGGAAATGGACAAGGGCCTGAGGAAGGCTCCTAACACTGTGTGTGGAGAGGATGGAGCAAAAGAGGAAGATAAGCACTGCGTTAAATGACTACAAGCACATGATAAAAGCAGGTAGACAGTGAAAACCAGAACAGGCTAAAGGAGACGGACAGGAGAGGAAAGATGGGAATCACCAGCTTCTTCAATAAAACTTAACAGCATTCCCTGGTTTTCCTTTGTTCCACAGCCTGCACTAGAAATAAATGCTACAACGGGGGCCAGTGTTCTCAGGCTTATTATTCCCCGCAGCTCTTCATCTGCCAGTGCCAGCCAGGTTTCTCTGGGAAGCAGTGTGAAGTAGGTGAGTGCGGAGCAGCAGCTCCTGCGAGCAACGCTCCTTTCTTTGCAGTGCAGGTACCCAGAAGCTGCTGCTGAGCACTAGACTCTCTGTGAAGTTGCCTCTTTTCTTATTCTAAAGCTAAACCTAAGAAATTAAGAAGGGCTGTTTTCAGTGTCTCTTAATAAAACTCTAAATTTTAGACCTTCATGTGCACTTAGAGTCTGCCTGGTCGGGCATTTTCACCCACATACTAGAGTTTAAACAGAACCTGGGGAAACAGACTCCAGGATGCTGCCCTTACAGTGTTTTGTTCCTTTTTCTTCAGATACTGAAGTTAAGTGCTACAGAGATGCTGGAGTCACATACAGGGGTACTTGGAGCGTGACAGAGAGTGGAGCCGAGTGTTTAAATTGGAACAGCAACGGCCTGATGGACCGGACATACAGCGGGCTGAGAGAAGATGCTGCTGAGCTGGGACTGGGCAATCACAACTACTGCAGGTGAGAGGCTTATGGCACACGTGTCGGAGCACAGGGTTCATCTCACTCTAGGAGCCTGAAGCAAAGGAAGGGCTGTTTGCAGCAGGAATACCAAGCAGAGAGAACTCTGTACAGCACAGCCCACAAGCAGTCACTGCAATTTGTAGATCTATCTGATGTGGTTGGACTGGATGCTTGTGACAGCCTAAAAACATACAGATGTCTCCCACCTCAGAGTCCTTCCCTTGTCCCTTCTCAGTGCCCAGAACTCCCTTTGTTAGCCAGTATCAGAGATTCACAAAATAAGAGTATCTTTGGTTGGAAGAGACTTCTAAGATCAAGTCCTGCAGCTCCAGATCCTGCTTGAAACTGCTGTAGTGCTTCCCACACATGAATTCAACTGCACAAACAAGCTGCCCACTCCTGCTAGCTCCTGCCTGCCTCATCCTCACCTCCCCATACTCCATAATTTAATAACTAAAATGGGGATTTAGATGACTTCTGAAGGCTCAGTCCACATCCTTGCTGCAGAGCAGGGTTCAGCTGCTGGACTAGATGGCAGATAGAGGGCTACCAACAGCTTTATAATCATGCATCATGTCCTAACTCTTTCAGAAATCCAGATGAGGATTCCAGACCTTGGTGCTACATCTATAAAGGTGGAAAGTACATCTGGGAACATTGCAGTGTGCCCTCCTGTTCCAAAGGTATGTGCTGGGGGACAGAGAATGGACTTCAGATCTTCCAGACACATGTAACCGCTTCTCTATGGACTTTTCTGTAGCCTGAAAAGTTGAGACTCTCATTAAATCATAGCTAAGCTTTTAACATTTGTAACGCTGGGATAAAAAGAGCCAATAAATAGAGCAGGGTACCCAGGTGTCATGAAAAGCCAATGGCATCCTGGCTTGTGTCAGCACTAATGGGGCCAGCAGGGCTAGGGATGTTGCTCTTCCCCTGTACTGGGGACACTGGAGAGGCTTCCCCTCGAGTACTGGGGGCAGTGCTGAGCCCCTCACTTCAAGAAAAAGATGGAGGGGCCGCAGCAGGTTCAGAAGAGCAACAAGGATGGGAAAGGCTGATGGGGAGAGGCTGAGTGAGCTGCGGGTGTTTAGCCTGGAGAAGAGGAGACTCAAGGGGGACCTTCTCCATCTCTCCAGCTCCCTGAAGGGAGGCTGTAGTCAGGTAGGGGTCAGGCTCTTCTGCCAGGCAACCAGCACCAGGATGAGAGGGCAGGGTCTGAAGCTGCCAGAGGAGGGTTAGGTTCGATGTTAGGAAGCCCTTCCTCCTGGAAAGGGTGATCAGAGCCTGGAATGGACAGCCCAGGGCAGTGGTGGAGTCTCTTCTCCTGGACTGTGGCCCTTAGAGCCCTGGTGTGGCCGTTGTGGTGATGTTAAGTCCTGGGCTGGGTTGGATGAGCTCAGAGGTCTTTTCCAGCCTCACTCATTCTGTGATTCTGTGTAATAAATAGTTGCTTTGACAGAAACCACAGTTAGAAACAGCGGGTAGGTTCATAGCCATCAGCTAACGTGCAGCTTTCCCATTGCAGTTGGGAATGTCAACTGCAGATCTGGCAGAGGCACAGATTACCGAGGCAGCCACAGCATCACCATTTCTGGAGCTACTTGTTTGAGGTGGAATTCTCGACTCCTTGTGAACAAGTTATACACTACCTGGAGAAGAGACGCGTACCTGCTGGGCCTCGGCAGTCACAATTTCTGCCGGTACGTAGTCAGTTAGAGAACAAAAATACCCCACCAGACTCCCTTGTTGGGACCCTGAGGCAGACCTGTAGTCTTTTATGGGTTATTAAAGCACAGGAAACACTACTGCTGGGAGGGAAGCTCACTGACAACAGTCATTTTATTCCACCTCACCTGTCAATGCTTCTCTAACATCAGACTCCATAAATGCTGATTCCACCTGCCCCAAGGGCCCTCTGTCTAAAGAGAGGACACCCAGCTCCCTCTATAGGATCTTTAGGTGTCCTCAAACCCCCTGCAGATGTGATGCTACAAACAGCTTCTCTCTCCTGTGCTGCAGGAATCCTGACAACGACAGCAAGCCCTGGTGCCATGTTCTGAAAGGAAATCAGCTCGCATGGGAGTACTGCAATGTGCCTGCTTGCTGTAAGGATCCAAGCACTCCTGCTGCTCTTTCTCTGGGGCTTTACTGTCCTGTGTGTGATTTGTATTCAGCTCGAGTCTCTTATGGTAAAATAAAAGCTGGGGCGGGGGGAAACAGGGCAGGTTTTTGGAGTAGAAAGAGATTCCACTCCCTTTTCTGTGGCTGCACGCACAGAAGTGCCTTTTTCTCTGCCAGGAGGGAAGATTGCAGGGATGGAGGACAGAAAAGGCAGGGCTCTCCTACTGTATTTTTCAAACCAGGATCCAAGTCTCCTAGGAAACAGGAATGAGTCAGATACTGAACAGTTCATGCCAGGCTGCCTTAGCGTGCACCGACGACTAACAGGCTCTTACCCCAAACTCAAAGCCAGAGTCCCTGCCCAAAAAGCATCTTTATGGGTTTGTCCTCCACAGCTACCTGTGGCTTACGGCGGCCGCGCAGAGTCCGCCAGTTCAGGATTAAAGGCGGCTCCTACGCAGACATCACAGCTCACCCATGGCAAGCTGCCATCTTTGTGAAGTATCGCCGAGCACCCGGAGAGCACTTCCTCTGCGGAGGAATCCTGATCAGTCCCTGCTGGGTTTTGTCAGCTGCTCACTGCTTTGAGGAAGGGTAAGTTGAGGAAGGGTAAGCTGAGGGTTCAGTATTGTCGGAGGGGAAAAATGGAAGGGTAAAAGACTTGAGGAGGGGGAGGAAAAAGCTCTTTAACCCAGGACATCATTCAGCACTAAAGATTAGAGAGCTAATTGTGTAGAGCATTACAGAGAGGCATTTATGGGGCAAACTAGTGGCCTGGCATTAAGGCACCGCAGCGGAATATCAAATAGCTGCAGAACAAAGTTGTCAATACAGATGCAGAACCATCTGAAACTTGAGAAAAGGCACTGGCACAGGAGCTGGGCCACGAAGGCTGTAAGCATGTTGTACACAAAGAAAGGCAAATAGGACACTGGAGGTCAAACAGCCTGGATAATGAAGTAGGAATAGTGCTAAAAGAAGAACAGCAAGGGAAGGCTCCACTCCAGCTAGGCAAGGAAGTAAGACTCTCTTGTTCTTCAGTTTTAGTACAAATCAGCTCAAAATTGTGCTGGGCAGGACATCCCGAGCAACTCCTGAGGAAAATGAGCAGAAGTTCCAAGTGAAGAACTACATTGTGCATCAGAGGTTTGACTCGGAAAATTTCAACAATGATATTGGTAAGAACTTCCCTGACCTTGTGACTAGAAAGGGAACAGCTGGCTCAAGTTTGTGGTTCACAAAGGGGATTGATTTTGCTCTCTTCAGCTCTGTTGCAGTTGACACCAAACGCAGAAGGCTGTGCCATCGAAACAGACACTGTCCGTGCTGCCTGTCTGCCCTCACCAGAGCTGCAGCTGCCAGACTGGACGGAATGTGAGATCTCTGGTTATGGCAGACACGAAGAATGTGAGTAGAAGATGCACATCCAAAGTTCAGGGCTCCTGCCCTCGAAGAATTCAAGCCTTTACCATCACTTGACCCACTGAACTGCCTGCCCAGCAAGGGGGTTGAGTCACCATCCCTGGATGTATTTATAGGCTGTTTAGATGTGGTGCTGGGGGATCTGGTTTAAGGGTGAAGCTTGTTGAGTGGGGGTTAATGGTTGGACTTGATAATCCCAAGGGAATTTTCCAACCTCAGTAAGTCTATGACTCATTATATGGGCTTAGATCAGCTCTGCCAAACAACTGTGTAAGGTGGAAGACACAAAACAAGAGGGTTTGCTCTAAGTCAGTCCATTCATCTGAGTGCTGTCAGCTCTGGTGGCTAGCAGAGGCTTCCTGGATGCTCTCCACACAAAATGGCACAAAGGACAAGGTAGGGAATGCAAAAAATTTGCAGTCAGAGCCACCACATCTCTGCTGCTTGTACATTTAGGTGTTTATTAATTTCTGACAGGATTTAATAGACTATAAAGCTACAGGTAGCTGTATTATTCTGAAAGATTTGTTGCCTGTACAGTGGTTACAGAAAATAAAGAAATAACCAATCCCAGCTATAAAATAAAAGGCTGGCTAAGCGGTTTTTTAAGTGAGCTACACCAAACAGGACTACAAATCCTGTCTGAAAGTATAGACGGGCTGACCTATATTTAAAACAAACAGAGCTAGTCCTCAGCAGTGCATACAGGGAGGAGAAGGAAAGGATGCTGCAACTCTCATCCAGAACTAGACTGGAAAACAACAATCCTGCCAAATTTCAGCTCTCTGCAAGAGAATAAAACCAGTACCCAAACCAAACAAAGAAATCCCTTCCATCCCAACATATGAAGTGCAAATTCCTATCCAGTTACTCATCCTTGTGTACGACGGGGTGTCCAATTTTTGTCAGCACAAGCCTACTCCTAAAAACTCAGGATCCAGTTTCATACAGGCAGTGATTTCCATATAGATATAGGCTTCTCATGACCTTAGTGATTGAGGTAACCATGCAAAGACAACCTACCCATCCACCAAACCCAGAAGTCACTCCTTTGGAGCCCACCAAAGGCTCTTCAGCACTTCATAGAATCATTCAGGTTGGAAAGGACCTTCAAGATCATCAAGTCTAACCATTAATCTAACTCTATCAAGCCCATGCTAATGTATGTCCCTAAGCTTAATAAACTTCCCCTGGCACAGCTTGAGGCCATTTCCTCTTGTCCTGTCACCTGGGAAAAGAGACCAACATTCACCTCTTTAAAACTGCCTGAAAGGAGGTTGAAAACAGCAATAAGGTTCCCCCTCAGCCTCCATCAGGTTAAACAACTCCAGTTCTTGTAACTGTTCCTCACAAGGCTTCTCCAGACCCATCTCCAATCACTTCAGCTTGCTAAAGAATCTCTATTCTCTCTCAGTTAGATACAAGCTGTTCTCACTAGCAAGGCAGAACCCCCAAGAATTAAAAAAAGACCCTTTAACAAAGAAGTGTTGGTTAACCCCCCTCTGCTGCTTCTCTTTACCTTCCTTTAAACTACAGAAACAGAGCTGCAGTCTTTATCAATACATATAGAAGTATATTCTGTATATGTATTTATATTTTTATACACCTAAACATCTCTCTTTATTTCTATTGTCATTTTCCCTGCAGTTTCTCCATTCTACTCAGAGCACCTGAAGGAAGGTCACGTCAGACTATTCCCAGCCAGTCGGTGCACGACACAGCATCTAGACAACCGGACAGTCACTGACAACATGTTATGTGCAGGAGACACGAGGCATCTTGATGATGCCTGCAAGGTAATCCCAGTTCTGCTCCTCTTTAGGTCTGCTCTTGATAATAGTCTGAGCTCAGCAGACTAAAAGGCTTCAGCAAATAGTTTGTCAAGTTCAGTGTTTGGCTACATGGGAGCTGTTTCTAGTGGACTGTTGTTAAACAGAATCACAGGCTCCTTTATCTTGCCTCAACCCTCACACTTTAATCAAAGCAAACCTGAACAATACAGACTGAAAATCCACAATATAGGAAATACCACAAAAACTGAGTGGGGAAACTCCACCTCAGCAGCATTTCCTAGTATTTCCTCCACTGTGAATGTGCAAAGCACTCAGCAGGAGGTGAGAGGAAAGGGGAGGGCTGCTCTAATAAAAAGGGGAGAAAAGAATAAAAGCCAAAACTACTTTGGACCTTCATCACCCAAACAAGACCATTCCTCTCTTTGTTCTTAGCAGGCCTCACCTAGTTCTCATCAACAAACGCCCAAGCTTTAGAATTCAGATTTGTTCAGTTGTCTCCCTGTGAGAGGAGCATGGAGAGAGCCTGGGCCACAGAAGTGGGTCCTGTGAAGGGGCTCTTACTGACTGCTCTTGTGTGCAGGGAGGGGGAAAAAACAACCCAAAAGGTAAAAGGAGATTGCTCCTAACCTGCTGCTTCTCTGTAGGGTGACTCCGGAGGGCCTCTGGTGTGTATGAAGGATGAGCGTATGTATGTCATTGGAATCATCAGCTGGGGAATAGGCTGTGGCCGCAAGGACATGCCTGGTGTTTACACAAACGTGACTCGGTATCTCGACTGGATTCAGAACAATGTGAGAGCCTGAGAAGGAAGATCAAACTCTCGCCAATCCTGTGGCCATGCCCTCAGAGCTGCCTTCTGGGTGCTTTAAGGACGCTGACAGGGCTCCCTGCTTGTCCAGATGACTTTTGGTCCAAGAGGAAGCCAGACTGCAAAACGTGGGAAGGACACACTCACCTACTCCTGTTACTACAGGTTCTTGGAAACCAACACTCACCCTACATACACCCAAGCTCTCTCAGTGAATCCCATCACAAACCAAAAGATCCCTTTTTAGTACAGCAGGGCAGAACAAAGGACAAGGGTAACAGAGGAAGTTTTAGATCCCTGCTACCTTTCCACCCACAAGTGAAGGTCCAATCAAACATCACAGGGCTGCAGTTGTCCTGTAAGAGAAGTCAGGAAGGGTATAACCCAGTCACAGTGAAGCAGAACCTCAGCAGTCAAGCATTTACTTGCACTGCAGTTGCCATGGAACACCAAGTGGTGCCTGTGCACTTCCAGAGCCCCTGAGAGTGTCCTTGTCCAATTGTATAAAGTGTGTGAAAGCAGGGCTGACTAACACTTTACAACAGGAACTAAAGCCTGTTGAGGCTGCAAGAGTTTAGCTCTAGCATCCTTCAGGCACTGCAGCTAGAAAATGAATCTGTGTTGTATTTGGGAAATTCTGAACTTCCTAGGTGAAAATGTTCACTCTGAATGGTTTTCAGGAGCTCTCTGATCTATCCACCACAACCTCGTCAGACAGGGCAGTGAGTACAAACAGATTTGGCAAGGATGCCCATGACTCTCTCGAATGGGTTCTGTAATGGCAATGCTGCAAAAGCAGCCACAACAAGATCTCTGATGGCGCAGAGGAGTGGTGGTGCTTGCCCAGTTACCTTAAGCACTGAGGCCCGTATTCCAGTAGAAGGGGGGAAACCCCCCCCAATCTGTTTATTAAGAAAGTCACACCTTAGTTGTTTTAGTGCAATTGTTTTGTTGTTGTTAGTTGCATTTTAGTAAGTGTTGACCTTGGGAAAAAGACATTTCTTTTCCTTCTTCTCACTAAAACCCCATTTCTCACGTGCTGCTGTGCCTTCTCATCCTGGTATCTACAAACCTGCCAAGTACTTAGAGCCAGTCAAACCCCCCAAGTTGTTACAATGAGAAACACAGTTAAGTGCCCTCAGGAACACAACTGCTGTTCCACAATTTGAAGTCTATTAAATACATGATTTAAGCTCGATACGATCGAACAGGCACCAATAAAGTGTAACTGAACCACAGCTGATACTAAGGTCCTGTAGAAAAATGCATCATACAGGTATTGAAATGGCAGAAAACATATTGCATCAGTTGTTAGCAGCCCCCTGGAAACGCCTTTCTGCCCTGCTTCATCTTTCATTCCCTAAGAACTTGTAGACTCTTCTCAGAGTGGTACAAAAAGCCTCTCTTAAGGCCCACACACCCTCTTTCTTATAAGAAGCTTTACAAGATCTCAAGTAAAACAAATCACTTCAGCAGAAAAGGTGCTTTAAAAAGACAGAGGTCCAAAACTGAATGACAAAATCACTACTGGAGGAGCAGGAAGGTGAAGAGGGATTTCACTGTCTCCATAATCAAAGCACAGCCCTTAGCCCTGGCTACCCTAACCCCTTTGCAGTAAACAGAAAAGGTTCAGCTGCATCCTTGTTTCCCTGAGGTTGTAGGAAGAGCTCAGCAATCCTTTGGGGAAACATGAACCTTAGCTTTTCAGACAGTGACTCAGTCCTGAGTTTAGAATCCAAATTGCACCAGGACATTTGTTTCCCTGAGGCATCTACAATCCAATGGCTTAACTGACATTCCTTCTCAAACGCCTCCTCTATTTCTTGCAAAGACCACACAAACCACTCTGAAGTGAGAAGGTGACAAGTACAAATGAGTTTTATTGATGTCCTTGCTGAAGGCTGAAGTTGCACCAGACACGCTGAGCACTAAGGCCACCCACTGTGGCCCCCAGCAGTTGCACTGGAACTTGCAATTCCACAGGCAAGATGCAACTCACCCACCACAAGTATCCATCACATGCAAATGAGGATGCAATTTCTCCTTCACTTAGGGTCCCCTTGTTCCATTCCCAAACAGGACCTGCACACACTGGACCCCAGAGCACCTGACAGATTGCTGCAGTCACAGGGATGGCAGCCTAGGGACAGGTTCTGCTACCACAGAGCAAACACATTGGCATCTAGTGGCCAGAGAGCACACTACAGACAACACAGAACAGTGCAGACGCTTCTCCTTTCATATTTACGCTGTACAGAGAGCTGCAGCACAGACTGCGATGGGCAGATGCTCCTGCAGGAGCAATGGTCCCAGTGAAAAATCCAGCGTAGGCTTGAGTCCACCTGCACAGCAGCTAATCTGGGATGAGGTAGGGCAGCTAGGAACACTACAAAGGTACCAGGATACAACTTATCTCAAAGAAAGACATCAGTGAGCAGGAGAACAACAGTATCACCTTCATTTGTAACAGGCAGAGACAAAAAGAGGTTCCAACAAGTTACCAGGAGAGTGATTGTCTTCCTTTAGCGCCACATGCAGTCTCCACAAAACTTCTGCCCCTGTTGCTTCCCTACCTCCTCAAAGAAGTGAAGAGATTCCCTACCTTCAAATACTGATGCAAGAGAAGCAGAGTTACATTCAGCTGTCACCAGCCAACAGTTACAAAATCACCTGTGCCACACAGTCCTTCCTAGGTCTCTGTACCAAGACTTTAAGGGCTTCCAGTCTGTCTCCAGAGATTCAAAATACCTGATGGCCAAGATGGCTTAAGAAACATCTAGGAAAAGCATATGCTTCTTCCCTTCCTCCTTCTGTAGCACCAGCCGCAATCTCAGGCTTCTTAACTTCCCATCCTGGATGGGACAATCTACTCTTCCACTCCTTCAGTTTCTTTGAGACAGAATAGCCTGATGATCTCTCTGCTGTCAAGAACCCTCCAGCTACCCACCCCAAAGCCCACTGATGGAGAAGGAGAAATGCTGGACCCATCACGCTGGGGGGAAGGCTGTGGAAATTCGAATGTCTCACTCTACAAAGGGATCAAAGCCAACCAAAATATAAGGAAGAGGAGTTACAAAAGGCAATAAATGCCTGGATTTCCTTTAAGATAGCGAAATGAAGGTGATACACACTTACAAAGGTGATTCACTAACCCCAGAGGACCTGAACACCTCAGCCATTGATCCAAATACTTCAGACTCAGCTAGGGATGAGATGGTTTCAGGTCAAACTCACTTTTCCCTGCTCCCCAGCACCCTAAGCACTGGCTCTCCTGCTCATGCTACTAGAGGCAACGGAGTGACCCTAAAGAGATGGATGGGGTAAGAGGCTGCATCCAACAGCCAGGGACAGGAGAAACAAGAAAGTTACTCTTCCTCACTACAAGGATCCTCTAGGTTCGGACTTGGAACTTGCCAGCCTTAGTCATGTACTTTATCCCCTTGAAGGGCTTGTACTTCTCCCCATACATGTCCAAGCGATTCACCTTCAGTCCTAAAGGCAAACAAAGACAGCATAAGACTGATTGCTGCCACAAACAAAGCCAACTGGCCTTCAGGATAAAGGAACAGAAGATCCCTCATCAGCACACCAGCACTGCAGAAAGCACAGGGAAGTGTCAGCAGGCAGTAACAGACTGGAGAAAAAGCTGACAGCTGCTAATTGGCAGAATCATTCTTTACAAACATAGCCATATCCTAAGAACACACAAAATGCAAGGAAATGCGGGTAGCATCAGGAAACACAAACCCACGTAACTGTAGTCTAAGCAAGCAAGTTGTTTACTTGAAGAGCACATCTCTGGTATAATGTAATTCAAGAGGAGGCATGCAGAGCTACTCCAGCTACCAGCAGAGCAAGCACTGACACAGCACAGAATATTCAGCTTCTTTACCTGACAGGAACTCACCAGATATTGCCAGCTGCTGAATCTTAAACTGTAGGTTAATGGTGGGGTTTTCATCCGGTTTTGATGTCCCAGCTTGCAGGCTCACAGTCCCCTTCAGGCTCGGCAGTTTCTGGGGGTTTATTTTCCCCACATCCCACGACAGCAACTTCAAGGAACAGAAAATGCAGCAGTAAGACAGAAATGCTCTAACACCCTCTAAAGAATCCCCTTAGTATTTCTTCATGGAAAAGCAACTTTTCCTGCCTTTCACGTCAGACACAGTACAGGCTTGAGGAGCAGCTGCCTCAGACCCTTTGTTCTCCTTCTCTCTTTCCATGATGCTCCCCAAAAGCCCAGCAGGATTTCCACTACATGTGGACAATGAGCTATTCGTTGTGGGGATTAAGACAACTTCTAGCACCAGAAGACGTTCTTACCCCAAGAACTGCCTTCAGAAAACCAAGGCTCGAGGAAATGTTCAGGTAAGCAGGAACAGCTTAAATTCATTTGCTGAGAGGTAAAAAAGAGGTAAGAATAAAAAACAGAGATCTAATGTCTTCACCTTTGTAACTGGATCGAAGATATGTGTTCCCTGGGAAGGTGTGAGGGTCATATTTAAAACTCCTTTTGGCATCTGGCTAGTGACCATCACTCCCTCGATGGTCTTCCCCATAGTCTGCTTTGGTCCCACTGTGATCTCAAACCGTCCTAGCGAGCTGCTGTCCCGGAAGCTGATGTTGTGTTTCACATAGACAGGAATTGCCACAAGACTAGAAATAAAGACACAAACAGAGAGTCCTGGTCAATCTCTCACCTTCATCTTTGCTTTTCTGCTGCCAAGATGACACAGGTTTGTCATTCACAGCATGACATTCATCACCTACTTCTGAGCACTGACATGGTAGGAGAGCAAGCGAAAGTTCCCGTCAGGTGGAATGAAGGAAAGGATCCTCTCCGACTCCCAGCGCTTAAAACGCACACAGGGGTGAAAGCTGACATCATCCAGTAACCGAGGGTTCTGAAAGAAGGGCGAGACGCAGTCAGTGAAGGCAGCGCTACTGAAAACAACCTCTTCTCCCCAATCTCCTATCCCAGGAAGGGCCCATGATCCAACACCCTCACCCACCTGAAGGTGTCTACATTTACAGCTGTTCAGCTCTTCATGCTGTTACAGTTCTTACTCTTATTCCAGGAAATTCAGTTGTGTCAATAATTACACGGATTATTTTCTGAATTCCAGCTCTGATCTACTGGAATCTATCAGTGTGAGACTGAGATCCTAGTAGCAGGGATGGGAAACCCTTCAAAGACTTTTACCATGAATGAGAGGGTAAGGTCTGGCATCCCAGTCAGCTTCACACAAGCATCAATCACCCCTTGGATTTCAGCAGTAATTGTGGAACCTGCAAAAATAAAGGCAGGAGGTTATGTGAAACTGATCCTAAAATCACAGTGTAGAAAAAAAAAAACAACCAAAGGAGGGACATTTATAATCTTTGTGAAGCAGGAATAGAGCTTCCCACACTTCAGTGAGGAAACCCCCATGTTTTTTTAAGGCAAGTAACCATCATCTTAGCCAGAAGCAACTTCCATACCTGATTTGTCAATGATTGCATCTATCTCCTCAACCACATCAAAATATGCCTCGTTGTTGGTGTATTTGACACCAGTGCGTCTCCAGGGCACCACCGAGAGCTGCCCAGTAGGGAGCTGGTCTCCCACATTGGTGCTTCCTGGAGAAAAGAAAGGCAATCACAGCCACCACAGATGTTAGATTCCACAACAAGCTCTTGGTCTCACACACAATCATAGAATTATCCTGGCTGGAAAGGACTTCCAGGATCATCAAGTCTAGCCCTCATCCAAACATCACCCTAACCCTTAGATCATGGCCTCAAGTGCTCTAGCTACTTGGTTTTTAAACACCTCCAGGAATGGAGACTCCACCACCACCCTGAGCAGCCTGTTCCAGTGCCCAGCCACTCTCTCAAGAAAGAACTTCTTCCTAAGATCACATCTAAACCTCCCCTGAGGTAACTTCACTGTAATGACTCCCCAGGAAGCAATTACTCTTCCAGCCTCACTGTTTGTACTGTACAGTTTACATCTCTCTTACATTTGACTCTAAAACCACAATAAGGCAGGGGGAAGGGTAACTAAAAAAGCCCAGCAAAACAAAAAGCCACCCCAACAAAATAACCCCACGTGAAACTAACTCCTCCAGGAAGTTCTGTCACGTTTGTAACTGGAAACCCTACCTCCTCTGGCCTCCCCAGTTGATCTACTTTCCGTTTCCCTGTACCTGTGATAGTGTTGACAACTGTCCGCAGGATAGTGGGGGGTTTTATCAGCTCCTTGAGAATATTGGATTCTGTAGCCAAGGGAAAGCCATTGTCCAGCATCTCCTCCAGCACTTCATAAACCACCACTACGTTGTCCTTGATCATCACCTCTGAACAGACACCAAAATAATCCTGTGCAAAGGAAATAATGACTCAATAATCTCTGAATTAACAATGGTCATTGAGTTCAGAGTCCTCTCACACAAAAATAGATGAAGCCTCTTCTTGGAGGAGGTGAAAAGGCACTGAACCTCCAAGTATTACACAGCTTACAGAGTTTATTGGGGCTTGAAGGGGCCTTCAAGGGCCATTGCATCCAACCCTCCTGCTCAAGCAGGATACAAATTACTGAAAAGCAGAACTGCCTAAAAACCCTCAATCAGCTCCACAAAACCACATCCAGCTGGGTCTGAAACATCTCCAGAGAAGCAAACTCCACAACCTCCCTGGGCAACCTCTTCCAGTAGTTAATAACCCTGACCGTGAAGAAGTTTTTCCTCACATTGAGGTGAAACTTCCTGTGTTGAAGCCTGCATCCATTACCCCTTGTCCTGTCTGATGCCATTGAAAAGAGAGGATTCCTTTCTGCTTGGCACCCAGCCCTCATGGATTTAGAATCATAGAATCATAGGGATTGGAAGGGACCTCGAAAGATCATCTAGTCCAATCCCCTGCCACAGCAGGGTCACCTAAACCAAGTCACACAGGAACACATCCAGGAGGGTCCTAAATGTCTCCAGTGAAGGAAACTCCACAACCCCACCAGGCAGCGCCTTTCAGTGCTCTGTCACCCTCACTGGAAAAAGCAGAGCCTGGCTCCATCCTCTTGACAACTGCCCTTTTCATATTGATCAACATTTATGTGGTCACCCTTCAGTTTCCTTTATTCCAAGCTCAACAGACCCAGCTCCCTCAGCCTTTCCTCATCAGGGAGATGCTCCACTCCCTTCATCATCTTTGTGGCTCAGCACCGGACTCTCTCCAGCAGTTCTGTGTCCTTCTGGAACTCAGTGGCCCAGAACTGGACACAAAATTCCAGATGTAGTCTGGAATTCCTATTCCTGCACTACAAACACTGCTCCTTTCTCCAATATCAGATTTAAATGTATGGCCAAGCCACTGAGGACATAGTCACGTATCACCTCCTCCCAAAACCCAAGACGCAAGTGATGCACACAGGACATATTTGGCCTGAACAGCCCACCCACTGCCTGAAGTCAGTGAAAGACAACTCACATCCTGATGGGTACCTGGGAGCAAAAGCTCACATGACGAGCAAGCACTCCCATTTCTTGCGTGCTGGTGGGATGCTAGTCACAAGGCACTTCATATCCCAGCTACATAATGCTGCCATTGGCCAGCACAACACAGATATCATCACTGCTTCACTCAGCTGACCACAGCAATGTCAGCCATAGCACTGAGGGGTTAGGGCTGCTCTGGGGCAACTCCTTTAGCAAGCAAATAAAGCCCTAAATGATCCAGCAGCTGGAAGCACAGTGATAGGCTGTCACTAACTGGCTGAAGCACAGGTCTAGGAATCACACAAACTCCTTGTGAGAAAAAGGGCAGCTTGGTTTGAGGATAGCTCCTGGAAGGGACAAGGCTGCAAAGCAGGAATATAAATCCTGGTTGTTGAAAGGTCCTTCCTGTGAGCATAGGCTAGTCTTAAGTCCACCACTGACCTAGGGTGCACATTCCCAGCCACTGCAAGTCCTTGAGACCCGCTCTAGATCTTGACAGGTACAGGATAATAGGAAATATTAGAAGGACTGTAGCTGTTGGAGGCCATGAGGATGATCAGAGGGCTGGATGGAGCCCATCTGCTCTGGGGACAGGGTGAGGGAGTTGGGGCTGTTCAGCCTGGTGAGAAGGCCCACGGCAGCGGGTTGCATCCCTGCACTCCCGCCACCCAAACCCTGTCTCTAGCAGAGACCCAAACCCTTCTGAGCTCCCCACACTCTCCCACCTGGAAGGTGTCGACGACGCGGTGCAGGAACTCGATGACGAAGAGCGGCGGCACCTCGCTCTGGATGACGGCTACGAAGAAGATCTTGTGGCGGTAGACGCTGAGCAGGAAGTGGTGCGGAGTGGGGATCACAGGGGGAACGTTCTCCGCCTCCGAGGCCCGCTCCTGCGCCTCGAAGAAGTAGTCACAAACGGAGCGGCTGACCACGCTCTTCCAGTGCTTCTCCAGGAAGATGTCCCCCGCAGCGTTGATGAGGAAGAGGCTGTGGATCATGGCTGCGGTACCCGGGACCGGCTGAGGCACCTCTCCCTCTCACCCTCCTTCTGCGCCGCATCACAGACCCCGCCTCTGGAGCACCGTGAGTAGAAGGCGGGAGTTAGAAGCGAGAGCTGTGATTGGCTGAGAAGCTGACAGCCACGCCCTGATAGGCTGAGGAGAGGCGCGCGGGTGATGACGCGACGGAAGGGTGCACCGCGCTCGGCCTCAGTTGGAGCTGCGGGCTGACGACCTCGGGCCAGGCAGCGAGAGGGCCCAGGTACCCGTCTCCCCGGGTTATTTATTGAGCTTCTTTTGTCCTGTTTTAGCTGTTTTCTGCCCCCAAACGGGACTGAGGTAACTGCATTTTTTCTCGCGTTACTTTCTGCCACCGCTGGACACATCCGTTCTCTTATAAATGAACTCTGCGTGCACTGGGTGAGCTTTTCCCTGCAGGAGGGAATGGAGGAGAAATCAGCAATTTATTGATTTTGATGGTAATCATTGATATCAATTTTCTTTTAAACATCAAGTAGGTTTCTTAAATGACCAATTAAAATTCTTAATCTCCTTTGGGAATGGCACGGAGGGATGTTTTGGAATTTAATAACAGCACTTGTGAATTTAAAGTAGTGATTTAAATTAATAATATTTAAATGAAGGAAGCCCTCTTATGGCGAGGCTGGGGCCCTGGAACAGGTTGCCCAGGTTGTGGTTGCTCCATCTCTGGCAATGTCCAAGGCAAGGATGGATGGGGCTGTGGGAACCCCGGTCTGGAGGGAGGCATCGTGGTCCATGGCAGGGGGTTGGGGCTGGCTGAACTCTGAGCTCCCTCTCAACCCAGTCTGGGATTCTGTGATTTATGATTTTACCAGAATCACTTTACAGAGCCACAGCACATTAAGGAATGGAAGTGATGTGGAAAGATCATCCAGTCCTATCCCCCTGACACAGCAGGATCCCCTAGATCCAGTTGCACAGGAACATGGCCAGGTGGGTTTGAAATGTCTCCAGAGAAGGAGACCCCACAGCAAGATCCCCCGTGACCACATAAGGCAGAACAGAGACTGTTACTGGAGTAGTTAACACTGCTGTTCACCTTCAGAAATGATGTTGGGGTAGGGGAAGAAACCAGTTGCTCTGAAAACGATCAGAACATTCATTTGATGGCCAGAGGAGGAGGTAACTCACAATGGATGGGAGGATGGATGAAAGAAGGTGGCTGGTGTCTATCAGACTGAAAGGGACTTCTCTGGAGACGTTTAAAACCTTCCTGGATATGTTCATGTGCGACTTGGTCTGGGCGATCCTGCAGTGGCAGGGGGACTGGACTAGATGACATTTCAAGGTCCCTTCCAATCTCTAATGACTGGATCTGGGGGATCCTGCTGTGGCAGGGTGTTGGACTGGATGCTCTTTTGAGTTCCCTTCCAATCCCTAATGTTCTGTGAGTCTGTGATACTTGGGGATGAGACAGCAGCTACTAAAGGGCTTCTTCAGGCACCAGAAAATGACCTAACAAGCAGTAGTCTGAAGCCAGACAAGCCCAACCACCACAGAGGAAAAATACAACCCCCAAACCAAGCTACTAAACACCAGGATCACCATGTCCAACCCCAATCCTTAATAACAAATGGTGCTCAGAGATGCTCAGGTTAGCAGCTGCCAACCAAACCGACACCACTTAACTCTTAAAAGCAGCACATTGCTAACTGCAGAGAGATACCCGCTCCCATTTCAACCTTAGCTCGACAGAAACCACCACAAAGAAACAAGTGTGATGTCACCTTGGCAAACACAACTGGTTTCAAGATTAAGCTTCTCTATTAAGGAGCTAAAAGTAGGTACAGAATAATTCACTGAGCCCCCATTACTCTGCTCTCCGCCTGCGGTTCGTAAACACCGGCTCCTTTGTCTTGCTTTGCCCAGCGTGCAGTGCTCTTCAGGGAGCAAAACAACAAGGAGCCCGGGACATTTCTGCACCTTCATGAAGAAGCATTTTCTGCGGTTAACACTAACACAGCAGGAAGGCTCAACGGAGGTGACAAATAATAAAGAGCAATCGGAACATAAAAGCTTAGTCCTCAGCTTCAAAGTTCACCAGTGCTCACAGCAGACTACCTGCAGAGCTCTACTTACCTGTTGCCCATCTCCTCCTCAAAGCCCCAGTCAGGGGGCTGCGAGTTGAGGATCTAGGGGATTCTGCTGTGGCAGGGGGATTGGACTGGATGATCTTTCGAGGTCCCTTCCAATCCCTAATGCTCTGTGATTCTGT
>JAOXOE010000852.1:2303106-2319690 GCA_028565055.1 Phoeniculus purpureus | reverse complement strand
GGCGCTGCGGGCCGTGGGCGGCGGCGGGCTGAGCCCCCTCCGTGTCCTCGGAGCCACCGAGCGCAGCTGAGGCGGGCGCGGGCCCGGCCGAACCGGTGCGCGGAGCCGGGCGGCGCTGCCCGTCCCGCGGGGGCGAGGGGACGGATTGGGGCCACACCGGGCGTCGGGGGGCTGCGGCCTGGGCTTGGGTTGTCCCGATCGTGCGGTGGGTGTGAGTGCCTGGGCTGAGGCGCCGTGTGCGGGGCCGGGGATGGGGACGAGCGGTAGCAGGTGCGGAGCCGCCTGTCACGCAGAAAGCGAGCGGGGAGCCGGCGTTGGGACCGGCCCGGATCGCCCCGGCCTGGCCGGGCGGTTACGTAACGGCCTGAGCACCGAGGCTGTGCTGGGGCTGGGCTGCGGCCGGAGCTTCGCGTCCTCTTCAGCCCCGGAACCCGAGCGATTCGGGGCAGCCCCGGGAGCAGCAGGCAGGTGTCAGAGACTCTATTTCCCTTCCCATCTGTTGTTCCCGGGATAGCAGAGCTGCAAGCCGGCCCAGCGCTGAACAGGACAGGAGTTGTGAATCTCTTCGGCACTTGCATGCACGGAGCGGCTGGCTCTGATGTATGCTCACAGATTTGTCTTGGGTGTTGACAAATCGTTCAGCACTTTACTAGAAAGCAGAACGGGAGAACCAATGACTAAAACTTCCCTGCAGAAAGTTGTTGCTTCTTGTAACAAACGCAGTCCTCCTTGGGTCAGTGGAGTTTTGCAGGAGAACTTGAGCAGAACACACTGTTACCCGACTTGGAAACAGCCTTTGTTAAAGGCAACTAAAGTCTGTGAAGTAGAGCCTGGTCCCCTTCTGTCTGCATCTTTAATGAGCAGTGTCAGAAGCAGTGCTGCTGTATTGTGTAGGGTCACCTGTTACTTTGTCCTCAAGTGGATTCGGTGTGCCTCATCTCCACACAAGATTACAGTGCTGTGTTCTCCTCGGACAGTGGAACATTTAATTACCATCTCCAGCTGAGCTTCGTCATGGTTTTTTTTTTCCTTGATGGAACAACTGTCATCGCTTTTCTTAGCAGGAGGGAATCAGACCTATGATTACACTCTCAAAGTTTCTTGCTGTTTGCTCAAGACTCTTGGCTGTTCCTACTGTTTTCTGTTGAAGTTTCAGGCAGCATCTTCCATGTGCAAAAAATGAAGTAAGATGCTGCTTTGTTGAGACTGTTTATGTGCAGTTGGTTTATTTTGAGTTTGGTTTAGGGTTTTCTGGTGGTTTGGTTTGGTTTTGGTTGGTTTTAGGTTTTTTCCCCAAATATGAATTTGGGTTGTGCTCAGTGATGGCAGAAAAGTTTGTGTAGAATTAATACTGACCTACAGATTGACATCAAAAAGGGCTACTTTTATTTTCTTTGGAGTTCTTTCAGTGTTAGATCGTCTGTCTTTAGTGAAGATAAAAATCATCACTTCAGCGTTTCAGAGCCATAGTTAGTGGATTCAGGCTGTGCCCTCTGTTTAAGGAATTAATGTTGGCTGCTCAGTTTTTAACTTTTTTAACTGCTCTTCTTGTTTTCTTGCAGGCCTAATGTTGCAGTTCTTCTGATTGTGAGCACGCAGACCAGGAGCTGAGGTGAGAGAGGCTGAAATCTCGATGCCTTTGCAGAAAAACCTTGTCTGAAGCTGTTTTATTGGGATTTATTGAGAAGAATAAGGGAATTCCTAATTGTTTTTCTTTCCTCTCCTCAGTGAGAAAGCAAACGATGTCTGAGAAAGGAAGAGTAATTCACAACAGAAAACGTGTATGCTATGGTTAGCTGGTTCCCATCATTTGAGAATCTCTTTTCTCATCGTGTGACAATTGTTCAGCATCGGGATAAAGGATAACGACTCTATGGATAAACAGAATCCTTCACCATGGTAAAGCTTGCCAACCCGCTGTACACAGAGTGGATTTTGGAGGCAATCAAAAAGGTCAAGAAGCAAAAACAGCGCCCTTCGGAGGAGAGGATATGCAATGCCGTGTCATCTTCACATGGATTGGACCGCAAAACTGTTCTGGAACAGTTAGAGTTGAGCGTTAAAGATGGAACTATTTTAAAAGTCTCCAACAAGGGTCTCAACTCCTATAAGGATCCTGATAATCCTGGGAGAATAGCACTTCCAAAGCCTCGGAACCATGGCAAGCTGGATGGTAAACCGAACGTGGACTGGAATAAACTTATCAAACGGGCGATTGAGGGCTTGGCTGAGTCTGGTGGCTCATCCCTGAAGAACATTGAACGCTTTCTGAAGGGTCAGAAAGATGTGTCTGCATTATTTGGAGGTGGTGCTGCCTCCAGTTTTCACCAGCAATTACGATTAGCTGTCAAACGTGCTGTTGGCCATGGCAGGCTCCTTAAAGATGGACCTCTGTACCAACTCAACACTAAAGCAACCACTAATGCTGATGGGAAGGAGAGTTTTGAGTCTCTTTCCTGTCTCCCTCCGGTGTGTCTCCTTCCCCATGAAAAGGATAAGGTAAGACCTTATGCACATGAGCATTTTCGTGTGGCCCTTGAAAGGTGTTGATAGAGAGTCACAACTCGAGGTCAAGGATTTGTTTAACTGGGGTCTTGTAAGTAGAAATGACTGATGTGCATTTAGAGTTCTGCTGCACCCAAACTTGTGAAAGTGCTCAAAGAAAGCTGCTTGGCTTGTGATTGGTGCTTTGGGCCTAGAAACTGCACATGAACTGTTGGGATTCACCTCTTACCACCTCCATGCAGTGTGACTGAGCAGATGACAACAGGCTTATTGTAGCTATATTAGTAAAACATGGGAACTGAGACTCCTCCTCAGTTCAAGCTGAGGTGGATTTGCAAAGCAAACTTGGATCATCTCTTTATTTTCATGTTTTTATGTGACTGCCAGTTCAGCTTCTTATTTGAATAGAGAGAGCAAAGAGCCGATTAGCAATCTGCACCTAATGCTGTCTGTCTTCCAGGCTGGCTTTAGTCACAGTGGAAAAATCACCTTCTGTCCCAGAACAGTTTGTTGTGAAACAGGAAGAGATCTAGGATGTAGCAGTTGTAAAGAAAGTGAAATCAAAAATGTGTGGAAATGCTGGAATGAACACCCACAGGCTTCTGTTCCCTCTTGTGTGTTCCCTCCACCTCTCTTAAAGTTCATCACACAAACCAAAGCAGTTTTTCATTGTTTTCTCTTCATTTTTATGCTTTTATCCACTCCTTTTCTTCCATTCTTTGACCTTTCACTCCAACCTCAAGCCAAAATTGTTGGGATGCAGCTCATACCCTGTCAGTGTCTTTCCCACTGTAGAAGCAGAGTAAAGTACTAGTCTGTTTATCGAAGACCATTGTGCCTGTAGCTCATCTGTCTGCACTGCTAATCTCAGGGACTCCAAGAATGTGAAATCGGTTCTTTTTTTTCTGTCCACATTAGATAGATTTCTCAGCAGAACGGGGTTTTGGGTTGCTGTAAATACCATCTATAGGAATGAGTTCTTGGGCCTGTGCTACTGATGCTTTTCCTGAAGTGGCTGTTTCATCATCTAGTAGGGTTTGAAGACTTAAAACTACTGTCATCAGTCATCTTCTTAAAAAGATACAGATCTGCACAACTGCTTTATCACCAGTAAAGTTTCTCTGAAGTTTGAATTTAACTGTGGGAGCTCTAACTGGTCAGAGTGGTGTGGGTGGGCTGGTGGAACGTAGGAAGTTAAATATTACTGTGCTGAAAATTCCAGCAGCTTCCTCAATCCTTTTTTCAAGTGTTCTGTCTACAAATGTTTCCTGTCTGCCTCTCCAACTGTACTGCAGTCAGTGTAGTTGTGAGATGGTTTGAAAACTGGATGTAAACAGCCCTGGCAGCTGAGGCAGCTGATCAGGAACAGCAATAACAGTGGAAAATATTAGTTGTGCATATTATTATTAACACAATATCTTTTGGAGATTATTCAGAGTTTTTGTACTGTGCCAGATCCCAGGACCAGCTTGATCTTCTTCCAGATGAAGTGTTTGCTGGATTATTTCTCCAACTGGGATATAGCAGAGTGGTGAATGGTAACACAGGCTACTCCAAATACTGAGCCTGGACTGTGATTTCTTCTTTTCTTTCCTCTCCTGGAAAAATACAGACATCAAGTTCTTGTGTGTCCGTAAACACTCACGGACCTGTCTGTGCTGTCTAATTCCTTTCCAGCCTGCTCAAGTCTGAGCAGCTCAAACACTAAAAGGATTGTTAGTAGCATTCGAGTGCACAGCAGCAGCTAGAGTAGAAGTTTTTAAAGGGATTTCTTCAGTGGATCCTGCTGGTCTGTGGTTGGGGTTTGGGTTTCTTTTAGTGTTTTTAAAACTAACAGCCTACATTTCTCCTTTTCATCTCTGCTGTGAAATCCACACTGAGTTTCACACAAGTTTCTGAAGTAATATTGATGATCAAATATTAAAACATCTCTGTAGATTCTATCAGCAGTCATTGACTGTTAATTCAGTGAAAGCCAAAAGCTCAGCTCCTGCCCTGTAAGATTTTTAGGATGGTTTGATTTTGGGTGATTTTGTTGGTTTTGTTTTGGGGAGGGGGGTGTGTGTGTTTGTTTTTTCAATGCCAACACCACGCAATAATCTTCCTTCACTCTGCAGTTCTGTGTTAAATCTAAACCAGTTTTGCAGGTGCCAAAGGCTTTCACTGTGCTGTAGTAATTTCCTTGACTTGGTGCTTGAGAGTGGGCAGGGATGATATGGGTTTTGTTTGGGGTTTTTATTAGTTAATTTCTCCCTCCCCCTTCTTTTTTTCTTTCATGGAATGACTCAGTGCCAACTGTTTGCAGTGTGGTGACAGCATTTCTCTTGATTCTTAAAACTTGGCAACAATCTGAACAAGAGCTCAGCCTCCCAAACCTGAGAAATCCTAATGACCCCTCTCTCACTGTTCTATCTTTGCCCTGTTCACTCTTTAACACCCATTTAAGAACTCCCCATACATCCCACAATCCCAATTTATGAATGTAAGGTGTAATATTGCCTCCTCCTCTCATTGGTTCCAGCATTCACCTACCTGTCTGATAGAACAGTCCTCTCAGTTGGAAGTGAACATTCAGTCCTGGATGCTTTCTGGTGTGTTAGGACATCAAGTCCCTTGCAGAAGGTGTAGGAAAACTCAATCTTATTTTCTTTTGGAACAAAATAAAGCAGAGCTGCACAAGTTTTGTTTAGTAGCTAATATCTGACTTTATTGTCTTTCGCCATCTCTTATCTTTTATCGTGGTGTGTGATGATTGACCAGCTGGTACTGACATGCTGCTGACGTGATGGGTGTGAAACCCTTGTTCTAAAAACACCTGGATGCAAACAGCAAAAAAAACCCCAACAGCCTGCTGGAATCTCCTCATGTGTTGGTGACAGTGGCTGACAGAAGAGCTGTCTTTAATTTCAGTTCTAAAACTGAAACCTGTGCCTTCACTCCTGTGGAGGCTTTCAGGAAACAACAATTTCTTTCTTTTTCAGCTTCCTGTAGTTTAGAAACTGAATGACAATTACAGTTAGAGAGCCCTGTTTACATCCCCTGTGACAACTCCAACTAAAGAACATGTCTTGATGGATTAACTACGCACGCAAGATTTCCTTCAGCTCTCATTGTCCCTTCTGTTTCCGGTGTCACTTGCGGACAGAAACATGATTTTTATTTTTTGAAATATTCTTTTTCTTGAGGAAGAATTTGCTGTGTGCTGGTGTTTGTTCAGAGGAGCAGTTTTATTTCTTGAAGCTTCCTACTAATTATTACTTTTAAAATTGCTTTTTCTGAGATGGGAGGAAACCAAAGTCATCTTTAAATGGATTTCTATACCTTGAGAGAGCTGAGAGTGGATGTTTTTTGTCATCTTTTTGAAAATCACACAGAATAAACAATGAGCCTGTTCCAACAGCCTCTGGCTATTGAGATGTTTTGGGGAATAGAAAGGCCTTATATGAATATGCAGGAAAAATTTAGAGAGTTGATGAAAGTCTCTGGGATATTTCTTGATTGGGTTTTGGGTTTGGGATTTGTTTGTGATTAGAGCAGGTGCTGTAGAGATGATTTAGGAAGTTGATCTTTGTCCTCACACCACATATCAGGGCCAGAGGTTCCCACAGCTTTGTGAAGAGAAAGCAAGTGGCGTTTTGCTCCTCAGCTGCTGCGGTTTACAGCCCAGTTTATTACTAGTAGGTGAAATAGTTGTTTTAAGGTAGTGCTGTGTGTTGTGAAATGCAGCTGGTGTTGGAGGGAGAGAGACTGGAGAAGGAAAAGAGAGGGCAGTGCAGGGCAGCAGCCTCTTTAATCCTCTGTGTTGTGGCCCGGCCACATAGGCTGTGGTTGAATGCTGGCGAGTTGGCCCTGCAGCCTGCTGTAGTTTTGTTGTGTCTGTCCCCTGACACCTTCCTGGTGCAAAATGTGGGTTGTATTTGCCAGACAAGGAAGAATTTCCCGGCCAGGCTGGAGAGAGGGTCAGAACCAACCTAGTGAGGTTCAGCAAGAGCAAGTGTGAGGTTCTGCACCTAGGGAGGAACCAGTAGCTGAACTCATTGCTGTACATGGATGTTTCCAGAGCAGTGGAAACTTGATGGCAGGACATTAGTGGGACTGCTTCTTCCACAATGAAAAGGAAATTAGAGATTATATTAAGTGATCTCCATTTGCACTTTCCTTGAAACTTTTATGCCAATTAAAACTGGGTACAATATGGCCATAGCAGCCTTGAATTAAATACCTTCACATTGTCCTGCAATGCAGCTGGGAGGATGAAACCAGAATTCTGAAGGGCTTCCTGAAGAATTAAAAAGAGAAATTTCTATGGCAAATAAACCATAAATCACAGACTAGGAGGAATAGTAAAAATACTGAAAGCAGATTTCCTGTGCTGGTGTCTCTTGTTTCCTACTTGGGTATTGCTATCTGTTAGCACTTACAGTAACCCAGAGGTAAGGTGTTTGTATGTTGCAGCATCCTGTAGACCCTCCCCCTTGACAAAAGTGTTTCTGTATCCCACTTGTGTTGTAGCAGAGGAAGCCAAACTTCTTGTATCTTCTTAGAAAGCCCACGTGCTTCCAGGGCATTGTAGTTGTTTTGAAGGCCTTTGTGCATACAGCAGGTAGTTGCTACATTGTGCTTGGTTTAGGTTGATAACTGCGAATTCCACATCTTAAAGCAAAGGACCCATTACTAGCAAGGAAGTGGTTTGTGGATTGGTCTGATTTGGGTGGAGCACATGAATGAGCTGGAACAAGAGCATTGTAATTAAATTTTGAGAGCTCACCCTCACTCTCCAAGGGTGCTCTTCAAGCTTTGATTTCCAGCTGGAGGAGGATTAGGATTCACTCTCTTCCAGCTGGTTCAGTGGAAGGCTGCAGCTCTGTCTAAAAACAGTCGTGGTTGATAACAGATGGTCTCCATCTGTACTCGGTGGAACTCGAACTCTAGTGCTAAAATTTACCTTGAACCTGATTCACTCAGTAGTGAACAGGTGAAGTAGCTCTTGGTAACAGGGCAGATGGATAATGGTCTGTCATCAGTGACACTGGCCTGGCCAGCTGGGAATTGATGCTGGGAGATGGTGCGTTTAGGGTGAAACTGTGCAGAATAATACTGAGAGGGGCACTGGCAGTATTTGGAGTGATGGTAACTTAGAGACAAGGTTTGTGACTGTGGGAAGACATTTGGTGTTGTGATCAGTAGATTTAAATTAGATCTTGGTAAGGAATCCCTCCCTGTGAGGGGGCTGAGGCCCTGGAACAGGTTGCCCAGGGAGGTTGTGGTGGCTCCAACCCTGGCAGTGTCCAAGGGCAGGTTGGATGGGGCTGTGGGCACGCTGGTCTGGTGAGAGGTGTCGCTGCCCATGGCAGGGGGTTGGCACTGGGTGAGCTCTGAGCTTTCTTCCAACCCAAACCATTCCCTGATTCTATGAATGACCCCTGCACAACAAACAGAACCCATTGACAATAAATGTCCTTGTTTTCAGTTACTTTTGGGGCCAGATAACCAGTCTGTGACCCCGGGTTGAAAATACTCGATCTTCCAATCGTGTTTCTATGAAAATCTGTGAATTACTACAACTAAATGTCATTACATCTGTTTGTTCACTTTGTTTCTGAAAACTGCAGAGAACACGTTAGGGATCTTGGTAAGCAATGAAATTCCTGCATAAGTAGGTTTTATTAGGCTTTGTAATTACTCTTTTATTTCTGTTTAACTGTGCTGTCTAATCTCAGAAGCCCAGACAAACTAGTGATGGGCACAGCTTTTAGCTGTGTGCTTAGGTTTCGTTTAATCTAGAATTCTTCAACAATGCCCAGCCTTTCCAAGGCATTAAGGTTCTCCTCACTTGTTGTGCTTCAGTCCTGGGTATTTAGTGACAAGGAGTTTTGATTGGAGCTGTGAATCCCTGGGCTTGCCCAGACTCATAGTGAATTCCTTGAAGGAGTGGAAGGGGAGAAGGCAGTGCTGCTGCTTGGGGTGACAATGCATAAGGCTCAGCTGCTGCTCTTTCTCATGAAGCCCACAAATGGGATCTCAGGAAGAAGCAGATTCACTTGCTGTGCGCTGCTACCAATTTAATTAGTTTTAATAAAATATCAGTAAAAATACAGTAGCCAGTCTCTTTGCTCCAGCACAGACCTGACCTGGATTTGAAAGTCCAGAGAACCATTGTATGGGGGGTTTCTCAGCTCCAGATGGGCGTGGAAAAGATTTTCTCCACTTCTGTTTGGGGTTTAGCCCCCACTTGCTGCCACCACAGGAGTGATCTGTGTTTGTGCAGAATGCTTGGGGTGTGGGGAAGTGGAACAGCACTGAATGAGGGTCAAGAACATGGGACTTGATTAAATCTGACTGTCTGGAGTGCTCTACTGAGCAGCAGATTTGGATAGCAAAGAATTAAATGCAGAGTGAGGTTTTGTTTGGTTTCTTTTTCTCCAATCTTGTGTTCACAGTGGCAGAGCTTTATAACATGAGTGGGAGTTGGTCTCGTAGTTGCTCTTCTGTGGGTATCCAGAGTAAACTACTAGTAGCCTTGTATCAGACCCTTTTCACACACACTGAATCCTCAGTCATGGTTCCTTTTCTTTTGTGTCTTTTCTGTTATCATGCTTATGTGGGATTGTGTTGGATGTTCTGTTCATGTTTGCTTTTAGCTGAAGTGTTTTCCCTTCTTTTAAGGGATGCAGCAAATGCTGAAGTAATTTCTGTGCAGTAGTTAAAGGTGGAATCATCACCTGTATGCACACAAATTACTGAGGGCTTTACAAAAGCCTCTTCCCCACAGTAATTTGTTATTTTTAGAAACCAAAGTCAATACTGAAGTTCCTTATTTTATGTGAAAGCCCAAAGTATCGTGGAACACAAACTGTTGCCAGTGAGAGGAGTTCAGAGTTTGGTTTGCTGTTGATTCGAGGGGTGTGGAACTCTATGATTTCTTGGAAATGTTTCATCTGAATCAGAGTTACATAATGATCGGTTGCTCCTGAGGCAGCACCTCCTTTATTTTCTTGAGAATTTAGGAAGCTGGGACAAGGTACGGGAGAGAGCTCACAGCCTTGGATAAAGAAAAGTTCATTAACAGCTGAATCAGTGTCACATGAAGGGAGTTTCTTTATGCTGCACATAAAGGAATTTGAGGCTCCCTTCCCTCTTCCCCCAGTCTGCAGGCAGGAAGTGTTGGCTTGTGATTCTGATCGTGACGTCCAAATCTTGAATCGTTTTAATCCCCTGATTAGAGGACTTGTTAGCTCTGGGAAGGTTATTTAACGATTGACTGTCTAAATATTTCCAGGAGACATTCCGTAAAGTTTTCACTGTGTGCAGGGCTAATAGTAAAGCAGTTTCTTCAGTTTGGATGTCAGCAGGATCCGTGCTGCTTTTTTTGGTAGATTTCCAGATGTCACAGCCACAGCCCAGAACTCAGTGCTAATATCTCAGCTATTAACCTGCACACTTTGCTGTACTCTGGCAGCTGCATTTCAGATGGTCTGTCTGTCGTAACAGACCTTCCTCAAACAGCAAAACCTGTTTTTCCTGGACAAGTGTCACCAGCAGGTCAAAAGAGGGGTTCTTCCCTTCTGCTCTGCTCTGGTGAGACCCCACTGCAGTCCTGCATCCAATTCTGGAGTCCCCAGTACAAGAAGGACCTGAAGCTGCTGGAGTGAGTCCAGAGGAGGCCATGAGGACAATCAGAGGGCTGGAGCCCCTCTGCCTGGGGTCAGGCTGAGGGAGTTGCGGCTCAGCTGGAGAGGAGAAGGCTCTTGGGGGACTTTAGAGCAGCTTCCAGTCCCTGCAGAGGCTCCAGGAGAGCTGGAGAGGGACTTTTTACTGGGGACTCGGGGACAAAGGGACTGGATTCAAGCTCAAAGAGGGAGGTTGAACTGAGATCTGAGGCAGAAATCCCTCCCTGTGAGAGGGCTGAGGCCCTGGAACAGGCTGCCCAGGGAGATTGTGGCCCATGGCAGGGTTTGAAAGTGGATAATCTCTGAGGTTGCTTTCAGCCTAAACCATTCTATGATTCTAGGACTGTCCTTCACAGCTTAAGTGTTTCCTGTATTTACCTCCTTTGTCACACTGCAAATAAACATTTTAACCCCATTTTAAGAACAAATCAGCTCCAGTTTGGGGGGATAAAGAATAAAATTCTTCTGAAACATTTTGAATTCTGGGATACTTTATCAAACTGCAGTATTCCACTCCGAATTTGGAAACTGGGCTACTCCTCCAAAGCTTCTGTGTGAGACTTCTGCAAAGCAGAGAGAGATTTCCCTGCTGCCGTGTTTGTTCAGCAAAGAACATCCTGGCAAGTGGAAAACGCAAGCACACAATGAAAGATTGGTGAAAACAAGGCTGGAAGCAGCCAGCTTGGTTTCATACTGCAAATTTTTGGCAGCCATTCAACTCCTTCTGCTGTTTTTTTCTCTCCAGCACATCTCTCTGTGTGATGTCACCAGATTCAGCGAGGGAGGGAGCCAGAACAAATTGAAGTGACGGTGCCGTGCTGCCTGCCAGCCTCCAGCACATGCTGCTACTATACAGAGAATATCTAGAAACCAAACGTGCTCTGCAGGCTCAAAGTGTGCCCTCTCCTAAAGGCAGCCATGGAGAATTCCCTGGAGAGAAAGGGGAACACAATTTAAACCCTCAGTTTGGGCCAATCCATCTGCTTTGTCCTGATGTAGGAAACTCCTCAAAACTCCCAGCCAGCTCCATGTGACAGGACAAGAGGAAACAGCCTCAGGCTTCCCCAGGGGAAGCTGAGGTTGGCCCTGAGGAGAAACTTCTTCCTGGAAAGGGCTCTCAGACATTGGAACAGGCTGTCCAGGGAGGGGGTTGAATTACTGTCCCTGCTTGAGTTTCCCAGTTGGGGAGATGTGGAGCTCAGGGACAGGGTTTGGGGTGGATTGGGACAGGTGGGGTCATGGTTGAACTCAATGAGCTTGAAGGTCTTTCCCAACCTAAACCATTCTATTCCACAGCAGGAGTTTGCTCTTAGTGTTACTGGAAGCAAGGCTGTCATTTTCCCCTCATTAGTTGTTCAAGGGCCACTTTACAACAGTTACTGCAGTTGCCACTTCTCGGAGGAGGCTGTTGTAGAGCATCAGTCGATTGGTTTGAAAACCTTCTGCCTCTTCCAAGCCAAATGGACTGTTGGCCAGTTAAGGGCCATTTGTTATTTAGCTGATGGTGTGCCTCATCTGAAACTCATCTTTCTCCTTTTTGTTCAACCCCTTGAACCTTTTTAGAGAGAGCCAATCTTTTCATCTGCTGGTCAGTGCTAAACAGCAAACTCAAGTAATTTATTACAAGAGAATTTTATTTTAATTTCTCTTAACTGACTAGTTGTTTGGTGGTTGTAGCTGGTCTATAACAGGATTTTATTTCAGGCAACTTACTGCAACTGCTTTTGACAAGTGCACTGCTGCTTCTGGGTACCTGAGGGAATTTCTACCATCAGTGCTTTGGGGTCATCTCTACCTTTTTCTCCCACCACTGCATCCCCTCATAGCTCAGTCATTTGTTGACAGATTAAGACACCAACTCTTTCTGATTTTGCATTCAGTTCTGTAGTAATTTCTAGCCTTCATTCCCAGGTTGTTTTCCCAACCTTCTGTTAGCCCTGAAATTTCCTTCTCTTTCTACGTGGATTGTATCCCAAGTCTTTCAAGTTCCAGCTTCTCCAGTCTATAGTTACCACAGTACCGAGTGATGAGAAGCAACTCAAGTGAGACACGGGGCATATCCCATCCTGAGTGCATCTGATCTCCGTGTCTGTGTGATTTTGTGTGCTGTGATTTGGTCCCTCAACTCAGTGCTTTTATTGTCTGCTTCCCTCACAGCCGGTTGCTGAACCAATTCCAATCTGCAGTTTCTGCCTTGGTACAAAAGAGCAAAATCGGGAGAAGAAACCTGAAGAGCTCATCTCGTGCGCTGACTGTGGCAACAGTGGTAGGTGACCACTTCCAGTTCTGCTGGTAATAGCTTGTCCCTTGAGGCAGAAGTGCTTGGTGTAACGACTCCTCCTGAGCAACTCTAGGAGCAGAATGTGCTTGGTGCGCACACAATCAGTTCTGCTGGACCTTGTGCTCCTAGAGAGGAGATACTTAAGTTCCCCTCACAAAAACAGTTCACTTGGCTCCTGGGAATTTATTTACAAGTGTGGTAATGGAGGCCGGTTGGAACCCAGGAGGTTCAAACTGAACATAAGGAAAAACTTTTTGGTGACGAGGGTAGCAGAGCCCAGGCCCAAGATGCCCAGAGAGGTAGTAGAGTCTTCTGCTCTGGAGGAATCACAAATCTGGATGTGTTCCTGTGGGATCTGCTCTAGAGGATCCTGCTCTGGCCAGGGGGTTGGACTAGATGATCTGCAGAGGTCCCTTCCAACCCCACCAGACTGTGATTCTGTTGTATTAGTTTTGTGTTGTGAATAGATAAGAAAAACATTGCCTACAAACAGGGCTAGCTGGGTAACCAACATTCTGCATGGAAATACATAATCAATAGTTCCCTGTGGGCATTAACAGCAGTGGGATGGTTTCACAGGTACAATTTCCTTCTCTTTCTGTAGGTCATCCATCCTGTTTGAAGTTCTCCCCAGAGTTGACGGTTCGAGTGAAAGCCCTGCGGTGGCAGTGCATTGAGTGCAAAACGTGCAGTTCCTGTCGAGATCAGGGCAAAAATGCAGTGAGTACAGTGCAGTGTGTCCAGAATGAGGAGATACTAGGCTTGTGGGCTAACTGCAAAATAAAATTGTTCTAGAGTCAAATATTTTCAGCCTCTGTCATTCTGAGACAAAAGACCTAATGGTCTTTCTGAAGTCTGTGAAGTCCCAGGATGTGTCTGTGTGGATACTCTCTGAGATGGTGACAGATTCATGTCTGCTTGATGCTGATTCCCATCTAAAGAGGGATTAACCTTCTCTGTCTCCAACAGGATAACATGCTGTTTTGTGACTCGTGTGACCGTGGCTTTCACATGGAGTGCTGCGATCCCCCTCTTACAAGGATGCCAAAAGGTGGGTGAGGATTTTAGGATGAAAAGGGCAGTTTAAGATGCTGTTGGAAGAGATCAGTGGATAAAAAATCTTTCCACATATTCAGTCCTCTTCCAGCTATGTGTTCTTTACAGCACTACTTCCAACCCTACAGAAGGGTTTAACTTTATGTTGTCTCCTGCTTTCTCTATGTTGCTGCCTGTGAAGGGTCTTGAAAGAAACCTATGAGGTTCGAGGGGATAGCAGTGATCCTTGCAGATCCTTGCAAGTGATGGGCTTGTAAGTGTTTGAGGTCTGTGTGGACGGTCGAGAATCCTGGAGGACAACCAAACTTCCCTTTGCCATCTGAAAACAGGGAACTTAAGGATGAATCTTCCTTGTTGGTTACAACAGACTTTTCCTATAAAGACAGTGGGAAGTAGTTGGGAGGAGAGTGTGGGATAACTGAGAATTTACTGCTCTCTGTTAACATGAAACAAAGAGGCTTCTTGCAGGGTTGTGGGAAGAGTATCTGGGGTTGGGGTGGGAAATCAGCTGGACCTGAGTTTAGATTGTTGGAACCTACGCAGTTTATCTTAGGCATGTAAATGATAATGGGTGCCTCTGGTACTGTTCCTACTGTTTCCAAAGGCCTGAGGCCTGTCATTCCCAGTTTTGTCCTGTGTCTAACGGATGTCTGCATTCAGTGACGGAGGCTTGTGCCTTACAGGTATGTGGATCTGTCAGATATGTCGGCCACGGAAGAAAGGAAGAAAACTTCTACACAAGAAGGCAGCACAGATAAAACGACGCTATGCTAACCCCATTGGACGTCCCAAAAACAGGTTAAAGAATCAAAATACAACGTAAGTGTCTCCCTAAAAGGAGCAGTAAAGTATAAGATAAAGTATAAGTGCATTTGTGGAGCACTGCTGTGCTGGGGTTGATGGTGTGGCCTTGTCATGGTTGTTGTGGGACGCTGGTGGCTGGGAATGGATGGGATTCTGACTGTTGAGGCAGAGCAATTTCCTCAAATGAAGATTGTTGTGATGCAGCACTGTTGCATGTGCAGGGGCCAAAGCAGTGAAAAACTGATTTTGAGCGACAAGTCAGCTTAAAAAAAGCTTTATGATTAAATTCTTCATGTTTAGCTTCTGTGTGATTGATAATTAAGTAGGGAAGATGATAGTCTGCTCTGCAACCCAACCCACCTTACTCAGTCCGCTGACTATACCTTTCCCCTTCTCATTCTTTAGATCAAAGGGCCCTTTCAGCAAAGTTCGAAATGGACCTGGTCGGGGTCGGAAGCGTAAGATGGCTCTGTCCAGCCAATCGGCGTCAGAAGGAGGATACCTGGAGCAGACGGATATCTTGGACTTCTGCAGAGATGGCAGCAACACCTTGAAGTTTAACAAGAAAACCAAAGGGCTCATAGATGGCCTTACTAAATTCTTCACTCCCTCTCCTGATGGACGAAAAGCTCGAGGAGAAGTGGTAGACTATTCTCAGCAGTACAGGATCAGGAAGAAGGGTACCAGGAAATCTAGCACTTCAGAATGGCCCACAGGTAAAGATTTTTCACCCCACCAGTGTAAGCCTGGTGTACAGCAAGGGAGTGTTTGCAGGCAGGGATCCAGGAGTGACCAGAGTTGGCAGAGGCAACTAGCCCCAGGACACGTGCTAAGTACTGTCATGTTTGAAAGAACAATGTTAATGAAAATAAGAACAGCAAGGTACAAGTATGAAATGGAAATGCGTCACTAAAACCAGTCTCACAGACCCTTGAGTTTCCCATCTGTGGTTCAGGCTTGTGTCCAAGGGTTTCTTAATATTCTCAGCCGTAGAGGAACCTGCTTTGTGCAGTTTGGCACCTTCTTGCTGGAGAATATCGCTTCTTTCAATGCAGTTCTGCTTTTCTTGTTTTCTTTTCAGCTCATCTAGGACTGGACCTTGATTTAATCTCCATATTCAGGTCTTTACAGCCCTGTTGAATAATTTCATGGCTGGAATTGTTCTTAAGCAAGCAGGGCAAAGCATCCCATCATAGTAGACAAGGTTTACAGCTCAAGAGTAGTTATCTGCATTAACCTGGCTGGTGCTAGAAGAACAATAATGTATCTTGATGCTTTGGGGGTGAGGTGAAGTGTCCTGTGGGACAGATATCTTCATGATACTGTGGATGTCTAAGGGCTGACTTTTATCATGCATTTAGTCAGATCCAAAGGTTCTTACCTTTGTGGTCCCAAATCTGAGTAGAAAATCCCATCAGATAAACTCAGTGTGGTATATGTACAGCCAGAAGATGTTTGTTGCTGCATGAAAAAGCAGGTACTCCTCTGCAGATACCGGTGATGACATTGTTCTTCTAATTACAGACAATCAGGATGGCTGGGATGGAAAACAGGAAAATGATGAAAGATTTTTTGGGAGCCAGGATGTCTTAACTGAAAAAGACATGGAGCTCTTCAGAGATATTCAGGAGCAAGCACTGCAGGTAAAGTTAAGTCTTCATTGTTTGCCAGTAAAGGTGCAGTCTGGCAGTAAAGGAACCCTGAACAAACCCCCCAAAAATCCAACCCAACCTAACTACAAAAAACAAGAAGTTAATGTGCTTGGTCTCTGCTGCTTGAGGGTAGTGGGGAACTGACCTCAAGAGAGCTGAAGTGAACAAAAGAGGTTCAGATGGGCATCAAAAAAGTCCTGAGGGCTGCAGTTTTAGTTGTGTTGGATTGTACAGCTGGTACATAGCTGGTAAAACGCGTGAAACAATAAAAGATTGTGCTTCTATGATAGTACTGTCTTAATTCTTTTCTTAAATACTAGGGAGTTCTTATACAATTGAGCTTTTGAATTGTTTTAAGATAAATTGATTTGAAATAATCATAGAATCACCATGGCTGGAAAGGAGCTCCAGGATCATCAAGTCCAGCCCTCATTCCAACAGCTCTCTAACCCCTAGACCATGGTCTCAAGCTACTCATTTTTTAAACACCTTCAGGGACAGTGATTCCACCACGTCCCTGGGAAGCCTGTTCCAGTGTCCAACCACTCTCTCAGGAAAGAACTTCTTCCTAAGATCCAATCTAAACCTCCCTTGATGCAACTTGAGGCCATTTCCC
>JAOXOE010000852.1:2287269-2302980 GCA_028565055.1 Phoeniculus purpureus | reverse complement strand
GTCTCCTTCTCTGGAGACGTTTAAAGCCTGCCTGGATGTGTTCCTGTGCGACTTGGTCTAGGTGATCCTGCTGTGGCAGGGAGATTGGACTAGATAATCTTTCGAGGTCCCTTCCAATCCCTAATGTTCTGTGACAATGCTTACTCCTCGTGCCTCTTTGTGTCTCAGGTGCTGTTTTGCTGGTGTTTTTTTAGTGTCAGAAAGCAACATCTCTCCCTTGGAAATTCACAGACCCTTTTTTTTCCCCTTGCTTAGAAAGTTGGTGTGACTGGGCCTCCTGATCCGCAAGTCCGATGCCCTTCTGTCATTGAATTTGGCAAGTATGAAATCCAGACCTGGTACTCATCCCCATATCCACAGGAATACTCGAGGTACGGCTGAGTGTTCTTCTCCTTTGTTCTGCCTCAGGGTTACGGGAAAATTGTAGTGCAGCTGGCATCGAAGCATTCACTTCTTATATGAACGCAGGGCAGAAGCAAAGTACTCCTAATCCAGATACTTTCCAGATACCTTTAGGCCTTTTTAGGCTGAACTGAAAGGCTGACAAACTTTCTGCAACAAATATATGCTGTGAGCTTCAAACTGTCACAGGAACATAGGATTAGATGGATTCCCTAAGAACTGCTGTGTTCCATGTTCTGAGGAAGGAGCAGCCTCAGCTGAATGGGCTGTAAGTGATTAGAGTATCTGATTCTGAGTAATTTGGATCTTTAGCTGTGGTGCCATGGAACAGTTTGGCTTGGAATGGACCTTTAAAGTCCATCTACTCCAAGCCCCCTGCTCTAGTTGGACACATCTTTCACTACTTCAGGTTGCTCGTGCTGTGGTGCAGGTACAGATGTTGGGGTGTTCTCTCGCTTAAGAACTTTGCACGTGGTCTGAACTGCAAACTTCAAACTTTTAAATGAATTTTAAATGAATTTAGAAAGAGGGTCATGGCTAGAGAGAGAAAATGAAAACTCTTTATTCTACCATTAAATACGCAGGTAGTCTGTTATCAGGGATTATTCTAGCCCTGCTACAGGCATTGAAGGAACTAAAATTGCAGTCCTGGGTTTGTTTCCATCCAGTTCCCTAGTAGCAGGGGTGACAAATTTTATATAAAAGTCTGTTGTCTTCAGTCTCTGATCTTTCTTTATCTTTGCTTACAGGCTACCCAAGTTGTACCTCTGTGAATTCTGTCTAAAGTACATGAAGAGCAGAACTATTCTCCAGCAGCATATGAAAAAGTGTGGCTGGTTTCATCCTCCAGCCAACGAAATTTACAGAAAAAACAACATTTCAGTCTTTGAGGTTAGAGAGAGAGAGGCCTAAGCCGCTCACTTTGACCTTTAAAATAGGGTCTTTAGCTCTGAACCGTGGGATAAGTTGCAGGACAGCAAATGGGGTAACTAAACTCTTTCTTATTCCTGTCAGGTTGATGGCAACGTCAGCACTATCTACTGCCAGAACTTGTGCTTGTTAGCCAAACTCTTCCTGGACCATAAGACTCTCTATTACGATGTGGAGCCATTTCTTTTCTATGTGCTGACACAGAACGATGTCAAGGGCTGTCACCTCGTTGGCTACTTTTCCAAGGCAAGTACTTGAGTATTTCAGGCTTGGAACTGTGCTTGATCTGGTGAGAAATGCTGCTTCAGGGTCTTCTAACTTGTCGTTAGACCCTTACACTTTGTATGTGATGTCATATAGGTACAGACACCTCTTGCAACCAGAGTTCAGTTGTGCCACACTCAGAGAGCCCCAAATAATAAAACTAAATTCACTGGAATGCTGCAGTCCTGTCCAGTGAATTTAGCAGCCTTTAAACTTATGCTCTGAACTGTCTCTGCTCTGCAGCCCTTGTTCTTTACTGGTTTATATCTAAGCAAAAGGAAGTAGTTACATCAGGGTTTAATACTTTTTGTTTTTCTGAAGTGAAATTGTGGTACTAGAGTGAAATTATGGTGTTAGAGCTTTAATATTCTCTATGAGGACGGGCTGAGCAAGGTGGGGTTGTTTTCAGCCCTGAGAAGAGGAGGCTCCCAGGTGACCTTCTAGCAGCTTTCCCATCTCTGAAAGGGGCTGCAAGAAAGCTGGGGGAGGGCTTTTGACAGGGCTTATAGCAAGAGGACAAGGGGAAAGGGTTCCAGACTTGAAGAGGGGAGATTGGGGTTGGACACGAGGAATAAATTCTTTGCTGTGAGTGTGCTGAGATGTTGGAACAGGTTGCCCAAGGCAGTTGTGGCTGCCCCATCTCTGGCAGTGTTCAAGGCCAGGTTGGCTTGGGCTCTGAGTAAACTGATCTAGTGAAGGTGTCCCTGCCTCCCCTGCATAGGGGTTGGAACTGGATGATCTAGGCTGGACTTGATGAACTTAGAGGTCTTCTCCAGCTTCAGTATTTCTGTGTGATTCTGAGATCTTTAAGGTCCCTTCCAACCCTGGCCATTCTATGATTTTTAAAATCTTTCCTGGGCTCACATATATTGTTCCATAGAAATTCTGACTGTAGCTTTCTAGCTCAGCTTTTGCTAGAGAAGTAATTAGCATCTTGTACAGAACAACCTCTGTTTCTCACTGTTTACTTTTTTCCTTTTTTAATTTGATGCTTTTTTTCCCCCAACAGGAAAAACACTGCCAACAGAAGTACAATGTTTCCTGTATAATGATTCTTCCACAATACCAGCGTAAGGGCTATGGCAGGTTCCTAATTGACTTCAGTAAGGAACTTTTTTCTTCTCTTCTTGTAGTCTTTCATTCTTACATATTTTAAAGAAACTGTGGAAAAGGATAGTTTTCAAATTAAAAAACATCTCCTGAGTTTGTTCCCGAGATCATAGGGAACAAACTCAGAACTTCACAGGTTCCTCTTACTGTTGGAGGGCTTCAGTTCTAAAGACAAATTGATCGTTTTCCCTCCAGTTATGATGTTTCCTATGTAACCACCTTACAATGGAAACCCTAGTCATGTCAGCAAAGTGTGTTTTAGCAGCAGCTTACTGAGTTCATATAGTTCCTTCTGCAGAAATCCAACCCTAAAGCTGCACTGTCTGAAACCTTCAGCAGCTTGTTTAAGTGAAGGAGCGCCTTAAGCAAAAGGTAGTTGTACGTTGAGTACTGGGGGCAGTGCTGGGCCCCTCACCTCAAGAAAGAGATGGGGGCTGGAGCAGGTTCAGAGGAGCAATGAGGCTGGGGAAGGGACTGCAGGGAGAGGCTGAGGGAGCTGGGGGGTGTTTGTACTGGAGAAGACTCAGGGGGGACCTTCTCCCTCTCTGCAACTCTCTGAAGGGAGGTGTGAGTCAGGGGAGGGGTCAGCTCTTCTCCCAGGCAACCAGCATCAGGATGAGAGGGCAAGGCCTGAAGCTGCCAGGGGGAGTGTTAGATTGGATGTTAGGAAGCCCTTCCTCAGGGAAAGGGTGATCAGAGCCTGGATTGGACTGCCCAGGGCAGTGGTGGAGTCTCCATCCCTGGAGGTATTAAAGGCCAGCCTGGCTGTGGCCCTACAAGTATAATTAATTAGAATGATTTCAGTGGTAAGTAGCTGTGTTTAGATAAGTTGTTCTGAAAATAGTGGTGAAGCAAAGGAACTTAGTGATGTATCTTGAGGAGTCAATGATGTGCTAGACTAGAGCAGCATTTGGGAACTGGTTTTTTCCCTCTTAGTCATACTGGGAGGATATAACCTCTTGGTCTTTATTTAACCTGAGCTGCGTATCAGTCTTAAATTCATTTGATGTCTGCAGACAGAGCCTGATGCTCTCCAGCAGGGATTTTCAAGAAAATTGTTTGTCGTCTCTGGTTCTAAATGGTGAAAATAGGATTTCCCTCTGTCACCTTCAAAGTTACTGTTGCAATAGGAAGATACTCAGTAGTGTACTTCAGGATTAGTGTAGTTTCTGTGTTGGCAACTGCTGCCATCTGGTGGCATTGCCCACGGCCAGTGTGTGACAGCCGTGTCGTTTGGAAGTCTGATTCTCCATCAGTGAATAACTGGGGCTTAAACAAAAAGAACTGGTCAGCCAGACCACTCAAAACTGTAATCTGCGTCTTGCAGACAGCACTCAGCTTCTAGGAACAATCCCTCACATTTGTGGAGGTTGAAGTGGAAAGAAGCTCAATGTGCTAATTGTTTGGACTTCTTCCCTTGTATTTCTCTAGGCTATTTGCTTTCAAAGCGCGAGGGTCAGGCAGGATCACCAGAGAAGCCCCTGTCTGACCTGGGGCGCCTGTCGTACATGGCTTATTGGAAAAGTGTCATATTGGAGTGCCTTTATCATCAACGTGACAAGCAACTAAGCATCAAGAAGTTGAGTAAACTGACTGGAATCTGCCCTCAAGATATCACTTCCACTCTACATCACCTACGAATGCTCGACTTCCGTAGCGACCAGTGAGTACTGGAGTGCTGTGGTATTTCCAGAGAGCTTCAGATGTGTTTGGCACTCAATGGTGGTTGGAAACGAGTCACTTCTCATGAGCTTTATTGTATTTACAGCCAGATACTGCCTGTAGAGATTTATGATGCTCGTGTGTGATGGTGCCAGAGCTGGAGATTTCCAGTTGTGCAGCTCTTCAGCTGTGGAACTTATGAGCAATTTGCAGCTGCAAGAGAAAGCAAGATGGTGTCCTGACCGTGTTCTCCTGGGGTGCCTCAGCATAAATTAGTCTGACTTACTTGCAAAACAGAGCAAAGAACAGCAACTTCCCTTCTCTAGAGGGAAGTCTGTTACTTTTCCCAGTCACTGAGCAGACAGTTGTTTTCTCCCCCCTTTTCTGTGTGCCTCCAAGATGCTGTTAACTGTGGATTTGCATGGGATGCTTGGACAGTAGGGTAGACCACTAAGAGAAATTAGGGGTGTGGCTACAGGACAGGAGTGATCTGCTTTCCCAGCTGAGTGTACAAGTGAAATCCTGGGAATCAGCCTTGGTTCAGACCATTGATTCAGGGCAGTTTGGGCAGTGGGGCTGTGTTTTGCTTTGGAACTTGGTGCTTCTGTGGAAATCTTTATGTTATCTCAGAACAGTTTTATGTTCTCATTTCACACAAAAGCCACTGATGGCAGCACTGACACAGATTTTTGCTGTAATAGTTCTGTTTTTACATGACCACCCATACAGTGTGGAGCCTATTGTTGATCAGAATACTCTTCCTGTTTAGATTTGTGATCATTCGTCGGGAGAAACTTATCCAGGAACACATGGCAAAGCTGAGAACTAACGTCCGACCTATCGACGTGGATGCAGAATGTCTGCGTTGGACACCTGTTATAGTCTCCAACTCGGTTGTCTCTGAAGATGAAGAAGAGGAGACAGAGGATGGGGAAAATGAAGAGCAGCAACAGGAGAAAGAAAAGGAGCCAGAGACCAGTGTAAGGGTGAACCTGTTGTGTGTGTGTTTGCATTCAGCGCTCTTGCAGACAGAGCTAACAGGATTTCAGATGCCAAGCTCGAACGTGTGGCATTAATCACAAACTGCAGTGCAGTCACTATTAGCTCGGAAGTCTTTCTATTTTCAGAGGAGAAACTACAAATAAGGGAAACATTGAGGCAGTCTAGAGAAGGGTTAGACTGTCTCCTGGAAAGAGTTAAAAGGATCTTCCTCTACTCTTAATGATTTGGCAGTAGGTGTTGGAGAGAGTGTTAGGAAAACAAACCCAAACAAAATAAAACCCCAGAAAATACTAAACCAAAAAATCCCCCTAGGTGGCTGCTGCTGACTGAAGTGACTTGTCAGGGAGCCAGCCGAGGTGCTTCATCATGGAGGAGGAAAGGAGTAGCAGTTAAAGTGCCATTAGAATCTCATAAAGGTCAATTCTTTTGTCATTCTCAGATTCTTCAAAGTCATTTTGTTAGACTTCTTTGCTTAAGTCTTTAGTGGGATTGAAGTCAGGACAGACACACATGCTTAAATATATATATGTTTAAATTATTTGTATTTAAATTAGATCGTGAAGCCTGTGTCATGGGAGAAGAAAGAGCAAGAAGAGCCTTACTCGCCTACAGAGAGTGAAAAAAAGCCGGACATTGTCGCTCCAGCCAACTCTGCACGGCCAAACAAGCACATCTTCCCCCTGGATAGTCTTCCTGCCAACAGTCAGCCATCACGGAAAGGTCGATGGAACCGCAAGGGCAAAAAACTTCGGGAACCTTTCTGTGAGAAGGAGCCAGTGTTGCCCATTGAGGACAAAACAGCAGTTCCCAGCGGGCGGTGCAGTGAATGCGAGGAAAAATCAGCAGCCTCACGAGGCCGCTGCAGTGACTGTGAGGAGAAGTCGGAGGCCTTGCAGGGAAGATGTGATGAGTGTGAGGAGAAGTCTCCAGCGCCAGGAGGCACCCGCTATGCTGAAGATGAGGACAAATCTGACGTTCCCCAGGGTCAGTATGGCAAAGGTGAGAAATCTGCAATTCCCCGGCGGCGCTACAGCGAAGGCATGGAAAGGTGGAGAGGACAGCTGAAAAAGACCCCGGAGCCGCTGAAGTGCAGATTCCCAGAGGACTGCGAGAGGTTACCCCGCCGCTACAGCGACAGTGACAGGGCACTTCTGAGGTGCTTCAGTGAGAGCAGTGAAGAGGAAGACGATGAGCCCGTGAGTCCTCGATCAAGCTCTCCACCTGTTCTCACCAAGCCAACGTTGAAACGAAAGGTGTGTGTCCTAATTTGTTGTTGTCCCTGACTCTGTCCCTGCAGTCTGTTGTGTCAGTATGTCGGTGCTTTCTGAAGCATCATGCAGTTGAGGCCTGAGCACACAGACAGCATCTGCTCTGTGTCAGAGCCCTGTCGCTAATTGCTGCTGCTGTTTTGCAGTGGTGGGGTTTGGGGTTTTTTTTATTCTATCTTCTATCTTTTGCTTTGGCTTTTTCTATCTGGGTTATTAAAGTTTTACTCCATCATGCAAAACAGAAACAGATGTGGTCACTCTTTTAAAAAAGAAGCTTGAAAACCACAGACACTGTCTGAGCAGTGGAATTTATTTGCAATTATCTATCAGAGAGATGTGAAATCTCTCTCTGTGGCACTAAAACCAATATTTTATGCAGCACTATCCCATCTGTAGTGTAGATTATTGGAACTCTGAGCTGTTATGGATGGTCCTGTGCTGTGTGTGACCTCTAACTGTAGCCAGGTATTGATCAATATTTCTAGTGGAGCTTAGATTTCAGAAGGGTACCCTCTGGTCCTGCTTAGTCTGTTGACCTCTGCTGCTCCTGCTATCAGTGTGTTATTTCTACTACACGTGGTAAAATATCTTCTCCCACTTTCCACTCTCAGAAGCCAATTCTTCACCGGAAGAGGCGAGTCCGCAAGCGTAAGCACCACAACAGCAGCGTCGTCACTGAAACCATCTCGGAGACCACAGAAGTGCTGGACGAACCATTTGAGGACTCAGACTCTGAACGCCCAATGCCCCGATTAGAGCCTACATTTGAGATTGAGGAAGAGGAAGAGGAGGAGGAGGATGAGGAGGAGGAGAATGAACTTTTGCCCAGTGGATACTTTCGGCACTTAGCCCCCCCAGACACCCTCAGGCACAGACCCTCTTCTAAGAGGAAGTCCAAAGACGAAGAGGAGTCTGATGACACTAACGGTATGTTTGGGGTTGGCATTGGGTGAGCCCTGAGCTCCCTTCCAACCCAATCCAGTCTAACAGATTTTATTAGCTGAGTGGCCTTCAGGATTTCTCATCTGTGCTGTTCCAAATGTGTCTTGGTCGAGATGCAGGTCCCTACAGAGATTCCACATGCACACCTATCACTTCGTAAAACACACCTGTGTGTTCTGTCTATATTTGGGAGCCTACAAACAGTCCATAGGGTGTTTGGGGATCAAATATGATGCTTTGAAAGCCACCAGATTAATTCACATGCATTAGATACTGCAGTGATAAATGTCTTGCTCACCTATTTCCAAATTACTTTCCTTATTTACTCCTCAGTTGTCTTTTAGTGCCTTCTCTTCCCTTGTGTCACTTCTGTTGCCTTCTCTTCTGAACATCTGCAAAGTCCTCAGAATATCTCAAGTAAGCAGTATGTAAGCAAGTAGTAGGGTGCTGCTGCTTCTGATACCACACACGATCTACGGCTGCTTCTGCCTTAAGGTGCCTTTGCACATGCAGAGGAATTTGTAATGAGCTCAGAGAAAAGGCAGTGTACTCCCAGTTACCTAAACGTGTTAGCCCAGGGCAATGCTCTGTCCTCAACAGCTGGTGTGATCTAATTAAAACAACCCAAAACTGAGTGGAGGGGGGGAAGCACTGCCTTCAGACAGTTCAGAAATAGACTGTTGCAGTCATTAGTGCTTGGTTCAGGTTTAGACTGTTTTAATCCTAAGAATGAGTTAGGAAGCTAAGGTATTTTTTTAAGCTTTCCATTACTTCAGAAACCTGCCTGTAATTTCCTTCTTTTTTAACTTTCTGACTGAGGGTGGTTTGGGTCAGATTTTTCCCTGAGAACTTACAAGGCTCTGCCTCAGCTAGAGATGAAGTGGTTTGAGATTACCCTGAAATGTAACCTCTTGGATTTGGTGTCTGATGAGAATTTTTCCCAGTTATAGCTGTTGAGTCTTCACGTGGCCATGTGAGCACTGTTGAGAGGAACTCAGCTGATTTAGGATTAGGTTTTAAGAAGCACTTGTGAACTCCTGGGAGTCATGTTAGCTAGTTTTACCAGCTGTTCCTGGGAAGTTCATAGTGTGGAATCAGTAACACTTCTTAAGATGGTAAAAAGGCCAGGAACACGAATAAACACACCCTGAGCATTGGGGGGATTAACCTTGTGTCCATAGAGTGGGGTGACTGACCTTACTAGACACCCATCAGTGTGATGCTCCTCCCGGTTTAAGTAGTAGGATGACTGACTGACTGCTCAGGAGAGAGTCCAGGAAGGGTTATTTGCTCAGTACAAATGGGCTCTGGTTTGTGACACCTGTAAGTCAGATGAGGGTGTATTTTTACAAGACGCCAGCTTGATTAAGGGGAATTGATGTTACATGCTTAGTGTTTTGAGAGATGTTTCAGTTAAATCTCTTTGCTGAAGCTGGAGTTTTAAAAATGCAAAGCTCGCACACGTTAAATCAAGCTGCAAACAAGCAGTGATCAAGCAACTTTGTTAGCAGTGAGGTGCAAGACAGCTGGACTGGGTGATCCTTGTAGAGCCCTTCCAACACAGCTGTTCTGTTCTGAGAGGTTGGTCTGGGTGCTGTGTTTCACTGCTATTTTATGGATAGATAAAACTGTAGCAGCTGAGAGAAAAAAAAAAGGGGATTTAGTAAATGGAGTGAAGGCCAATTCACTGCTGAAGTCTGAGTATTTGAAGCTACTTGTCACTCATTAACATGTTTTTCTAGCTCGAAGCCAAAGAGATTTCGATGATCCTTAAATACACAAACAGGAAGTGGAGTTGAGATATCGGTCATCTGTTTAGCTTTGGTGAAACTACTACAGCCTTCTTTACTCAGTTATTCACACTTGATAAGAGGATTGATAAACGAATAGTTCAAAGAACAGTGCTGGGCTGCTGGCAGAACACTGGTTCTAGTCTCAGTGATGGATTCAGAAAAAGCAGAGGCAGAAGAGAGGCTTCATGAATGTACAAATGACTTGGGGGACAACTGGTATTTGGTAAGAGAGAGTTTTTGGCTGAGCATATAGAAGGAAAATTAATACAAAAGCAGTACATTTGGTATATGAAGACAGATATTCCGTTGGTGAATTGTGATTATCAACTACTGGGAGTTGCAGTAGTTTAGCAGCAGTTGTGTGTCCTAATCACTGAATCATACAATCATCAGGGCTGGAAAGGACCTTCAGGATCATCAAGTCCAGCCCTCATCCCAACAGTTCCCTAACCCCTAGGTACTCAGTTTTTAAATACCTCCAGGGACAGTGACTCCACCCCCTCCCTGGGCAGCCTCTTCCAGTGCTCAAACATTCTCTCAGGAAAGAGCTTCTTCCTAAGATCCAATCTAAACCTCCCCTGATGCAACTTGAGGCCATTTCCCCTCATCCTATAATCAGTAATTTGGGAGAAGAGACCAGCGCCAGCCTCACTACAACCTCCTGTTAGGTAGCTGTAGAGGGGAGTGAGGCCTCTTCTCTAGACTCAATAACCCCAGTTCCCTCTCTCTACAGGCCTTGTTCTCCAGCCCTCTCCCCAGCCTCACTGCCCTTCTGTGGCCCTGCTCCATCCACTCAATATCTTCTGATCCTATGGTGCCCAAACTGGACCCAGTACTCAAGGTGCAGTCTCATGAACGCAGAGTACAGGGGCACCATCACCTCCCTCCTACTGGTGGTTACCTTGTTCCTGATCCAAGCAAGGATGCTGTTGGCCTTGACCACCTGGGCACCCTGCTGGCTCCTGTTCAGCTGGCTGTTACCCAACACCCTCAGACAGGTTCAAACTAAAATGAATTCAGGGAATTCCTCAGTGTCCAGGAAGTTCTCAGTGAATGGTCACATTCCTTTCTGGCTGTACAAGTTCAGAACCTGCTGTAGTGTTTTGAAAGTCACTGAAATGCAGAACTTGCTTCTTCAAACGAAAGACAGCTGAGAGAGCAATTCAGCTTCTTTTTAATGATTTCTTAGGTTAAAAATTTTCTAGCCAAACTCAGTCATCTGTGCATTTCTGTTGGCCTTTAAAAGCATAAAAAAAGCTATGAAAAAGCAGAAATATTTCCTTTCTTCAACTAGATCCAGATCTAAATGGAATCGTGTTTTTATTGCCACTTCATGCATTCCCCTACGCTGGAAGACTTCCATTTGTTAGCATATTGTATAAATAAAATGTGTAGAGGCTGGTGGGTCTCGCCAGGGCTTTATCATACAGCATAGTGCTTGATCTCAATTGTGTGTAAAGAGCTTGGAGCTTTGGCCACACAAAATCCTGAAAGCATGGATGTTCTTTGATGTAACGTGCAGGGTGATTGCTAACGAACAGACCTTGACCCCTCCTGGTTACCCTCCATGCTAGGATTGATACAGCTGATAAATGTGAGGGCAGTGTGTGGGAGAGCTGCTGTGATTGCTCAGACCCAACAACAATGTTTGAACACTTGTCTTTCCATTTGTGTTTTCAGGGAACCCATCTTTGAAACCGTTATCTATGCTGAGAAAATGTGAAGCCAAGGATTCTTCGCTTGAGCCAGATACTTCTACACCCATGAAAAAGAAGAAGGGATGGCCGAAAGGGAAAAGCCGAAAGCCAGTCCATTGGAAGAAAAGACCTGGCCGAAAGCCAGGGTTTAAACCGAGCCGGGAGAAGGTGCCACCGTCAGCTGAGGATGAAGGGGTTGATGAAGTGGTAGCCAATTCAAAACCAGGACATAACAGCAAAGCTTCAGATGAAGAAAGTGTCGAACAGAAAGAAGAGCCACCTCTTATTGAGGAAAGGAAAGAGGAAGATGTGACTATGGAAGCAGAAGAGGTTGGAGAGGGAGAGGAGGAAGACACAGCCAGCAGTGAAGTGAGAGCAGTTTCTCCTGTGGACAGCAACAGCAGTCCGGCGCCAGAAGTAAAAGAGCCTGAGATAGAAGAAGAGGTAGAGGAGAAGCCACAGGTTTTAGAAGAGCAAAGGCAATCAGAAGAGGAACAGCAAGAACTAGATGAACCTGAGCATGACCACGAGGATGAAGAGGAGGTTGCTGTGGTGACAAATCAAAATGAAGACCATGACGCTGATGATGAAGACGATGGTCAACTGGAGTCTGTGAAGAAAAAAGAGCTGGAGGAACAGCCTGTTCGAGAAGGGGTGAAGGAGGAGCCTCAGGTGCAAGAATGTTTTTTAGAAACAAGCATACCGAGCAGTAGAGAAGATCCAAAAGAAAAAGATGAAGCAGAGGCTGATTCTGAGGAAGAGCAGGCTTCCAATGAGACATCAGTGGGCTCAGAGCACGTCCCTGGGTCTGAGGATGATCACGAAGAAGAGCAAAGTAATAAAGAAGGGTTAATTGAATTAAAAGAAGAGGAAGAGATTCCTCATAGTGAACTAGATCTTGAAACTGTTCAAGCAGTCCAGTCCCTGACGCAGGAGGAGAGCAATGAGCATGATGTAGCTTACCAGGACTGTGAGGAGACTCTCGCAGCCTGTCAGACCTTACAGAGTTACACCCAGACTGAGGAGGATCCTCAGATATCCATGGTTGAAGACTGCCAGGCCTCAGAACACAACAGTCCAATATCGTCCGTTCAGTCCCACCCCAGCCAGTCTGTACGTTCTGTCAGCAGCCCAAACGTCTCTGCTTTGGAGAGCAGTTACACCCAGATAAGTCCTGAGCAAGGATCCCTGTCCGCACCCTCTATGCAGAACATGGAGACCAGCCCCATGATGGATGTGCCTTCAGTATCGGACCACTCCCAGCAGGTGGTGGATAGTGGCTTCAGTGACCTTGGCAGCATTGAGAGCACTACAGAGAATTACGAGAACCCCAGCAGCTATGACTCCACGATGGGAGGCAGCATCTGTGGAAACAACTCTTCCCAGAGCAGCTGTTCTTACGGAGGACTGTCCTCTTCCAGCAGCCTCACACAGAACAGTTGTGTTGTCACTCAGCAAATGGCCAACATTGGCAGCAGTTGCAGCATGATGCAGCAGAACACTGTCCAGCCCGCAGCAAACTGCAATATCAAGTCACCTCAGAGCTGTGTAGTGGAAAGGCCTCCAAGTAACCAGCAACCAGCAGCACAGCCCCAACAGCAACAGCCTCAGTCACAGCAGCCGCAGCCGCCGCCGCCGCCCCAGCAGCAGCCTCCACTGTCGCAGTGTAGCATGAACAACAGTTTCACCCCAGCACCTATGATCATGGAGATCCCGGAATCAGGCAGCACGGGGAACATCAGCATCTACGAGAGGATCCCGGGGGATTTTGGTGCTGGGAGCTACTCGCAGCCGTCGGCCACGTTCAGTCTAGCCAAGTTGCAGCAGCTGACGAACACCATTATGGACCCTCATGCCATGCCTTATAGCCATTCTCCTGCGGTGACTTCCTATGCAACCAGCGTCTCTCTGTCCAACACGGGACTGGCCCAGCTCGCCCCCTCTCACCCCTTGGCGGGCACCCCACAAGCACAAGCCACTATGACCCCCCCACCAAACCTGGCGTCCACCACCATGAACCTCACGTCACCTCTGCTCCAGTGCAACATGTCAGCTACCAACATCGGCATCCCGCACACACAGCGGCTGCAGGGGCAGATGCCAGTCAAGGGGCACATTTCCATCCGCTCCAAGTCGGCGCCGCTGCCCTCGGCCAGCGCACACCAGCAGCAGCTCTACGGGCGCAGCCCGCCCGCTGTCGCCATGCAGGCCGGGCCTCGTACGTTGGCTGTTCAGAGGGGCATGAACATGGGAGTCAACCTGATGCCGACAGCCCCTTACAACGTGAACTCCATGAACATGAACACGCTGAACGCCATGAACAGCTACCGGATGACGCAGCCCATGATGAACAGCAGTTACCATAGTAACCCTGCCTACATGAACCAGACAGCACAGTATCCTATGCAGATGCAGATGGGAATGATGGGGAGCCAGGCCTACACCCAGCAGCCTATGCAGCCAAATCCTCATGGAAACATGATGTACACGGGCCCGTCCCATCACAGCTACATGAATGCTGCTGGGGTGCCCAAGCAGTCGCTCAACGGACCCTACATGAGAAGATGAGGAGGATGGAACTTAACATCCTTCAAAATAAATAAACAAACAAACTGCAATTATCTATAAATAAAAGGAACCTTTTATACTGACGAACCAGAGGAAAAAAAAAACACAAGCGGACCTTTTTCCACTTCAAATCTTTGCTGTAGATTTAAGATTTAGAGAGGGATTTTCTTTGGTTTCTTTTATTGTTTAGGAAGCTTGGTCTCTCTTTCGGTTTTTGTTGTTGTTTTTTGTTGTTTTCTGTTGAATTTCGTTTTGGTTTTTGCTTGTTTTGTTTGGGGTTTTTTTTTTTTCTTCACAATCCTGAAACATTTTACAGAGAAACAAAAGTCATTTACAGGTGGGGTTTTTTTTGGGGGGTGGGAAACATGCACAAAACTCTTTGGGTAATGTAAAAAGAGCCTTATTTTGCTGGCAGTGTAGACAGAAAGCGGTGACATCAGGTTTCGAAAGCTTTTACTTTTCTTCCCCAGTTGTTTGTCCTTCCCCCTCCCCCTGTGCCCTCCCTGCAGTTTCTATGGTGGCAGTCAGCTGAAATGAAGTGTTGAAGGCCAGGTTGGATGGGGCCCTGAGGAACCTGATCTAGTGAAGGTGTCCCTGCCTGCGCAGGGGGGTTGGAACTGGATGATTTTTTGAGATCCCTTCCAACCCTGGCTATTCTATGACATCTCAAAGACTAACAGCCCTTCCTTCCCTCTAAACCACCCCCTAGCATTTTCTACTCAGAGCAGGAGGCATTTACTTGGGAGACTTGGAAGTGGACACAGAGGGTAACTGAAGCTCTTTTGTTCTGCGAGTCAGGAGGGGAAATAAAAGAGAGAGGTCGCTAATTTCCCCTGACTCCCTCCCCCTCAGTGAAATTTGGAGTTCAGTGTGAAAACAAATCCCCGTGTTCACGGTGGTGGTTTTGTAGATGAGTTCATGGAGGTGGTGTGGTTCCTGCTGCAAATATGGGACTTCAGCCTGACCCTGATCACCACCTTGACACATGGATGTGCACCGTGGGGCTTACGCACTCACACCTGCTCTATCACTGACTAACTGGGGGCACTGAGAGAGAGGGAAGTGATCCTTTGTTCAGCCACAAGGAAGGAGGATGGATGGACGTATTAGGGGCTTGTTAGGATAAGGAAGTGGTAGTAGGAACCACAAGTTGGCTGCCACCCTGAGATCCCAAACTCTGCTGTGGTGGGGGCTTCAAAATGCTGTGAGTCTTCTTGGTTTGGAGCCTCTGAAGAGGTGGGGTAGGGGCTAAGCTGTTGCCCGTGGTCTGAACCCCTTCACTGGACAGTGTGGAAGGTGAAGCACTGGGTGTTGTGGTGAGGTGAGGACCATGGGGCGACCCCGTCACTCTTCCACTCCTGGTCAGTAATAGGAATCTGCTGAGTGCCCTGCTGCTCTCTGCAGGGGTCAGAGCTATTTTCCCTGACTCTCTTGCTGAGTTGGGGACCCATTTCATAGGAATAGCCCACACTGCTGCCCCGAGTGTGGGCAGAGAAGGGAACTGGGCTGTTTCACAGAGGTGAAACAGTCCCAGATACCGTGAGCAGGATGCAGGCAGCAGGATTTTGCTGTTTATTCCTGCTCAGTCTAATTCCCATCCTGTTTGGCTCCGCTGCTGGCGTGGTCACCCAACACAAAAAGGGACACCTGTGAGTTTAAAGGTTATTTTTATTGTGTATGAAGTAGAAAGACAGATACATCCATAGGACTAATTGTCTTTATTTTTCTTGTTTGGGTTTGTTGTTTGGTTGGTTTTTTTTTTTCCCATTTTCTTGTATTTTTCAACCAAAAGAGCCGAAAAGGAAAGTTGGGCTTTTCTTCCGATGCACTAAACTGGACTGTTTTTGTTTCCTTCAATAACTGCTTCACTCGAAAAGGCAGAAGAACTCAAAGGACTTCCATGTTTTGGTTTGCGTTTGGTTTCGGAGCATGTACAAGGCTGCATAGGACCCCGTCGCTCTGTAAATACTGATTCCACTTCCAGATACCCCCTGTAGAAACCGCACTGTGCGGACCTCTCCTTCCTAGATCTTCAGCTGTTTCACTGCTTCCTGGATGCTGGGGGGGTGGGTG
>JAOXOE010000852.1:2244062-2279359 GCA_028565055.1 Phoeniculus purpureus | reverse complement strand
TCCACATCAATCTGAGAAGGAACTTCTTCACAGTGAGGGTGACAGAGCCCTGGAAGGGGCTGCCCAGGGGGGTTGTGAAGCCTCCTTCTCTGGAGACGTTTAAATCTCACCTGGCCATGTTCCTGTGTGACTGGATCTATGGCATCCTGCTGTGGTGGGGGGATTGGACTGGATGATCTTTTGAGATCCCTTCCAATACCTAATGTTCTGTGATTCTGTGATAAAGTCTTTGTGAACAATCAGAGCACCCATTTACCTGGGTCAGCTACTCACCTTCATACGGCCACAGACATGGCCAGCAGTGCCCGACAGCAGTTTTTTGAGTTCTTGATCAGAGAGGGGCTATTTTCAGGACTACACTAGGACTTGATGATGTCCTCTTTGGAACTAGGAAGGGTAATAATGTGGAATAAACTGTTTCTTATGCGAAAAAAAGTAATCATGCAAGCATGTCTGCACTACCTGCAGTAATTGACTACCTGGACAGTAATTATTCCAAAATACTGCTGGAAATACAGTGACTTCAGTGGTAATTTCCTTTCTCAATGGACATCTGAATAATTGCCTTTGCCTAAGGATTCCCTAGAAGCAGCTCTCAATTCAGAGCAGCGCTTCGGCGTTTAACTCGTGACATTGTGACATCCATTAGGAACGCAGAGAGGTAGGAATTACCCTATTCAATCCGATTAAAGATCCAATTAACTTTGGAATCCCATCTCTGCTAGTAGCTAATACTAGATGACTCAGCATCCTGGGTTAGGTGGGGAAATAGACCACCCAAAAAACCAACCCCCAACCTTCCTCCCTCCTCCTCTGGACTCTCATTATCACAATTAATGAACAAAATGTCCCTGATTATGTTTTTTTACCAAGTACTTAGTACTTGGCTTCCATCCTGAAGCACGAGATCAATAGCCCTTATAAATTCCCATCCTGGCTTGGGAAAGTATTGTTATTAGCGCTTTAAAGATCTAATAATTCTCTTAATCGTTACACCCTTTGCATCAATAGTGGGGGTATTTTGTGTCGGAGAGTTCACAAAGTTAATTATTGTGATTTTTCTTTCCCCTTTTAAATCTGGCTGTCTCTTAATTCCGATGTGATCATCGGAGCGACCGGTTGACCTTCTTTCACCTGTTTTCATAAATACTTGCGTCTGTCATGTTCATTCCACTAAACCCTTCATCTGTACATGAAATGCTGATGATTCTTTTCATTCCTTCCTTAAAGGGACCTTTGGTATTTCCCTTATTTTTCCATCCCTTTGACCATTTCTATAATTTTTGAAAGCCCTTTCCAGGCAGTTACACATCGTGTCCGATGTGTAAGAATGTATTAGCCCCAGATCTAAATTGCTGATCCTGCACTTGATTTAGCCCTTTCTGATTAATTCTATGCACAACCTGCCATCTCAGTTGCATCTCAACCACCTTGGCCTGCTGAGCAGATACTTCCTATTGAAGTGATTTTTTTTCTTCAATTATTTTTTTTGTGTGTAGAAAGAAAACAACCCCATAGAACTGCTCTCTTCTCTTTCAGCCTTCCGAAGGCCAGGGGCTATTTGCTGCATAACTTCAGCTAAATAAAATGAAGCAAATCTATTATGACCCTCAGAAAGACTCATGGTTTAGATCATGGACTGTTTCTAAATATAGGGATGGGAAATTAATGTTTCCCTGGGTAGATTATTCTGTAACAGCTTCCTGCAGGGTTTGTTCACAGTTGCCTTTGAACTGAGTGTCCTGACCATTTCTTAAGAGACAGGAGTTTGAGGGGATAAAGTGTTGAGATGATATAGTATAAGGTGTATATAAAAAAATGCAGAATTAACTGAATTTCTTATATGTATGTTTTAAAATAGAATTATTTAAGCATCAGTTCATTGGAAAAGATTCTCTCTCTCTACATATACAATATATATAAATATATATTGAATCTTTCTCTAAGCAGCTTTGTGCAGTAGCTTTTGCCTTGGGCTTTGAATCTGATGCTACTTTATCTTTCCTGAAAATAATCAGACTGAGGGCACAACATCCGATGTGACCGAAAGGGAAACAAACCAAGCTCAATATAAATAGTATTGAATTTATAGGTTTTTTTCCACAGAAGTGGATTTTGAGTCCCCCAATGACACACCTGCACCATGAGTGTTTGTGTGGATACATGCGTATGAGTTCACTCTTCTGTTTATAAAGATATAGCGGTGTGATTGAGATCTTTGGCTTGTGACAAGTGCATGAAAGCTTGTAAAGTGGTGGTTATTGGTTTCTAATAGTTGAGTTAGATGTTACTGCAGCTATGAAAAAGTGATTCAGATTCTTTCTGGGTTGGGGTATTGCTTTTATTTGGGTTGATAGTCCAGCATAGAGCAACGAGGATGATGAAGACAGTGGAACACCTCCTTTACGAGAAAAGGCTAAGGGAGCTGGGTCTCTTTACTTTGGAGAAGAGGAGACTGAGGGGTGACCTCATTACTGTCTCTAAATATGTGAAGGGTGGGTGTCAGGAGGAGGGAGCCAGGCTCTGCTCAGTGTTATCTAATGGTAGGACAAGGGGCAGTGAGTGTGAGCTGGAACATAGGAGGTTCCATATAAACATCAAAAGGAACTTCTTCCCAGTGAGGGAGACACAGCCCTGGAAGGGGCTGCCCATGGGGGTTGTAGAGTCGCCTTCTCTGGCGATGTTTAAAACCCGCCTGGATATGTTCCTGTGCAACTTGGTCTAGGGGATCATGCTCTGGCAGGGTGATTGGACTAGATGATCTTTCAGAGGGCTTTTCCAGCCCTTATGATTCTGTGGCTGCAGAAACTCACTGTGGCAGATGTTATGACTCAGAGCAGACAAGAAGATTCAGATTTTATTTTTTCTATATTATTTTTTCCCCTCCATAAAGTGACTTGCCCCCAGGCGTGTTTTGACAGGGAGGAGTTCATTTCAAATTAAATGTGAATGTGGAAGCTTTCCAAAGCTCCGAATTGCAGAGATTTCTCAGCGTGATTCAAAGTGAAAGAGAATTTAAAAAAAAAAAATCCATGCTGCTTGCTTGCTGTGGTCAGAGGGTGGTGGAGCTCTGGTAGCAAAACCCACAGGTTGCAGATTTGCATCAATGTCCATGAATTGAGTTCAGGACTTTGCTCCTTTAATCATTGCTTTCCTCTATAAACATTTTAAAGATCAACACAGCAGGGCCATCAGGTAGGATTGGCTGGTGCCTGATCGTTTAAAATCTCATTTCCCCTGATTGTTTTAAATAGATGGGTGAATCTCTAGCAGTTGTGAGCAGAGGATATTTTTAAGAGGGCAAAGAATTTGGTCTGAAGGCAGGTAATCACAGAACATTAGGGATTGGAAGGGACCTCACAAGATCATCTAGTCCAATCCCCCTCCCACAGCAGACCAAGTCGCACAGGAACATATCCAGGTGGGTTTTAAACATCTTCAGAGAAGGAGACTCCACAACCCCCTGTGCAGCCTGTTCCAGTGCTCCAGGGGATGCTTCCTGCTGAAGTCTGCCAGAGGACCGTTTTCACAGAATCACAGAGTCATTGAGGCTGGAAAAGACCTCTAAGGTCATCCAGCCCAGCCCAGGACCTAACATCACTGCATCAGCCAGACCAGGGCACTAAGAGCCATAGCTAGGCTGTCCTTCAATAGCTCTAGGGATGGGGACCCCACCACTGCCCTGGGCAAGTCCCTTCCATGGTCTGACCAGCCTTTCTGTGAAGAAGGGCTTCCTAACATCCAGTCTAACTCTCCCCCGGCGCAGCTGCATTTTGTCTGTATCAGGATGCTTATTTTTCCCCTTTTGAATGGGGAGAGGAATTCCTGCTGAAAAACTCACAGACTGGTTTGGTTGGAAGGGACCTTCAAATCTCATCTACCCAACCCTTCTGCAGTGAGCAGGCACATCTGCAACTGGAGCAGGTTGCTCAGAGCCCCAAAGTCTAACCTGAACTGAAATGTTTCTAGGGATGTGGCTTCTCCCATCTCTCTTTTCCCCGTTGTGGGTTTGTGGTTGGGTTTTGGTGGATATTTTTAGCCCACTTCAGGAAACTCAATGGAGGGAACATCTATCGTTCTGAATACCATTTAAAGACCTGTTGATGTCTGTGACCTATGTGTCTTTTGCAGTGAGAGACCTTGACACTCGAGATCTGAGATTTTTCAAGTCTTTCCTGTGTTTAAGAGCAAAACCTTTCCTTTCTAAGAGAAACCCTTGTTTATTGCTTGACTCTCCAGATTCATGGCAGTATAACTCCCCAAGGAAGGTCAGGTTTGGGTTGTCTGAAGCCGGTGCTGGCATTCTTGAGGTTATTACATCTCAGGTTTTGTCTTTCATTCTTCCTGCCTTTATTCTCTTTTTTACTTTTTGTTCTAGATTTCGGCCCATTTTTTATCTCTTTCTCTGCTTCTCCCTCTCAGTGTTCCTCCCCCCACTACTGAGCAGCTGTCCTGGTTGTGTGGGATGTTTCTAAAACAATCCTGACCTCAGTTTTTCAATGTCAGCGTGGCACCAATAAAAGAAATGATGCTGATGAAGAACTGCTTTCATCAGTGTGACTTCAGCTGTTATTTATGCTTCACTTGAAAATCAGTGCACAGTCAGGATCTGGCCTCTACCTTGGCTGCGTTAACCCCACAGTCCATGGAAGCTTATGGTCCCTTTAGGGAAAAGTGGCCATAAACTTCTTTGCTGTCGCTGTGTTCACAAAGTTTTTCCTTCTGTGCTGAGAGTATAGTGTGGGGAAAGACCGAGAGTGAACTCTGATAGATTTAACCCATAATAAGTCTGCTGTCCTTGGGGAGAGTGGAGATTAAAGAGCCAAAATTCTCTAGGAGATTGTCACTTGGCTAATGATGGCAGTAGCCTATGGCAGTCAGGGATGATATGGCTGATACTTAGCAGGGGTTGTGAACCAATTAGTCTGCTCAACAAAATACTTGGTCCATTGGGTGCAAATGTTAAGAATATTTATAGGGCTGGCTGTGGAGTCAGCTAATCGAAACTGCAGAAAGCTACTTAAGAGGCTGTCCCAGGCTCTACAGAGGCCCTGAGATAACTCAGCTGACAGATAAACAAATGTTTGCCCATGTAAAGATTAAGACTCAAAGACTGTATTTGAACTCTCTTCCAGTTTCCTAGCACTGTAAAATCCATTAGCAATGCTTAAGACATGCTGGAATCCTTTTCTGTCTGTAGAGCTGGCTGTAGCCAGATCTGGACAGAGTGGCTGTCCAGATGTGATCTCCATCCAGCTTTGGTTTTGGTGTGTCTCAGGAGGTCAAGTAGGATCCCATTCCCACAATAGCAGAGGATGTCGCTCTGTGTCTTTGGCTGCAGCAAAAGAAGCAGTGAGTCAATCGAAGGATGTGATTCTACCCATCTACTTTACACTGGTGAGACCCCACCCCAAGTACTGGGTCCAGTGCTGGAGCTCCCAACATAATGGGTACAGAGGACAGAAACTCAAGTGATCAGAGGGCTGGAGCACCTCCCCTATGAGGACAAGGCTGAGCAAGTTGGGGTTGTTCAGCCTGGAGAAGAGGAGGCTCCCAGGTGACCTTCCAGCAGCTTTCCAGTCTCTGAAGGGGGCTACAAGAAAGCTGGGGGAGGGCTTTTATCAGGGGTGGTAGCGGAGGACAAGGGGAAAGGGTTCTAGACTTGAAAAGGGGAGATCGAGGCTTGACAAGAGGAACAAATTCTTCTCTGTGAGGGTGGGGAGATGCTGGAACAGGTTGCCCAAGGCAGTTGTGGCTGCCCCATCGCTGGCAGTGTTGAAGGCCAGGTTGGATGGAGCCCTGAGTAACCTGCTCTACTGAAGGTGTCCCTGCCTGTGCAGGGGGGTTAGAACTGGGTGATCTTTAAGATCACTTCCAACCTTGGACATTCAGTGGTTCTGTGGTGCTTCTTTCAAACCCCTTGTTTCTCCAGCTCCTGGAGTTACTGGTGGCATTTCTGTGCCTCCTGTTACTGGGAGTGGGAGCACTGGTGAGAAGGGGAATAAATACAGAGGAAACTTTGCAGCTGCAGAGTAGGCTGAGCCTTGGAATCAACGTGGTGGAAAAGGCACAGAGCAGGACACGGGTGTTTCTGTAGGAGGCTCCTTCAGGTTTCTGTGCTTCATAGTGTAAAGTGAGCCCTGCCAGCAGTCTGGCACAAACCCCCTCAAATGTTTCACGTCTTCCTCTCTGCCCTCATACTCAGAGCTTCTTGGGTCACTCAGAACCACCCTGAGCTGGGATCCCAGTCAGGGCACCGGTTTCTTGCAAAGCATGAGGGAATTACAGAGCTACATTGTACAGGGGTCTTCATCTCTGAAGGTGAGTGGTGGGGCAGGTTCTTCTTAACTTGGAGGTGTCCCCACAGCGCAGAGTATCTCTAGGAGCTGCTGGATTGGATGAAGGACGTTGAGGCGCTGCAGTGGGGCCAGAGAAGGGCAATGGAGCTGGGGAAGGGGCTGGAGGACAGGGCTGATGGTGAGAGGCTGAGGGAGCCAGGGCTGGTCAGTCTGTAGAAGGGGGAGGCTGAAGGGAGCCCTCACTGCTGAAGGGAGGGTGCAGAGGGGTGGGGGTCAGTCTGTTCTCCCCAGTCACCAGCAACAGGACAAGAGGAAACGGCCTCAAATTGTGCCAGGGGAAGGTTAGGTTGGCCATCAGGATCAATCTCTTCCCTGACAGAGTGGTCGGGGGTTGGAACAGGCTGCCCAGGGAGCGTCGGGGTCTCCATCCCTGGAAGGGTTCAAACACTCAGTAGCTGTGGCCCTGGGGAACAGGGTTTAGTGGGCAGGGTGGGGTTGGGGTGCTGGTTGGACTGGGTGAGCTTGGAGGTTTAGTGGGCAGGGTGGGCTTGGGGTGCTGGTTGGACTGGGTGAGCTTGGAGGTCTCTTCCAACCTGAATGACTCTGATTCTATGATTTGGGATCCAACAGCCTGTCCTTCCTGTGGTTTGGAATTCCTTCTTCCTCCTCCTCCTCTGCCTGTGATGCAGTGGGAGATGGGGACAGCGTTACGCTGTGGCTCTGCTGGCTTCTCCATGGCCCGTGACTCCCTGTCGTGATTTCCCAAGAGCTGCTCCGTGGCTAACACCGATAACCCGGAGTAACGGCAGCTTATTTTTGATTCATCGGGGGTGGAAGGGGGATTTTTTATTAATAACCCAAATTACCCCGTGAAACAGCAGCTTGTCTGATGTTAAATATTAAACTGCGCTAAGTGGGTGAGTAGGAGCACAGGAGCAGCTCCATGCTGGTAATGACTTGCTGTGGCAGGAGATGGCCGGCGGTGGCTGCCAGGGTGCATGAATCCCAGCTCTGTGGAGAGTCTCCCATCTTCAGGGCAGGCAGGTGCTGCCCAAAGCAGCTCCCCAGCTCCTGGATGGCATTTGCCTGCTATGAAGTCAGGTTGAGGGAGTGGGGCTATTCAGCCTGGAGAGGAGAAGGCTCTGGAGGGACCTTAGAGCAGCTTCCAGGACATGAAGGAGCTCCAGGAAAGCTGGAGAGGGACTTTTTCTGAGGGATCTAGTGATAGGACAAGGGGGTCCAGGTTCAAGCTGAAAGACAGGAGACTGAGATGAGATCCGAGGCAGAAATCCCTCCCTGGGAGGGGGCTGCAACCCTAGAACAGGTTGCCCAGGGAGGTTGTGGCTGCTCCATCCCTGGCAGTGTCCAAGGGCAGGTTGGATGGAGCTGTGAGCACCCTGTGCTGGTGAGAGGTGGGTGTCGCTGCCCATGTCAGGGGGTTGGCACTGGTTGAGGCTCTGAGCTGCCAACCTAAACCCCTCTATGATTCTACGCTTTAAACAGATCAGCACATCAAAGGCTGGTGGATCCTCTCGCTGGCGTTGCCATGGCAGCGGCAGCTGAGAGGATTTGGCTGGTTTGGGATGGGATTGTGTGGCGGGGTGTGTTGGGGCAGAGCCTTACTCCTCTCCCCACATTGGTGTCAAAGTGAACTGGAGTGTTCCTGGTGCTGCTGGTGGATCTCTTGCTGTGTAACAGGACGGGCTGCCCCAGTTTTGGGGTGCTGTGCTGGACACCTCTGCATCTGGGCTGCTCACCTCAGTTCCCTCCAGTCTGGGAGAGAAGCAAGGAGCCCTTCCCATGCTGCACTGCCTGTGGAAGTAGGTCAGCACAATTATACCAGAGAATTGCCTGTTTCTCTCCAGTGGCTCTCAGGGGAGCTGAGACAGCAAGCCTTGCTTCAAGTGTTGACCCTGTAGGTGCCTCACACTGATACGAGGAGACTCTGCCCTCGGGATGGCTCTCAGATGCCTCTGCTGTAGTGATGGGACCGCGAGAAGCTTTGTCCTGCTGGGAGGGTTCAAGGTGCAGCTCTGGATGGGAACTTGTCAGGGCTGGAGAGAGTGGGATTTGTTGAGAATCCCATTCTCCAGAGGCTGAGAAGAGGAGCCCTGGCACTGGTGTTCTGCAGGTGACTAGAGCAGGTCACTCCCAACACCTCCAAATCTGCTGTGGGGTAGCTGACGGAGCTTTGAGGGGCAGGTTCCAGAAGGTTCCCAAATATTTCCTGCTGAGGCCAAGGAAAAAGTGCTGATTGTGCAGATAATCCATGGAAAAGGTCTGCTGGGAGAAATAAAAGTGTTGATCTTCAATTTCAGAACAATAGTGAGATTCCCATTAACTCTGCTAGGTCAGTGGAGCTCTCTCCTCATTCCCGTTCTGCAGAACTGCTCCCCTTCCGAAGGAGTGTGCGAGTGAGTATTTCTGGGGCTCTGGGACGCTGCCTCTCTCATCCAGAGGCATCTTATGTAATTGAATTAGACCTTAGGAAAAGCTACTGTGGGATGAAATCATCCTGAACGCTGATCTGTGAGAGCGGGGCTGTGGGATACAACAGGAATGTGCTTGTCTCCTCTGAATCATTCATTAATTAGCCTTAAACAGAGCTCATGGGCTTCAAGACTTCTGCAGAGCTGCCAGACTGTTCTTCCTAGCATCGCAGCAACCACAGAAAGACAAGGGTTGTGCCATGAGCGGGAGGCAGCGGCGAGGGCTCTTGGAGCTGTGCTGTCCCTATCGGGTTGTTCAGGTGTGCCAAGGGCGCTTGAGAGATGAGGGGATCGATGTGACCTGGAAGAGCTACTCATGAAGAAAAGTTGTGTTTAGTCATCAGAACATGGAGGGCTATGGATCTGAGAAAGCAGTTGGCCCCTCTGCTGGCTCAGCAAGGTGATGGCCAAAGGCACAGGGTGTCTGTGCAGGACTGGACTCTGGGAGGCAGCAGGATGTGCAGTGGCACCGCAGACCTCGGCTGGTCACCATGCCTCGCTGTCGTGTCATGCCCAGTCACTTGGGAGTGGGATCCCTGCTCTGAGTGGATTTCCTGGTGGAGAGAAGAAGCTGCAGGTCTGCAGGAGAAGCAGGTGACAGCACTGGTACCTCACAGAGCGCCTGGAGGCCAAAGGCTTTTCTCACTGTTCTGAGCCCTGCAGAAAACATTTTGACAAACCTGAAGAGAAGAAGTTTGCAGAAACCTTCTCTGTGAACCTGCCTGAGCTAATGTGACCAAGCAAGCAGACTGTGGTGCAGACCATAGCGTGGAGGTGCTGGGCAGAACCCCAGAGATGAGGTGGGTGCTGAGAACAAGGAGGTGCATTGGAAGTGTGGGGTGAGGGCTGAGTTCTCACCTTCCTGCTCGGTGCTCAGCAGCAGAGCAGATTTCTTTCCCAGAGGAGCAGAGTGCAGCCTGCCAGGTGGACACGCTGCCTTCATCTGCTCTCGCAGGAGGGCAGTCTGCGGTGCCTCGGGGCAAGCACTGGAGCCAAGACCTGGATGTCTCTCCTTCTTGAGATCCCTAACTAGAGACAACACTCGGGCACCTGTAATCTCGCAGTTACAGCAGGACCAGTGGATCCAACAGGGCCAATAGGTGGGGTGGATGAACTGCAGCCCGAGGGCTTCTTCCTCTCTGTCACAGGGAGAGTAATCAGTGGATGTTCATGAATCCTGTGGATGTGATGGGACAGGACAGCTGGAGGCAGAGGTTGCTGAATGTCCCAGGTACAGGGTGGGGACTGACCTGTTGGAGAGCAGCATAGGAGAAAGGGACCTGGGGGTGCTGGTGGCCAGCAGGATGGCTAGGAACCAGCAATGGGTCCTGGGAGCCAAGAAAGCAAATGGCATCCTGGGGTGGATCAAAATGGGGGTGGTTAGTAAATCCAGAGAGGTTCTTCTCCCCCTCTAGTCTGCCCTGGTGAGACCACAGCTAGAATCCTGTGTCCAGTTCTGGGCCACTCAGTTCCAGAAGGACACAGAGCTGCTGGAGGGAGTCTTAGCACAGAGCCACAGAGATGATGGAGTGGAGCATCTCCCTGATTAGGAAAGGCTGAGGGAGCTGGGTCTTTTGAGCTGGGAAAAAAGGAGAGTGAGAGGTGACCCCATGAATGTTGATCAATATGGAAAGGGTAGGTGGATGGAGGATGGAGCCAGGCTCTGCTCAGGGACACCCAATGATAGGACAAAGGGCACCGGGTGTGAGCTGGAACAGAGGAGGTTCCCCATCAATATGAGAAGTAACCTCTTCCCAGTGAGGGTGACGGAGCCCTGGCAGGGGCTGCCCAGGGAGGTTGTGGAGTCTCCTTCTCTGGAGACATTTAAAACCCACCTGGCCATGTTCCTGTGCGACTGGATCTAGGGGATCCTGCTGTGTTGGGGGGATTGGACTGGATGATCTTTCGAGGTCCCTTCCAACCCCTAATGTTCTGTGACTCTGTGATTCTGTAGCACATTGTGTCTGCGCAGGAGCCTTCGCAGCCAGGATTGCACAGAACTAATCTACAGCACAAAAATGGGCCATGAAATGTTCCTTTGGGAGCTCTGCAGCTCTTTCATGTGGATCTGAATTCCTGAGTGTGTATAAATAAGATAAACCGGTGTGATGAAATCTTTCGGTTACATGGCCTGGCTCATGCAAACGATGAGCAAAAAGATCATCTCATGACTCATGCCTGAAGATGCCAGGGTGGCACACGCTGCGGAGCTGGCCGGCTGCTCCCTGCTTGTAGGGAGGGGTAAAGGGCTGCCTGAACGTCCTTGTTTGGGGCTCATGCTGCTTCCTCTCCAGGAACTCAACTGTGGTTCTGCTGGCACGAGGTAGTTGTGGTCTCGTGAAGCATTTTGCTCTTTTACTCCATCTCCCAAACCCTCTACAGGGCACAGGAAGTTCAACCTAGAACAAAGGAGGATGAGGAGAGACCTCGCTCTCTACAGCTCCATGAAAGAGGTTGAGCAAGAAGGAGCTCAGCATCTTCTCCCTGGTGCCAAGTGATAGGAGCAGAGGAAATGGCTGCAGGCTGTGCCAGAGGAGGTTTAGGCTGGATGTGAAGAAGCATTTCATCACTGAAAGGGTCATCAGACGTTGGAACAAGCTGCCCAGGGCAGTGGTGGAGTCCCCATCCCTGGAGGGATTTAAACAATGTTTGGACTTGGTGCTTAGGGTTTAGGGGTGACCTGGGTTGAAGGTTGGATTTGATGATCTTAAAGGTTTCTTCCAACAAAGAGATTCACTGGTTCTGAAGTCCATCCAGTCCATTTGTATTTCTAGATTTCCTTTGTGGATCTCACAGCTCAGATAGTTCTGAGCTGATGGGTGACCATGAAATGGCTCCTTAGATCAGGGGTGTGATAGGGAGAGATTTTGTGTCTCTTGGCTGCTGAGCTCTGCAGACCCAACCCACCAGGGTTCTTGCAAGTTTTCATTCATTTGTCCTGTGCTTCTGGGGCTGGTTTTCAGGCTGGTTTGGAGAGGAGAGAATTGGCTTCCGCCCCCCCAGCCATAAAGGACCTGGAGAGGCAGCTGTGAAGAGAGCAAGGGCTGGGAAAGCCATGCCTAGCCGATCTTCATCCCCATCCCACCACACACACTGCGTAGCTCCTCCTAGGACAGAAAGCTGAAGAGCAGATGTCAGTGTGGACCTTCCACTGCCTCTTCTGCTGCTGCTGCTGGCTGATGATTCCAGCACGTTGCAATCTGAGGGCTCAGCCCATCTGAGCAAGGTGAGGCATCTCCTGTGGACCTGCTATGAAACTACGGGTCACTGTGGCCGACACCACGGACACCGCAGGTAAACAAGTGTGAGCCTGGCTGTGCTCAGAGGGCAAACGGCTCCGAGCAGCAGCGTCCAGTTCAGCACTGCAGAGCATCGTTACCTGCGTGTTGATGCCTCCATCACTGCTGTGCTCTCCAACCAGGAGGAAGCAGCCTGACAGCGGCACTGTTTGTCATCCCAGCCCTCTCTTTGCATAAATCTGGGCACCTTCCATCACCCGTGGCTGGGCAGCAGCAGCAGAACTGCTGAGGATTTCAATTACTCAGCTCCTGCTGCCGACTCCACTCTAACACTTGAGTTCACGTTTCCTTAGGTCACAGCTTGTTGACTAGAACCTGGCTGCTCCTTAGAGCCTCAGCAGGTGACAGGAGCCCAGGGAGTGACTCTTTTCCTCTGTAAGCAGAAAGGGACATGCTGGGGTAAGGTGAAGCTCTCACATACCTTGTCCTTTTCCAAGGAGCAGCTTCAGCCACCCTGGCATCGTTTCCCTGAGTGCAGAGGGGGCTGCACTTTCTGTCCTGAGCGAAACACATGCAGGGTCCTCAAAATCATGAAGTGATGGACTCTTCTCCAAGGTAACTGTCTGAGGTCCTTTGCTGCATGGACCACACTCCCTGTTCCCATAAATGAAAGGAGAAGAGCAGCTGAGGACACGGGAGCAGCAGCCAGGAGGTGTCTGGTGCTGAGGGATCGGTCTCTGGTTACAGGGAAGGTAACTGCACAGAGGAAGGGCCTCACGTTCCTTCCCAGCTACATCATAGCTAGTTGGGGAGTTTCTGCAAAGGTCAGGGGCAGAACTTTGTGTGTTGAAGATACAAAACTCTTTGGAGCTCAAGGATGGGTTTTCTGTAGTGAGATGTCCTCATTTCCCCACAGAGCTACTCTCTGCCTCACTGACTGCAACTGCTGCTGGAGTTCAGTGCTTTGATCTCAGGTGTGACCCTGGGGTGCAGCGGTGGTGAGGCAGCAGGGCTGCTAAACCTCACCCCAGCACTGCAGAGGGAGAAGTGCTCCTGCTCCTGCAGTCTCCTCCTCTAGAGCTACAGAAATGTGACCCATACTAGAGTTAACCCTGTGAACTCTATACAGTTGCCTCAGGAAGACATCTACAGCCCTATGATGCCTCCATCTGCCTCAGCTGCTGATCCATGGCTCTGCTACACTCCAGGACCTGCCAGCCCTTGGGGATGTCACCAATAGCCTGGATTTGGGGTAACTTCAGCGGTACCTCAATGAACCTGAGCTCTTGCTGTCTCCAGGCACCTCCTGCAGGTCTCAGTGGGGGACCAAAGGCTTAATGGCTTGACCAGGCTGCCAGGAGACTGAGGGGTGACCCCATGAATGTTGATCAATATGAAAAGGGTGGGTGTCAGGAGGATGGAGCCAGGCTCTGCTCAGGGGCACCCAATGATAGGACAAGGAGCTGGAACAGAGGAGGTTCCACATCAGTCTGAGAAGGAACTTCTTCCCAGTGAGGATGACAGAGCCCTGGAAGGGGCTGACCAGGGGGGGTTGTGGACTCTCCTTCTCTTGAGACATTTAAAACCCACCTGGCCATGTTCCTGTGCGACTGGATCTAGGGGATCCTGCTGTGGTAGGGAGATTGGACTGGATGATCTTTCAAGGTTCCTTCCACTCCCTAATGTTTAGTGACTCTGTGATTCTGTGACTGCCTGATGCTGATGGAGGAGCTCTGACCTGCCCATGCTCCTGGGATGCTTGAAGTTAGGGACTTCTCTCATTTGTCATGGCTCTGCCTCCGTGCTGAGGACTGGGGCAGTTGTTTCTTAGCACTCATCACATGCCAGGGCACCCTGCCGTTCCCCTTTACAGCACCCTACGGCGTCACAGCTTGTTCCTGCTCTGCTCAGCCATGCTGCAGCTGTGGATATAGGATGTGCTTGAGGGAATCCTGGGCTGGAGCCAGGTGAGCACCCAATCCCCTCCTGCACCCCCATGGGGACCACACGGCACCACTAGAGAGACAGAGGTTTGTAGGGCAGAGTCTGAGACTGCTCAAATGAAGGCTTTGCCTCCTCAGAGATTGCCCCATCCCTGTGTGCCGGTAGTGGGTTTGTGGCCATCGTTGCTGCTGGGGCTCACTGGTACTGCACCAGTCAAAGTGAAATGCTGGTCCCTGCCTTAGGGAGCTCTTGCAATAGAAAAGGAGGGGGAAACACCCAGCCACCCAATCTCACGGGCACTTGAACACTGCTTTTCTCTCTGGTGTGGTAAGAGGTGACCCCAAATGGCTCGGAGGACAGAGGTCTGGTCTCTGGGGATGTTGAGGGGTGTGCATCACCCTGCAGGACCTGCACTGTGCTGAGGCAGGACTTTGGGAGAGGCTCAGACCTCCTGCTCCTGTCTTCAGGGTGCTGGGGACTGGGATTTGCATTCAGGACATGCGGTTATGCAGGGAAAACAAACACCCAGGGTCTGAGCTGTCGGTGACGCTGCTCTGTAGGTCCAGAGCTGCCACACTGTGTAGAGCAGCTCTGTGTGTGCCAGCCAGCCGCTGCAGAGCCCATCGCTGTCACGAGTGACATCGGAGCTCTGCCGGCACTGGAGGTAGACTCTGCTGAGCTCAAACACCAGAGGGACCCCAGGGAAGTGCTGGACTGCACTGGGTGAAGGGAAGATGTTTCCCTTAGGGCTCTGCTTTGCTCTAATGCTGCTTCAACGTGGCCTTTGCTCGCTGTGGAAATCTCCATTTCTGTGTAACACAAAGCATTTTCCACCCTAACAGGTTCTCATGGTCTTCCTTTCCCACCTCCCAGCTGATGGAAGCTTTCCCAGTGGTGGGATTTGACAGGAATTCCCTAGGGAGATGCACCTGGTGGAGCTGCTGGCTTTGGTCTCTGAAGCTGCAGGGGTCACAGTCGCTATTTGTTGGCCAGGCCAATCCAGGAGGGACCACCTCATGGCCTGGCAGCCACTGGTTTGGCCCCAGTGCCTGGGAGGAAGTGCCTTGGCCTTCAGGAACCTGCTGTTGGCATAAAGAGCCGAGCAAACGGTCACCAGAAATAGAGACCGGGGCGTGCAGCTCCCCACTGCTTTGTCAGGATGGTCCCAGTTTAGCATCTGGCTCCAAGCTGGGATTAGCCAAACACGAGCAGCAGGTTGCCTCCTGCCAGGCAGGTGAGCATCGCTGTGGTGCAGCACCCCAAACCAACCACGAGGAGCGGGTGGGACGGGAGCGGTGTCCAGGAGGTCTGTTCCTCTGAACAATCGGTGACTCCCTTGCGTGTCTTTCAGAGAGGGCATGCAGCAACCAGTGTGGACCCCTTGCCTTCTTGCTGCAAGCAAGGATCTCCTGAAGGGATGCTGGAGCAGGAGTCTGTGCAGGATGCTGTGCAGGTAGAAGGGGGGAAGGGGCGCGTTCATTGTACTGCAGTAGGTTCCAGGCCCTACAAAGGGCCTGGAGCTGCTGTCGCTAGACCTCATTTGCCACTTCAGTTCCATCTCAGTGTCCTTCATTTGGGACTGTGCCCAGCCAAGGGCTGCAGAGACCAGGGAACAATCTGGGGGGCTTCCACTAACTGCCTCTGGCCAGGACTGCCCTGCGCAGCACAGACCAGGGGGTCAGCGTGGTTTTGGCCACTGAATTGTTCCCTTTGCTTCTTATTTCTGAAGTTGCACCTTCGCTGGTGCGGCGCAAAGAGCAGGGTTCACTCATGGGGCTCCCTGTTTACAGCTCAGACCTGTTTATGAAGTTGCCTCAAGCCTGACGCTAAACACCTCACGTCCAGCCTTGGCAGCTCCCCCCCATTCAAGCCCCTGGCAACCTGTAATCTCCAGACTCCAGGGCAAGTGAGGGTGGGGAGCAATGATAGGGTGCAGGGCTGCTGCTGCTGATAAAACTTCCAGACTGGCTGCCGCGTTCAGTGTACGTGGGGGGTTGACCAGAGCTGCAGACCCTGGCTGTCCAGGGTGAGCTGACTGTCCTGCAGCAATGCGGTGCCTGCAGTTCGTGAGGGTGAGTACGAGCGCATGGCGATGGGCTCGCTGGGCAGCTCTAGGGGGAGAGTCACCAGGTCACTTCTGGTTCGCTTCCAGATCACGTCTGTTCAGGTTTATCCTGGACAGCAACGTGGACTGCAGTCTGGACCTGAGAAAACATCCCTTGTCCCTAAAAGACTTCAGCTAAGAAAGGCCAGCTTGGATGAGGCTGTGGGCAACCTGGGCTAGAGGGAGGTGTTGCTGTTCATGGCAGGGGGGGTTGGAACTAGATGATCTTTGAGATCCCTTCCAACCCAGGCCATTCCATGATTCTGTGACCACAGAATGCCAAGAAGGATTTGCTGCTGCCCTTCTTAGGTCACTAGGAACTTGCCTGAGGTCAAGCTGGGCACCAGTGGCACAGCCTGGTGTTGAATTGAGAACAGCTCGTTCCTCCTGGTGCTGTAGGTGCCTCATCCTTCTCACCACTGCTTGGGTGGTGGTGGGGTGTCCCCAAGGGCTGGTTATTTTTTGGCTGTTGTAATGGTTAATGCTGATTTCTGTGCTCCCATCGTTCTCACGTTACCCAGCAAAGCTGTGGGCTGGGTGCACAGGGCTGACATCTCTCTGGGCACGGTGCTGCGCTGGCTCTGCTGAGGAGCAGGTGGCTGTGCTGCTCCGGCTTTGCCCGCATGTCCTCACCGGGGATTGAGCTGGCAGGGATAGCCTGCCAGGCCTGTGCTTCAGGTGCTTTCCTGTCAGTGCTTCCCTCCCTGCATGGCTTCCGGAGGCTGCTCCGGAGCAGCCTAGCTGAGCGCTGCTGAACCGATGGTGCAGGGACTGTGGCTCCTCACAGGGTGCAGGTCCTGGCAGCAGTCCCCTTGCTCGGTGCTATTGCTCGTGCGGAGCAGGAGCGGTCTCGCCCCGCTGGAGCAGAGGTAGATGACTCAGAGCAGACTGCAGGAATGAGGAGCAGTTTGTAAGCGTCGCTAGGAAAGAGAAGGAATCCTCTCCATAAGGCTCTGGGGTGGATCTGGGCTCCAGAGCATCTCCTGAGCACAAGCACACTAGCCAGTACCCGTATGCTTCAGTCCTTGGCTCAGAGCACATCTCTGCTTTCCGCCTTGTCCTAGTAACCTGTTGGAGCTGCCTCAGCTCCCCACTGCTCACTGCACTCACCAGCCTCAGCTCCCCAGTGCTCATTGCTCCCACCAGCCTCAGCTCCTCAGTGCTCATTGCTTTCACCAGCCTGAGTCACACCCTGATCTAAGGAAGAAAGGTCCTTGGGATGAGCAGCAGTTGCAGTGCTGCTGCATCTCTTTCCGCAGCTCTAACCCCTCTTCTGGTGTCAGAAGAGCTGTGGTGCCTGAGCTGAAAGCTCTTGTGTATTGTCTTTTCTCAGACACTGTGTATTTTCTGGTGAGGTAAAAATAGCTTTTCTTTTTCAGGGTATGCAGAGAGCAGAGGCTCCTGCTAACATCAAAGGAGAGTGACAGCTTTCCCCTGGGCGTGCGTGGCCTCAGCTGGCAGGAGCAGTGCTGTGTTCATTCTCACCTTGCTTTGGCTCCGTGCGAGGGGAGCAGTGGCCTGGTCTCATGTCCAGACCTTGGGGCCAGCCTCTGCTCCTCTCTTGGCTCGCTGCTGCTGGACCCAACACTGTGCTTTGCTGGGAGAGGGATGGTTTGCAAATGACAGGACAAGATGCTGATGCTACAGCTCAGGAAATCCCGTAGCAGCAGGTGGGAACAGGCAGAGGGGAGCTCTCAAAGAGCTGTAGGATGCAGCACCAGGGGATCCTTATCAGAAGGGCAGGGGCGGCTCCCAAGTCCTCCTTGCTCAGTGCAGATTAAGCTGTTTCTGATATCCACCCTCAGGGCTGAACCTGTTCCAGCTCCAGCAGCCAGCAAAGGGGACCTGTGGAGGGGGGTAGGCAGGAGCCAAATGGCAGCGCAGATGCTCTGGAGATCTGAACATGCTCAGCAGGGGCTGAGCCAACCTTGGGCCTGGGCTGCACCACCAGCCTCAGCCCAGAACTCCCTCTCCTGTCAGAGCACAAGAATGGGCTTCCCAAACGCTGGTGACTCGCGGTTGTGTGATGAGGGAGGGCTGCTCACGCTCGAGGGCCAGTCTGGTGCCGGTGCCTGGGAGCTTTCACTCTCTTCACTACTTCCAAAATGCTTATTGTCGAGCTGCCTCCCTCCCCACAGACCTGTCAGGGCCCTCCTCCTTTTGCTTTGAAGGTTTTTCCTCTTCCAGCTCGAGCAGCCCCTTGCTGCAGGAACACGCGCAGGTCCTGCATTCCTGCATGCTCTGCTGCATCTGCTGCAGGATGGCAGGGCTGCCCCTTGCTTTCTGCTCTGGGGGCTCTGCTGGGTGCACAATCCATCAGCACAAGCCTTGGCGAGGTGTGGGGCTGTCGCTGAGAACAGACTTGCTTGGGAGATGCCTTCCAGAGCTGACCTCCTGTGCCTGGACTCTCCCCAGCCCTATTAGGACCACCAGCCCTATTAGTGCTGGAGACCTGTCCTAAATCAGTGTGGGAAGAGGTGAGGATGGTTAGAGAACAGAAGCTGGGCTCATGGATTTATTTGTCTTAAATCTGGCAAGCAGGGAGGAGGATGATGAGAGGCTGGGATTTGGGTGTTTGGGTTTATCCTTTGATCTGAGTGATTTTCATGGTGCTTTTGCCTTTTCTCTTTCATCTGAGGCTGCAGCGTGTGCCTGGTAGCCTCTCCTCCCGGCTCTGCCGGCTGCCTGCCTGAGGCTTCTCTCCTGTGGCCTCTCTGGAGATGCTGAATGCTGTCTTCTACTCAGAAGGCAGGAACTAGCCAGTAGGTTCTGTTTCTGCTGCGGGGACCACTGAGAGCGTCAGGTTCCTGTGACTACAGATAGGAAAGTTCCTGCCAGGCAGACAGTGTGATCTCTGCTTCTGGGCATTTGGGATTGAATCTCTGCCTCAGTTTCCCTGATCTTCCATCTTCAGGCACTAGGTTCTCTCTGTTTGACTGCTCTGAATGGCAGCAGCTGTTTTAGCGTTCCAAGACTGACCTGTTCTTCTGATCTGATGAGAAGGGGTCTAGGCTATCACCTGCAGACATCAAGACTGGATGTCTGCAAGGCAGGGAGGTCCAAATGTGCTCTGGCTCCAGAGGAATCCCCAGGATGGGCAACTGCTAGAGATAAACGACTGCACTGACCTCAGGTTTTGCTGATTCTGCTGGAAATAATGTCTCCACAGTGAGGGTCATGGCCACTGCTGGACACAAGCCCATAAATCAGCTGTCAAGGGTTCTTGCAGGGTTTATTGTGCTACCCAGCCGGCTGGGTTCTGGCATCCTGACACTAGCAACTGGATGACCTCCTAGATGCCAGCTGGACCTTTCCACTGGGTAGGTAGATACCCCTAGGAAAACAGGGCTTTGTTGCCAGCATTCAGGTTTGTATCTCTCTGGGGCTCTTTGGTTGTTAGGGTGGTTGTGTACTGCCCAGCCTGAGCGGTGTCTCCCTGCTGGATCTCCTCTGTCCTCTGCTCCATGAGCCCAGACTGGCTCTGTTGTCCCCCTTCACTGGCAGGGGAAGAGTGTCTGCTTGTCTTCCCTGCTGCAAGGAGCACGCAGCCTCCAAAAGAACCCACCAAAGAGACAGAACAGTCTGAAAAGGAAGAGCCATCACCAGTAGCAAAACTCATGAGACAGCAAGAAACCTGCATGGTGGTGCAGCTGCTTCCCAGCTTTTTGCTGTGGAGCAGCCCTGGGGAGCTGCTTTGTGCAGCAGAGCCTGCTGCTCCTCACTGGAAGACACAAAGGCTGGGGCTGGCCAGAGGGCATCTGCCCCCAGGATAGAGCACAAAGGCCTGGTCTGACTCCTTCTGCTTGTGAGGACTGAGTCAAACCATCCCACAGCCTGTCACCCTCTTTCCCTGCACTGCTCCAGTGAGACCAGAGACTCTGAAGATGCACACGTAGGGACCGGTGAAGGGGAAAGGCAGGGGATGAGTGATGTGACGGAGAATCAAGACTTGGGAAGCACCCTGCACGTTTCAGTTCAGGACAGCTCTGGGTAGAGACTGAAGGGAGCAGCCCATTTAAAAACCTCACAGTGACCCAAAGCTCCCCCACTCTTCCCTCTCTGTAACTGGTCCTTGCACCTCTTCTAGTGGAGCAGGGAATCAGCTGGGCTCAAGCATCAAAGCACTTTGTTTCTGCTGGCAGTGAGGTCTGGAGGGTGCCAGCAGCCCCTGACTGGGGGTTCTGGGCAGGGCTGCTCTCTAGGGGCTGCTGGACCCACAGACTTGGTGGAAGGCACCCAGTTCCTCTCTCTTGGCAGGGTGCCGGGCTGCATCAACCAGGGCATCATCAGCAGAGATAAAGAAGTCACTGTCTCACTCTACTCAGTGCTGGTAGGACCCCACCTTGAGTCCTGGGTCCAGTTTTGGTCCCTGCTAGACAAAACAGGGCTGGAAGCCCTGGAGAAAGGCTGAGAGAGCTGGGTATGTTCAGCCTTGAGAAAAAAGGCTCAGAGGAGACCTTATTGCCAGGTCCTAGCACATAAGGTGGCTGCCAAGAAGACGGTGACTCCCTTCTCACAAGGAGCCCTGTGGAAAAGACAAGGAGGGATGGGTCTGAGTGACTGCTGGGGAGATTCCCACTGGAGTCCAGAAGGAAATCCTTCCCCATGAGAACAATTAACCTCTGGAATCATCCCCAAGGGAAGGGGTCAATTGCCCTACACTGGAGTGTTTTCAGACCCAGCTGGACAGGCTGCCAGGACAGCTCATTTCAACTCTGTTTTCAGCTGGAGAGGTTGGACCAGATGATCCTTGAGGTCCCTTCCATCGTATTAACTGATGACTCTTTGTCCCAGTCCATAGCAGAGCAGTCCCAGAGAGCTGTGTGTGGTCCCTGGCAGCGAAGGGGTCCCACTTCCTCTGGAGCAACTCAGCAAGAAGCCAGCTCAGCCCTTCCTCCTGCTGGGTGCTCTATGAACAGCCCAGGAGCTGCAGTCCCTGCTCTGGCTGCCTCCACCTGCAGACAGAAGAGACAAGTGGGCAGGCAGGATAAAGAGGGCAGTGCAGCAGGATGCTGCAGGGTGGCAACTTGCTTCTCGCCTGTCTTGGTGTCCCAGAAAACACGGTGAGATCACCACCAGCCCCTGAACTCGTTTGCACCTGGAAATCATCTCCCTGCAGCATTTCAGCAGCTCATCCCGAGGGGGCTGCTGACAGAGCTTCCAGAATTGGAGAGAGCGTTGGACCCTCCCTCCTTTTAATCAGCAATGTGCAGGAGCTGCTGGTGGGGTGCAGCTCCTCCCTGGGAGGAGTGAGCCAGGCACTGCCAGAAGAGATTAGAGCAGGGCTCTGAGCACAGCCACGAGACAGAGCAGGGGTAGAGAACCTCTGACTGCAGCCCTTGAGCCCAGCCCCAGCCTCTGCTCTGGCAGAACTTGCCCTTTGCGTTGTGCCTTGGCCACAGCGCGGGGGGCTTGGGCTTCTCCTGCTGCGGTGGAGGGGCTGGAATGTGGAGGGCCAGGAGAGGGAAAGGGGAGAATTTAGATGGTCTGAGCAAAGGGGAGCTTTTTCCTGAAAGCAAAGGAAGGGAAGGAGACCAGAAGCACAGTCTGATGGGCTCTGCTCTGTGGGGTTTATTTTTCACCTTGAAGCTCCTGGACTATTTTGTAAAGTCCAGCTCAGGCAACTGCTGGCAGCAGCCTCCTGACACCTCACAGCTTGAATGTCCACAGGTTTGTGGAGCGTGACCTGTGCCTGTAGGACTGAGCAGCCCTGTCAGAGCTCAGGAGGTGCACGGTGGCAACTATGGAGCTCTCTTTTCCTCCCTGGATTAGCCCCTTCCTGGAGGGCAGAGGGGGATGGAGAGAAACCCCCCAAACTCCAAAGGAGGGAGACCCACCAGGGGTGGTCTGGAAGCAGTCGCTGGAGATCGTGGGGCGCAGGGATAGCCAGTGAGCCCGTGTGTGTGCGCAGGTCGGGGGGTGCATGGCCATGCTGTGAGCAGCTGGGGTCTGTGCAGCGTGTCGATGCCTCCCTGCTGTGCTGATGAGGAGGCGATGGGGGCCTCTGTGTGTGCTGGCTGTGCACATCGACTCGTGGCCGTGGGGTCTCTGCATTTCTTGCTGTCACTGCTCCCTTTTGCTGAAGTCCCCCTGGCATTTTGGAATCTGCTGGCCCAACCCTTATTGCAGCTCCCTGGCTGATCTGTGACACCCCACAGCAGACGAGCTGCTGTGGTTGAAACCCCCGAGTGTTCCCTCGGTGCACGCTGGCACCAGAAGGACAGTGACTGCAATTCTGTGTCCTCTGCTTTTACTGTTCGAGCTGAGCTCTCCTTTCCTCCGGCTGCACGTGCTGTCTGCCCGCTGCTGTCTGGCATCCCGCACCGCCCCACGCATCCCCCACAGGAGATGGGCAGCAGGAGAGCACCCCATCCTCACCACATGCCCCAAGGCCATGACCCCCAGCATCCGGAGGGTCAGGATGGAGCTGGAGCCCCTCTCCTCGTTACCTGTGAGACGCCAGGCTCCTCCTCGTGGTGTCTGTGGGGCTGCTGTTCCCGAGGTGGTACCTGCAGCTCTGACCCTCTCCCTGCACTTGGCAGCAGCCGCCTGCGTTCCGGAGGCAGCTCCGGTATTAAATATCCTGTCTGACACAATAATGGAGAGAAAATGAACAAATGCCATTAGCGGCTGGCGATCCCCGCAGGGTCTGCGCTGGAGCGAGGAGGGGAGCCTGTATTTTTAGCTAGGATGCAATGCAACTCACTGGCTCTCTCGAAGCTGGGGAGTAGACAACCAAGGAGGGAGACAGAGGGGCCACCAGGCTCAGGTTTCAGCCGAAGTGCTGGACTATGGCAGCACGAAAGGGCAGGTCCGGTCCAGACGTGGCTGTGAGTATTGAACACACTCCTTGGTGCCCACGGAGACCTCTGCTTTGCTTTTCTGCTTGTGCTCTGCCTCTGCTGCCTGCTGCTGGCCCTGCTGGGGCTGCAGGAGCCCCTTTGCTGCTGGAGCCTGGGGAGTCGTAGCATTTTCATTTTGCAGTTCCATCTGCGTCCCAGGGTTAGGAGAAGCCTGGCCGGGCTGTGCTTTGACTTTATGAGGTTCCTGCTGGGGTGCTGCCCTGCCAGCGAGCTGCACCTGAGATGCAGAGGCTTCTAGCAAGGTCTGCAGGTGGAAGAGCTCTTTGCATTCAACCCGATCCTTGAGGCTGGCTGTGCTTCCTTGCTAGAGCCCGCACGGCTCGCAAGGCTCCGAGTGCCAACGTCTGAGTGCAGAGCTGCTGCCTCCTGCCTCTCACTGGAGATCATCCTGCAGGAGCAGAGCAGCGGGGTGCCACGTCGAGTTTCTCCGTGCTCAAAGCCATTCCTCCCTCCCCAAAGCCTGGGGGGCTCTCCCAGATGGACAGGGCTCTCCTCTGAGGCGGCAGCGAGCGGAGCCAGCTGGCACTGGGGGGCATGCGGTTGGCACGTGTTTGCCCAGCATGTGGACGCCGTGCAGCGCGGCTGGGCATGGTGCTTCTGCCCTGCACCACCTGTTCCTCTGACCCCTCGGGCTGCCCCAGGAGCGGCTGTGGCAGGAGCCCAGGATGGGTTCTGCAGGGTGTGCTGAGCGCTGTGGGGTCAGGACACTCTCTCTGTGGGGTTTCCTTCTGCAGGGGTCAGCAGGGCAGTGGGCCTGGGACATGGCTGCGTTCCTCTGGAGTAGGAGGGTTGGGCTGCAAGGGTGGACTGGTGGAGGCAGGGGGTGGAGAGCAGAAGGCAGCCAAATTGTGCTGCTCCAGAGTCCAGGGCTGAGGCTGCAAAGAGGCGGGAAGAGATGAACCGTGAACCTGTGTGGTAGATCATTCTGCCAAGGTTTTTGCCTCCAGAGCCGTTCTCTGTGGCCACGCTGCTTCCAGCTCTTGCCCAGGAGCTTCCTAAACCCTGGCTGCTCCTTCACTGTGGGTAGCCAGGATGCACAGGGATGGTTCTTGTGGGACAGGAGGTCCCTTGGCCATCCCAAGTCAAGTGATACAAGCCAGGTTCTGATTTTCAGCTGGAGCTGAAAGCAGAAGAGTGTCTTCTGTGCCTCTGCCACGGATGTCTCAGCTCTCTGCTGGGCTGATCCTAGCAGGCAGACACCAGCTCATAGTTACAAGTCCAAGGTCCCACATCGTTGCATTTCCACCCTATTGCTCTTCAGCTTCTGGTGACCCATCCCATGGTCTTCATTCACTGCCTTACCCTGCTCCAAGTGGTGCTGTGCCTTGCCTGGGGTGGCTGCAGTGCAGGTGCAGGGAGGCTCTGCCTTGCTCCTGTCAGATGGTTCCTGGCTCTGGGGCGCTCGGCCAGGCTCACTGTGAACTCACCGCCACAGCTGCCCTGTGGTTTCAGGCCAGCAGGGCTGGACTCTCCACAGCTGCCTCTAGCCCTCCTCATCCATCGCTGCACACAGAGGCAATTCCTGAGCCCAGGGAGGCTGCAGGAGACCCCTTAGGGCTTCTTCTCATCCCTGCAGTGCTGGGACGAGCTTCAGACTTCACATGGCTCTCCTGCCCCATCCGCTGGATGCTCTTCACTCCAAGTCTGGGTCCCAGCCCTGTTTGCCTTGGGGCACCTCAGTCTGTCCCAGCAGTTCCCACCTTGACCCCAGCCTCTGCCTTTTCTGCCCAGTCTCTGTTCTCTGCAACCGGTGAAGATGGTCCTGTGCTGGTGATGGGGGAGGACAGGGTGACTCCTATTCTCATGCTTTTTCCTTCTTTCCCCCCAAGGCCGATGCTGCAACCAGTTTCTTGAGAGCTGCAAGATCTGGGAACCTGGACAAAGCCTTGGATCACCTCAGGAATGGGGTAGATATTAACACCTGTAACCAGGTAGGTGAAAGCCACAGGGCTACTGGTTCCATCCCTTACCAGAAGGCAGATCATTGGGGCAGGAAGGGCAGCAAGCACAGCTCTGGGGAGCCTGACAGCACTGGCTGGAGCAGAGCAAAGGGCATTACCAGGTAAGCAGAGAGGGAAATCTGAGGCTCCTTTAGGGTGATGAGCAACTGGGACAGCTGGAAGGTCCTCAGCTGCCTGTCAGAAGGCAGAGCTGATCACCGCAGACTGTAGCCCAGTGTCTGGGCCATCGAGGAATCACTCTTGGGGTTACTTCTCTTCCCTGCAGTGCTCAGGTTTGCACACTCCCAGAAGTTGCAGCTTAGCCCCACAGGGGATGCTCACAGAAAGCCAGTCTTGGTGGTTTGGGGGGCACTGAAGCCCAGAGCAGCCCCAGGGAAGGAGAGCTGCAGGCACAGAGCGATGGTTTGAGCATCATCGACAGAACAGTCTGTACCTGCACGGCTGCCAAATGCAAACAGCTCAGCCTGAACTGGGGCAGGTGCTGTCGGGAGAGACTCAGGGGGCTCAGCCTGGGCAGGAGGGACAGACAAGACAGACTGTCGGCTGCTTTCCAGAGCAGCGGTGATGCTGAGGATGCTGACTCAGCAGGATCCACCTGCTTCAGAATAAAGTCCCCAAACCCAGTAATTCAGACCAGCTGAACTGTGCACTGCAGGTGGGGTCCCTGGGGAGATGCCACCATCCCCATCGCTGGCTGCTGGGATTCTGGGCTTCTGCAGGCCCCTGGGTCACCCTGATCTTCTCTCTGAGACACTAGAGGAGGTTTGGGGAAAGCTCGGGAGATGTTCGTTTAGTTCCTCCCTGTATTATCAGGACTATTAGTTCATCATCAGCCCCAGAATCACTCCCAAGTCAACTGCGCTGGGGCTGTGCAGGGAGCACAAGGGATTTAGATCCGAGGGACAGGAGGTGAAACATTTCCAGAGTCCTTTGAAGATGAGCTTTGCCACGGGGCCTGTTGGTAGGTTAGAGGCTCTGACCCCATAACCAAAAGAGGAGAGGCTATGTGACACCTCCTGGACCTGCAGGGCTCGGCTCACGCTTGGCACCAAGCAAAGCATGTGCTTGAACCTGGCAGGAGCCTCTGCATTGCTGAGCTCTACTCCAGAGTCCAGTCCAGCCATTAAACTCCAGTGCTGCTCCCTGAGTCTCTCCCTGGGGGGGCAGCAGAACCCCTTTGAATCGAACCATCTGCAGCAGGGCAGTCGCTGGAAGCTGCCACTCTTATCTACAAGCGAGACAAAAGCTGGTTGATGGACCTACTGGTCCATCCTGGAGCTCATGGCAAGGAGCAGAGAGATCCTGCTGCTGATGTCTGGGCTGTGCAGGGAGGGCTGGGGTCACTGCCGTGTGCCACTCACCCGTGTCCACGTGTGCTGGGCAGCGAGAAGAGCTTTGCTTTGCTTGATCACTCAAAGAATCCTCTCCCTCTGGTTTCTGTGGAGGAGCCAGGCAGGAGGACACTGGTCCATCCCTGCTGAGCTTGGACACTCCACAGGCAGTGTCCCCCACCGACGTTCACCTGTTTCTGATGACAAACTCAAAAGCAGAGAGAGGATTTAGAATCACAGAACGTTCTAGGCTGGAAGGGACCTTCTAGAGGTCATCCAGTCCAACCTCCCTACACAGGGACAACTCTACCTAGGTGGGGCTGCTCAGAGCTTCGTCAAGCCTGACCTTAAATGACTCCAGGGATGGCGCCCCTGCATTGCTGCATCCACTGCTCCTGTTCTGCTCCAGTACAGAGGAACTGGTGATTCTGGAGGGGCTCTGCAAAGAACTGGAGCAGGAAGAGCCAGCCACAGGAGCCGCTTAGCATGCTGTCCCCATCTCCCGCTGCGTCACAGGCAGAGGAGGAGGAAGGACTTCCAAACCACGGGAAGAACTGGCTGATCCAAAATCACAGAACACAGGATCACTGAGGTTGGAAGAGACCTCCAAGCTCATCCAGTCCAACCATCAAGCCAACCCTACCCTGCCCAGTAAACCCTGTTCCCTAGGGCTGCATCTACTCGATGCTTGAACCCCTTCAGACACGGGGGCTCCACCACCAATCTGGGCAGCCTGTTGAACTACTTCACCCAGAGAGACAGTCAGTCCTCAGCTGTCTCCACCAACCAGCTGTTTCAAGCCTGCTTCTGGTGCTGGTAAGGGCTCCCTTGACTGGGAGCAAGTGGCCACCACAGTATGAGGCTCTTCCTTCAGTGACAGCTTCACCCTGAGATTAGATGGCACTTTGGGGTTTCCTTCTGAGGAATATCAGACCTGTGGGAAAGGTCCAACCTCACATGTCCTGTATCAAATAAAGAGGGATATATGTGGTCAGACCTATCCCACAGGCCCTGTATTCTTGCTCAAGTGCAGAGACCTTGACTTGCCATCTGATCGTCATCCTGCTCCATCCCCTTCATCGCTGCCATCTGCATCAGCATCTTCAGCATCACCTCTCCCATGTCTCAAATCCCAGCACTCATCTCATCTCATCTCATCTCATCTCATCTCATCTCATCTCATCTCATCTCATCTCATCTCATCTCATCCTGTCTCATCCCTGAGGAGCTGGAGGCCAGAAGATGATCCAACCTTGCTGCCAGGACCCCTGCCAGGACCCCCACCAGCACCACAAGTGCACAAGGAGGTTGTCCCTGCTGGGGTGACCAGTCACAGTCTGGGTGGGCAGAGCAGACCAGGATAAAGGGCAGAGTCCTGCCTGTTGTGTTTTGCTGTAGGGCTGCGCTTGTTGCACCAGCAGCCAGTGACTGGGGTTTCTGGGGAGCCTTTGTAGCACTGAGGGAGGGCGATGCAGCTCCTCTCCAACTCAGCGTTTCCTCTGGCAGTTTGGGGTCAGATGAGCTGTTGGGCAGAAGCAAATGTGCACAGCAGCTGGTTTTGTTCCTGGAGCACCGATATCGAAGGGCTGCTGGGAAGGGATCTGTGAGCATCCTGCTTCTGGCTGTAAGGCTGGAGAGCAGGGGTTCCCCGTGAGTTTCCAGTATTCAGCAGGGTGTTGATGGATCCCATCCATAAGAGCTACCCAAGACATGGGGGTTGAAGGAGCTGGGGTTGTTTAGCCTGGAGAAAAGGAGGATGAGATGATGCCTCACTCTCTGCCGTTCCCTGACAAGGAGAGAGGAGTGGCTCAGCTGGTTCTCCCTGGTGCCAGAGAGCAATAGGACCAAAGGAAGGGGCTGACAGGTGCACCAGGGGAGGGTTAGGCTGGATGTGGGGAAGAATTTCTTCACCCAAAGGGTCATCAGACGTTGGAACAGGCTGCTCAGGGTACTGGTGGAGCCCCCATCCCTGGAGGGATCAAAACAATGTGTGGACCTGCTGCTTAGAGCCAGTGTTTAGGGATGAGGCTCTGGCCAGCCTGATCTGGGGTGGGATGTCCCTGCCCATGGCAGGGAGATTGGACTAGATGATCTTTCGAGTTCCCTTCCAATCCCTAATGATTCTATGATTCTATGACCTGGCAGTGCTGGGTTGAAGGTTGGACTTCGTCATTGAGTCATCCTCCCCATCTACTCTGCCCTAGTGAGACTGCATCTGGAATCTGTTGTCCAGTTCTGGGCCCCTCAGTTCCAGAAGGACACAGAACTGCTGGAGAGAGTCCAGCGCAGAGCCACAAGGATGATGAAGGGAGTGGAGCATCTCCCTGCTGAGGAAAGGCTGAGGGAGCTGGGGGTCTTGAGCTGGGAAAAAAGGAGGCTGAGGGTGAGCTCATTAATGTCTATAAATGTGAAAAGGGTGAGTGTCAGGAGGATGGAGCCAGGCTCTGCTCAGTGACATCTAGTGATAGGACAAGGGGGAACGGGTGTGAGCTGGAACAGAGGAGGTTCCCCATCAATCTGAGAAGGAACTTCTTCCCGGTGAGGGTGACAGAGCACTGGAAGGGTGTTGTGGAGTCTCCTTCTCTGGAGACATTTAAAATCTGCCTGGATATGTTCCTGTGTGACTGGATCTAGGTGATCCTGCTGTAGTGGGAGGATTGGACTGGATGATCTTTTGAGGTCCCTTCCAATCCCTACTGTTCTGTGATTCTGTGAGAGTAACAGAGCCCTGGCACTGGCTGCCCAGAGTGGAGTCTCCTGCTCTGGAGACATTCAAAGCCCACCTGGGTGTGTTCCTGCATGATCTGTTCTAGGTGAGCCTGCTCTGGCAGGGAGGCTGGACTAGATGACTTCCATCAGTCCCTTCCAACTGCCACCACTGTGTGGTTCTGTGATTAACTCTGCACGCGCTGAAAGGCTTCGCGCTGGGTCTGCAGAGGTTTACACAAGTCCAAGGGAGTTTGCTGGAAACCCTTCATTTTCACATAACAATCGCAGTGAGGTCAACATTTTAAGGTCCGAGCTCTCCTCCCGTGGACTCACGTTTGCTTTCTGAGAATTGCGTCGGCTTCTGTAAAGGGCTCATCGTGTCAGTTTGCACTCTGGTTCTGACAAAGAGCACAGCTGGGTGTCTTTCGCCAGCTGCCTTACCTGAATCTAATCTCTGTTGGAGTAACCTGCTCACATTTTCCTCGCTCAGTACATGCAGACTAGTTTTCACAAACTGCTACATGCAGTCGTTTGCTCCCGGGGCACTGGGGTCTTGCACTGAATATCCAGAGCACTAGGACTGAGATGGGTTTTTAGAGTCACCTCAGTTTCCAATCCATAAAACAAAGATAGAATTAGCGCAGAATCACAGAACATCAGCGATTGGAAGGGACCTCGAAAGATCATCTAGTCCAGTCCCCCTGCCAGAGCACAGGAACATGTCCAGGCGGCTTTTAAACGTCTCCAGAAAAGAAGACTCTGATTATCTTCATTTCTATTGAATTATAGGATCGTAGATTGGCTTAGGTTGGAAGAATCATAGAAACACAGAATCATTAGGGATTGAAGAGACCTTAAGTATCACCTAGTTCCAACCCCCTGACATGGACAGGGACACTTCTCACCAGACCAGGTTGCCTCATCCAGCCTGGCCTTGAACACTTCCAGCCACAACCACCCTGGGCAACCTGTTCCAGTGACTTATGGCTAGAAAGAAGCCTGTAAATCAGTTCAGTTTGATTACTTTCCTCTTGCATTGCCCTATTTAGGAACTTTACTGAAGACTGGGGCAGTCTGAGCAGCACGTAAAGACTAAAAATTGGAGGACAGAGAAACCTTTGGTTTTGAGCAGAGCTGGAAAACAGGGCTGCTCGTGCACAGGAAATTCGTGTCATTTCAAAATGCAGTTTCAGTCTGAATCAGAACAAAGCCCAAAGAGTTTCCAAATTCCCCTTGAAATGGAAATTCTGAGAATTTTGGTCTGGAAACACTGCAGCAGGGTGTTTCTGATACCACCTCCTGCCCCAGACCTGTTGAGCTAAGTCAACTTTCTCATCAGCTTGCGACAGTGCCGCCACCAACTTCCCTGAGGAGGTGGGAGGTTTCTCCTTCGCTGCAGGTGTTTAAGACCCGCCTGGATGTGTTCCTGTGTGACTTGGTCTAGGTGATCCTGCTGTGGCAGGGGGATTGGACTAGATGATCTTTCAAGGTCCCTTCCAATCCCTAATGATGCTATGATTCTGTGATCCCAAGGGTCTTTTCAAACCAGAATGATTCTATGATCACTGGAGGATACTTTACTACCGTCGCAGGCACTCCTGCTGGCAAGCAACACACTGCCAGCATTCTGACGGTGTTTCTGACAGGGCCACTACCATATGGCATCAGGTAAAGTCTTGGTGTTAAGTCTCTTAATATACAATGAGCTAATTGCTCAGGCCTGGCAGGTATTCAGTGGCTACCTCAACTGTTACCAGGACCTATTAATTTATCACCTCTCAAGCTGTCAAACAGCAGTGGAATGTGCATTTGGCTGTCTCAAACACACAAAAAAATCCCTAGAAATCAAAAATAAAAGCTCGTTATTTACCATCAAGCTCATGGCTGATCACCGTTTCTTTGCTATGAATTACTTGCTGTGTTATTCTCTCCAGTATTTGCAAGGCAAAGGACAAGAGGTGGCTGAATTCTGGTGGTTAGAAGCCAGACTGGAACCTTCTTGCCAACAAGAAACAGAAAGATCCCTTTGGGAGGGATGCTGTACAGCAGGATTTCTAGTCTCTGCTTGTCGTGTTTCAGACCGATGTTGTTGTGCTTTAAAAGTAAGAAACTGGTAATTGTACACATCTCTGGATCCTATGTACTACTCCCTGCAGCATCCAATAGCCCTGACAGCCACCTCTCTCCTGACAGTCAAGCTCCCACCCCATCCCTGGAGGTGTTTAAGGACAGCCTGGCTGTGGCTCTTAGTGCCCTGGTCTAGGTGTACCCTGGTCTGGGTGATTGTGGTGATGTTAGGTCCTGGGCTGGGCTGGATGACCTTAGAGGTCTTTTCCAGCCTCAATAATTCTGTGATTCCTTTGAGTAATAAATAATCTGAAAGATGTTTTGGAAACAAGTCAGCCTCCTATTGCATGGTGTGGCAGCTATGTGGGAAGCAGTGGGGTTGTTTCGTAAGGCTGAAACACATGCACTGACTAAGGTAGGTAGGGTAGATGCTACTCAGCCAGAAACAGGGAGCTTGGATGAAGGACTGGAAGGGCTGGCTGTGACACAAGGGCATGGTTTGGCACTAGAACCTGTAGTTCTTGTGTAGCAGGAGGCATCGTGAATTCACCCTGAAAATGCTAGACAGAGCAGAAAATTTCCTGGGCAGTATCTTTCATATTTGTTTGGTGCAACTGCTCTCTAAGATTACTTTTCAGGCTTTATTGTATTTATTTTATTCTAATTAACAGCTATTCTGCATCATGTAGTGTCAGTGTTTGCAGCTCTATTTGAATAGTAACAGCCAGTAGCCATTTACCTGCTTATGGGTTCATTGCTGTACTGCCATTAAGTGGCATTAAACTTCACTTCGCATAATTTGCATCAATTTGCTTGTGTGTCAAAATGAACACAGTATTGTGGCTGAGGAGTGAATCAGCTTAATGAACAGCCAGCTCAACTCACGTTCACTTGTGCTGCAAGCTGTTTAAAATTCAGCAGTCGCAGCCGGCCGCCTTCTCTGTGTCGCTGCCAGCTGAAGGATGGGAATGAAAGGGCAGTGCTGTCCTGGGAAGGAGTCAGACAGAAAGTGTCACATGGAGCCACTGCAAATGGAAACCCTTTTTGTTTTCTCTTTTTTGAGCTGTTTTGGTGTAGCTGGTAAATGAATGTGTCCCTATGTATGAGCTTGCAAAGCTATTTTAGCCACAGCTTTAGATGTCAGCAGTGGCACCAGCTGCTTAATCAGGCACTGGGCAAGAGAAGACTGAAATGTGATTCCTAGGAAGAGACAAACTGCAGAAGAGAGTCTTTTCTTTTTCATGACAAGTAGCTCCCATCAGTTTTCACAGAATCACAGAGTCACTGAACATTAGGGATTGGAAGGAACCTCAAAAGATCATCCAGTCCAATCCCCCAACCACAGCAGGATCCCCTAGATACAGTCACACAGGAACATGGCCAGGTGAGTTTTTAATGTCTCCAGAGAAGGAGACTCCACAACCTACCTTGGGCAGCCCCTTCCAGTGCTCTGTCAGCCTCACTGGGAAGAAGTTCCTTCTCAGATTGATGTGGAACTTCCTATGTTCCACCCATTGCCCCTTGTCCTATCATTAGACGACCTTAAGCACACCGAGGTAAATCCTGAAAGCAGGCTGCTGGATATATCCTTTAAGCCCTTGATGGAGGAACATGACTGTCAGGGACCTCCCAAAGCCAGTACAGGAGCATCAGCACATCCCTGACATCCTGAGCAGCATCATTTGCGGTGAGGTTGTTCTATAGGTTCGTGGGGACAGAGGCTGTTGTTCTTTCTGGAAAAGGGTTGATGTCACAGGGAGGCTTTGGCAGGAGTCCCTGGGCTGTGAGCATCCTTCCTCCCAGCAACCACCAGATGCATCCTGCCAGGTCAGGCATGAAACACAGGTGACAGAACTAATTGTGGGTGTCACCCAGGGGATGTAGGAAATGCAGGAGGGCAGCCCCCCCTTATTCTCTTGGGAGGACGTAAATGACAACATAGCACTTATTCCTTTCCTGTTACAGATCAGCAGAGGCCTTGTTTGGGTCAAAATGCCCAAGAGTAGATGGTGAAAAATAAGGGGGTTATTGTTTTAAAAATCTGCAAATACCTACAGAAACAAATTTTTATATTTGTGACCAGCAAGTGGCTGTGAATCACAGAATCCTGGAATCACTCAAGTTGGAAAAGACCCTTGGGATCATCGAGTCCAACCATCAACCCTTCTCTACAAGTTCATTCCTAAACCAGATTCCCCAATGCTACATCTAAGAGACTTTTAAACACATCCAGGGATGGAGACTCAACCACCACCCTGGGCAGCCTATTACACCAAAGCTGTGGGCTCTGCTGTTCTAGAGGTGTTTTCTTGGGGTTCTTGCATCCCACTTGTGGTGTGTGGCTAGATCCCAGATGAAGTTGCTCAAGCACAGGTGCGGAAGCGAATGCTGAGCCGTCACCATGTGCCAGCAGGGAGAACACTGTCACAGGGAGAAGGCAACTGGAAATTACCCAGTTTTGCTCAAAATTAAGACTAGCTCTGTTTAGTTCTGTTAGGATCTCAAGTACATAGTCTGAGTAAAGTTATCAGACAATACACAAAACTCTTTCTTCATGTTATTGGAATTTTGTACCATGTAGTTGTATATTCTTAGAATCTTAGAATCATAGACTATGTTGGGTTGGAAGGGACCGCTAAAGGTCATCTTGTCCAACCCCTCTGCAGTGAGCAGCGACATCCTCAACTAGTTCAGGTTGCCCAGAGCCTTGTCCAGCCTCACCCTGAAGATCTCCAGGGATGGGGCCTCAGCCACTTCTCTGGGAAACCTGTTCCAGGTTTCAACTCCTTTCCTGCTAAAGAACTTCTTCCTAACGCCAATTTCAATCTGCCCTTCTCTAATTTGAAGTCATGACCCCTTATCCTATCATTCCATGCCTTTGTAAACAGTTTTTCCCCAGCCTTCTTGTAGCCCCTTTCAGATACTGGAAGCTGCTACTGGAACATTCCCATTCGTATGCATATTCGATTATGGAATTTTTAGGACTTATGATTCATCAACACAGAGATCACAAGTTGTCCTCTGTCTTTGCTCTTGACTAATCCCTAGAAATTCAGCCCTGTCACACATCTATGATTTGGTGGCAACAATTTTCATAGGATGTAAGAGATGTCACTTCCTTGGTCTCCTTTTATCCACATCCTGTGTCCTGTTGATGTCCTCTGCACTTGGCAGTCGGAGCTCGTTAGGATGGTGAATATGTGGTTTCCTTATGTCTGGTAATAGCTATTTTGGCAGAGCTTGCTGATGGTGGAAATGAGATTTGTAGACTTGCTGGGTACATTAGTGCACAACGAACACATCCCAGCAGCAAGAACTGAAGATCTAATGGTGTTTTTCTCCCTTTTAGTGGCTTTACATTTGCATCAATTACAGCTACCATCCACCTCAAACCCCACTCTGAGTTCTCAGGAAACCATTTGTGCATCCATAAATCACAGAGGATGAGAGCACCTTCCCCAGAACTGTTCATGTACATTTGCCTGTAAGCAAAAGCTGAATGGGCAGGTTAGGTGTCCTTTGAGTCCTCTGGGATGCGGAACACTCTCCAGTCCCACTGAAACCCATTCAAAATGGCAGGGCTGTTTGTCTTGCCTCACCCCATGGCACTTGTGTCTGCCTACAACAGCCAGTCCCCACTGGCTCTGTGCTTATTGCTGCTTGATTGACAGAGCTGCAGGTCCCTTTATGAAAGGAAAAAGAGGTCCCTGGAGAGCAGCTGCCGTTCTAGAAAAGGATTAAAGAGAGTCTCTGAGTAGGGGGTCCTTTTTGATTCCAGAAAGGTTATAAGCTTCCAAGAGAGTTAAGACTTTCTGCAAAAGAAACAGAACCATCACACTGTACCACTAAAACCACTACAAATAAACCACACGAGACCCTCATTATTTTGCTGGTTTCTTGACGAGTGGTTCTATTTTCTTAAAGTTAGAAACATAAAATCACAGAATGCATTGAGTTGGAAGAGTCTTCTAAAGGTCATCTAGTCTAACCTCCCTGCAGTGAGCGGAGGTATCTTCAACTAGATCAGATTGCTCAGAGCCTCATCCAGCCTGACCTTGAATGTCCCAAGTTTCCTCATACATAAAAGTCATCAAGAAAGGTTGTTTTAATGAGGAATGATAGCTAAAAAATGGTTATTTAAATTCCTTGTTAATTCTTGTAAGCCTAATGTCTGGTAGTGCTTCCCCTGAGTAATAGTTTCTCAAATTAATAGTTCATAGAATCATAGAATCATTAGGGATTGGAAGGGACCTCGAAAGATCATCTAGTCCAGTCCCCCTGCCACAGCAGG
>JAOXOE010000852.1:2188344-2243962 GCA_028565055.1 Phoeniculus purpureus | reverse complement strand
GGGGGGGTTTGCCCTTAAGCCGGGAGGTGTCGATCAGGACCTAAGGTCTGGCTGGCACAGGTCCCTCCTGTGCTTTGCAGAACTGGGGTTTGAGCCGAGCAGCAGCAGAAGAGGGATCTGTGCTGACTGAAGCACAGATGACTGGATGGCAGCAGTCCTCTGAGGACCTCTCGGCTCACATCGGGGTGTCAGAGGGACGCTGACAGGACGGAGCACTTGGAGAGGCCCCGTAAGCTGTTGCCTGGCAGTTGCTTCAGCCTGAGCTGGAAGAAGGCGTCGTCCGGGTCCCGAGGCTGGCCCTCACTGTCTGATGAGAGAAGTTTGTGTTGGTCAGGGGATAACTGCCCGCTCCGGTGCTCCAGCCTGTCTTTGGCTTCATAAGTGTGAAGCGCTTTGGCTCGGGGCTGCTGGGCGTTGCAGCGCGAGATAGGAGCGTGCTAGCTCGGAGCTTTGGCCCCAAGTCTGGCTTCGTGGTGAAGGATGAGGCGACTCCTCCGTGATGCTGTTGATTCGTACCTTTCTTCCAAGAGCTCTGAGCCACAACAGATGGCCACGGGCTGTGAGGAGAGTGTCCCGGAGGAGTCCTTTCAAACAGTGACAGCCCATGGCCTCGGCTGTGCACAGGGCAAGGTGCTTGTGCACAGCGTGAGCCAGGACATTGGCCCCTGGTCTGGAGCCGTGGGCTTTGGCCATCTCTGAGCCCAGAAAACAGCACTGGCAGCGCTCTCTGATGCTTTAGCCCGGGTGTCCCGGCCGTCACCAGGCTCCTAAGCTGGGTGGTTCTGAAGGCAGAGCCCCAGAGGCCTGCTCTGGGCTGCAGGGGCTGCCGCTGGCGGCCAGGAAAGCCTGGGGAGAGTCAAGAAGACCAGTGGCACCTGCGTGAGGGTTAGTGCAGACCAGAGCCTCCACAAGGGCTCCTGGGGATGGCCCAGGGCTGTCACAGCCGCTGTCCTCCAGAGGCAGGAAGGATGGAGCCGTGCTCAGCGCGGTTCAGCGGGGAGATGCGCAGAAGCCGGTGGATGTTACGTGGGACTGGGGCTGCTCCAGCGGCGCCCGCCCTTTCTCACAGGCAGAAGCAAAAAGGGGTCGAAGGGGAAGCAGGGCTGCAAGGCGGAGGCTCCATTTTCCCCCCTCGCTGCGACTGGGCGTTCGCGTGGCCCCGGTGGAACGAGCCAGGCTGTGGCTCGCGTCTCGTGGCCAGAACGCACCGTGCGAGTCCGGAGCGCGCGGAGACGGGCTGACTGGAGGACGTGGGCACTGCCAAGCCGCGGAGGAGCTTAATCTGCCTTCAGATAAACACGGTCGGAGAGGCCTTTGCTGCTCTCGGGTTGAGAACGAGACATGTCGCTCGCACTTACGTCAGGCTCTCCCCTCTATTTTAAGGTGCCGCGTCCGTCTGCGGGAGAAAAGGGGGGTGTTGTGCGGATGGAAGTCAAACGCGGACGATGGTCAGGGAAGGAAGAGGAGGAAGAGGTCGCTCCTGGCTGGCTGGCTGGCTGGCTGGCTGCAGAAACGGCCTGAGTCTCCCGAGCCGCCCTGTCCTCCACGTGGGGCCGTGAGTCACAGAGTCGTTGGGGATTGGAGGGGACCTCGAGAGGTCATCTGGTCCAGTCCCCCCGGTGAGGAGATGAAGCCTCTTCCCCTCGGCTCCTCGTCTGCCAGCCTGCCCTGTCCCGAGCGCTTCCGTTCCAGAGCTGTAATGGTTTGGCTCGCCTGGAGCCGGTCTGCAAAACCTCCGGGTGAGAGGACGGCCCCTTGTAAAGGAAACCGCTCTTGGAGCCTGACCGCAGCCGGAGGTGCGCTTGGCGCTGTCTGGCCCTGGGACAGGGGGGCAGCTGCGAGGTGCCGAAGGGCGGGAGGCGGTGCCCGCTGGAACGAAGCCCTTCTGTGGCCTGGGGGGCCCTTAAGCTGGACCAACAGGCGTGGCAGGGTGGCTGTCGGGTCTGTGCTTAGCTCCTCTTCTGCAGACTGAGGGCCGATCGCTCCGAGGCGCCGAGAGCTTGGACGTCTGCCCCGGGCAGAAGACAGAGCGATGTCAGAGCAGGATCGCAGCCGGTGGTCACCGGCTCTCGTCCTCTGTCACAAGTGGGTCTGGGACTGGCTTCCAGCTCGGCGGCCCGCAGGAGTCACTTCCGCTCAGAAGCAGTTCTGGCCGAGCTTTGCCTGTGCGAGGAGGGCTCGTAGCGGCTTCAGCCCAAGCCAGGCGGTTGCTGGCCCTGTGACGGAGCCGATGTCTGAGAGAGACGAGGGCCGGAGCAGCTCCTCGCCGAGCCCGGAGCCGCCGGGTGTTCCCAGCAGTGCCGAAACGAGAGGCTGCTTAGCTGCAGCCGGCGGGCTCATGCCCCTGTGGCTCGCCGGCCTCGGCCTCGCGGTGCGATGGGAGTGCGAGAGCCTTCGCGGGGCCCTGCCGTCGCTCTCCAGCGGGCAGAGCCCGTCCCCGGCACCGGGTGGCTCCAGGACGTTCCGCGCCGGCTGTCGCGGCGGGCCTGAGCCGCAGGGCTGAGCTCGCATCGCTGCACTGAGCTCCGAGCGCCGGCCAAATCCTCTCCCAGCTGTTGGACTGCAGCAAACGCGGCTGGGGACGGATGGGAGCGGCACCGCGCTCGCCCGGACAGGAGCGCCCAGCGTGTCCTGGCGCAGACCTGGGCTGCTTCTATTTACAGGGGGGCAGCCCCCGGCACCCCCTTATTTTACTGTGCATGTGGCCGCAGCGCTGGGGCAGGGCTCAGCAGCAGGCTGATCGCTCGCTCCTTGGGCACCAGCTTGTGCAGTGAGAAAAGGGCCTTTGGATGGTTTTACTGTTCTGAGAGTGGGAAGACCAGCCCCTGGGCTTCAAACCGGTCCCCATCGGCTGTTGGTTTTGTACCGTGGGTGACCGCGAGGCCAGCGCAGAGCCACAGGGGTGATGGAGGGAGGGGAGCATCTCCCTGCTGAGGAGAGGCTGAGGGGAGATGGGGCTCTGGAGCTGGAGAAAAGGAGCCTGAGGGGTGACCCCATGGGTGTTGACCAATATGTGAAGGTAGGTGTCAGGAGGATGGAGCCAGGCTCTGCTCAGGGGCACCCAGTGACAGGACAAGGGGCAGCGGGTGTGAGCTGGAACAGAGGAGGTTCCACATCAATGTGAGAAGGACCTTCTTCATGATGAGGGTGCCAGAGCCCTGGCAGGGGCTGCCCAGGGGGGTTGTGGAGTCTCCTTCTCTGGAGACATTTAAAACTCACCTGGTCATGTTCCTGTGCTACTGGATCGAGGGGATCCTGCTGTGGCATGGGATTGGACCTGATGACCTTTTGAAGTCCCTTCCAATCCCTAATGTTCTGTGATTCTGTGGTCGTAGAATCATAAAGATTGGACGAGACCTACACAATCATCAAGTGTGATGGTCAATCCAACCCTGTCATGGCCACTAAACCCTGTTCCCTAGTGCCACATCTGATGGTCTTAAAGGTCTCTTCTAACCACAGAGATGCTGCAGTTCTGTGTGGGTGACCAGCTCAATGTGCAGATGTGTCTCAGTCACAGAACCTGGGCTTGACCAAGGTGATGAACTCAGTGTCCCCAGGCTGGGGGATGCTTTGGTGTCTCTGTTCTAGGGGTGCTCTTCATTTTTACCTGACACTCTTCAGCTCTTGAGAGGACTTGGGAGCTGAGGAAACCTCTGGGTTCGTAGGGTTTTGCTCTTTGTGCTGCAATCAGTTGAGCAACAGGATTCTGTGGCTCTTAGATCCTGGATATCCCTGAGTGACAGAGGGTGAAAAACCCCTTTTCCAATATGAAGCTGTTCTGAGTTTAACTGGAGTGTTGAGGGCTGGAACTGGAGCTTCCTCCTGCTCCCCTACCTGTATTCAGGTGGAGATGAAGTGATTCCATGGAGTGACCTTCCAGCACTTGCCAGGAGCCAAACCAAGTGGTTGGGAGGGGAGATACTCGGGTAGGACCGTGTGCTGCAGGGGAGCTGGGTGTCTGCTGCATGAGAGCAGTGCACAGGGCTGGGTAAACCCAGGGCATCCACCTGGGAGAAGGGAGGGAGAAATGTGCCCTGGGGGGGAGAAAAAAGCAACACATGAAGCCACCTGCCAGTAGTTCACCTCTTTACCAGCCCTTTGATTCACATCTGGGGAGTGAGAGAGGGTGTAGAAGTAAAGGAGCAGAAGCTTCCTTAGCAGCCTCCACCTTCTGGCAGCCCAGGGATGCTGAAAGGGCACCGGCCAGCCTTTTGCGCCTCATGCTCAGGTTCCAGGGGTGGGAGGAAGGTGACCTGAGCTGGGGGACATGCAGAAGGTCTCCTGAGAGGTCACTTGAGGTGTTTGAGAACTTCCTGAGACGTTTGCTCTGCACCCTTTGCTGCTGCTAAACTCTGCTGAGTGTGGGCTGCAGGATGGAGCAGCTGTGGGCATCCTGCAAAGGCAGAGAGAAGGCAACTGCTGGACTGGAAGCTCCTCAACTGCTGTGAATTAAATGTAGCTGCTTCATTGTCTCAGGCAGAGCTTCTCCCTGCACTGGTGTCTGTGTGATGTTGAGGTTTCAGGTCTGTGGGGGCACTCAGGTCCACAGAGCTCAGCTCAGGTTCAAAAAGCCTGGCTGTGGGCAGGTGATCGTGGGGAAAAGCAATCTGGGCAAAGGCAGGAGTTGACATCAGGGATGTGTCACGCACAGGGAGGATTGAAATGGTGCCTGTGGTGCCAAACACCCCCTTCCCTGAGCTGAGGTGCCACCCATCCGTCTGTCTCTGGGGGCTGGAATGGAGAAACCTCCAGTGTTAGTCAGCAACCAGCCATCAGCTGCCTGCATTGCTCTGGCAGCATGGAGCTAACCCCATGGCAAGGGGGTTCTCTGGAGACCCCCAGCAGGTGATTAATGACCTTGTCCCACCTTTGCTTCCTGCAGAATGGGCTGAACGCTTTGCATTTGGCCTCCAAGGAGGGCCACGTGAAAATGGTGGTGGAGCTGCTGCACAAGGAGATCGTGTTGGAGACAACGACCAAGGTGAGAAGAACCAGAGCAGAGGGTCTGGCCATGTCAGCTGCAGCCCTGCACCCTGAACCAGGGAGTCTGGCCATGTCAGCTGCAGCTCTGCACCCTGAACCAGGGAGTCTGGCCATGTCAGCTGCAGCCCTGCACCCTGCTGTTGCAGCCAGACAGTGCAGCAGCAGCTGGGAAGTGAATGATGCTGTTTGGTTGCAGCCCCTGGGAAAGCTGTGCTGATGCAGAGCTGCTGGGCTGGGATCTGGGTACCAAGTGCTGGTGTCAGCACAGTGGAAGGGGTGCTGGGCACATCCAGGTGGGATCAAGAGGGAAGAAACATACGCTCCGACGTGCTCCAGTGCAGTCTCTCTTCACGTTTTATCCCAGCACTGGCTGCCGGCTCAGCTCAGCCCTCGCTGTCCCAGCACAGCCCCTCCACGCTGCGGCACCGCGGTGGCCTTGGTACCACTGTCACAAGCCCAGCGAGCCCTGGTGCTCTGTAAATAGCATCGTTCTCTCTTGCATCAGCACGGTGGGGTGTGGTTCTTGCTCGGCGACGGCGCAGGCAAGCGGGGCTGACAAATGAGCAGCCCCCAGCACCATCAGAAGGGCTGTGAGAGCGGGGGGGGGGGGGTGGCCCTGCTTTGCCACCTCGCCGGTGCCAGGGGCTGGCTCTCTGCCACCCCACCCAAAGGCACAAGTCGGAAGAGCCTGTGTCTGCATTTCCCTGCCTGTTTATCGTCCCCGAGTTCTGCTGGGATGGCGACCAGGGCGCACGCTGCAGTTTTGCCTGAAGACTGCCAGCTCAGCTCCCCCATCCTCCCTCCCCTGCTTGTCTCTCAGTGCTTGAGATGCTCGGAGCCTGACGAAGCACTGAGCTTTGGCTGCCAGTAATTTCGCAGGAGGGATGAAATCACTCTCTTCCCTGGCCAGCAAACGGGAGCTGCGTGTCTGTAGCAGGGATGGAGCAGGGCTGCAAGACCCCACGGGCTTCCCCCCACCAGCTGCTCTGTCAGCCCTACCTTTCCCTGTCCATCCTGGTCCTCCCCAGCCCCTGAGCACTGCCCTGTTATCTTTCAGAAGGGAAACACAGCCCTGCACATCGCTGCCCTGGCTGGGCAGCAGGATGTGGTCCGGGAGCTGGTGAACTATGGGGCCAACGTCAATGCACAGTCACAGGTAGAGTGACCCGGGATGGGCTGGGGAGAGAAGATGAAGTGTGTGAGTGGTGCAGAGGGAGTCTTGAGGGGTTTGGGGAGACCTGATTGCTGTCTCTCTGCTGAGGGAGTCCCTGGCACTGGGCTCATCCTGGGAGGACTCCCTGGCACAGCCCTGGGGTCTCCTGCAGCTCCACATGCTGGACCTCCTTTGGTCTCTTCCTTAGCCCTGGTGGGGCTGCAAGGGCTCCAGCTTTTGCCTGGTGACTGAACTATCCCTGAAGCAAGGGACATGGTAGCCATGAGGGGAAGGCAGTGTCTCCTGGGCTGATTTTGAGCAGTATTTCCTGGGTCTTTCTGGATGTGGGGAGGGCTCCAGCAATCTGTGGCTGCTCCACCACTGCCAGTCTTCCCATTTTTGCCACCCCACACTCTGGGCTTCTGCCCCACTTCTGTGAGCTGGGGCTGTGGGTGCTGATGGGCTGCAGGTCAGCGAGGACCTGGAGGAGCTGGAGGAAGAGCTGTGTTGATGTGCATGGCCCTGTGTTTGCAGAAAGGCTTCACACCCCTCTACATGGCAGCACAGGAGAACCACCTCGAGGTTGTCAAGTTCTTGCTGGAGAATGGAGCTAACCAGAATGTGGCCACAGAGGTGAGATCCTAGGGGTGGCCCCTGGAACCCTGCTTGGGGGATGGACCTGGTGCTGCCTGTGACTCCTTGGCTCTCCCCTCTCATTATAGAATCATTCAGGTTGCAAAAGACCCCTGAGGTCATCAAGTCCAACCTATAACCCAACTCTACCAAGGTCACCACTAGCCCAGATCTCTGAGCACCACATCTAAGTGATCTTTAAACACCTCCAAGGATTGGGATTCAACACGCCCCATGGGCAGCCTGTTCCAAGCCCTGGTGGCCCTTTCTAGGGAGAAGTTTTTCCTGATGTCCAGCCTAACCTTCCCCTGGGGCAGCCTGAGGCCCTTGTTCTGTACCTGCTAAACCTGGACCAACCCCTCGCTCCCTACAGTGTCCCTTCAAGTAGTTGTAGAGGGTGATAAGGTCTCCCTTCAGCCTCCTTTTGCTCAGACTGACCACCTCCAGCTCCTTCAGCTGCTCCCCATCAGACCTGCTCCCTCTCCATCACTGGTCTCTCCCTGGCAGGACGGCTTCACGCCTCTCGCCGTGGCTCTGCAGCAAGGCCACGAGAACGTGGTTGCCCACCTCATTAACTACGGGACGAAGGGCAAGGTCCGCCTGCCCGCCCTGCACATCGCAGCCCGCAACGACGACACCCGCACGGCTGCCGTGCTGCTGCAGAACGACCCCAACGCTGACGTCCTCTCCAAGGTGTGGTGTGGCTTCCACGACGGGTCTCTGGGGGCTTTCCCACCCCCTCAAAGGAGAGCAGCAGCTTGGCACGCTGTAGGATTCCATCCTTCCTGCGGGGACCGTGTGTCTGCCTGGGCTGAACCCTCCTTCTTTCTTCTAGACTGGATTTACCCCCTTGCACATTGCAGCTCACTACGAGAACCTCAGCGTGGCCCAGTTACTGCTGAACCGTGGAGCCAGTGTCAACTTCACACCCCAGGTGAGTGCAGGGTGCTGAGGTTGGGGGTGTCCGGCACCGCAGCAGGGTGGTTTGTGCCTCCTGTCCACATCAGTGCAGCAGCAGCTGCCAGGGTGCTCTGGTGGGGTGGGACTGTGCAGGAGGTAGCACTGAGGTGCATGCCTGGGGAGCTGAGGGCTCTCCTCTGGTGTCTCCCCTCTGCTGGATGCAGCTGTGCATCCCTGGAAGCTCTCTGGAACTCTGTGTCCAGGCTGAGGGAAAGCTGGTGATGCTGCTTCAGGGCAGAGCTTGTAGCCCCTGCAGTTGTGGTGCCTCTTCCAGTCCCATGAGTGCAGCCAGATCCATGAGCTGGTGCTTTGCCATGAGCTCTGTGCAGCTTCTCCTTTGAAGGGAGGGGGCTGCTCCCTCTAATAGCCTGTGATTCCTCCTGCCAGAACGGGATCACTCCCCTGCACATAGCCTCCCGCCGGGGCAACATCATCATGGTGCGGCTGCTGCTGGACCGCGGAGCCCTGATAGAGACCAGGACCAAGGTGAGGCCTCTTCTGAGCCCCTGAGAACATGGGCTGTCCTCCTCCCGAGCCTCTTGTGGGGCACTGCCGTGCTGTACGCACCGTGGGCATCCTGCTGTGGATGCGAGGGGAGGTTCCTTGGGTGCTAAAGGGGCTGGACTGGGTTTTCTTGCTGGTTCATGCGTAGCTCTGCCCTTCTTAGCCAGTACTGAACCCTCCTGCCTGTCTCTGCAGGATGAGCTGACCCCTCTGCACTGTGCAGCTCGCAACGGACACGTGAGAATTGCAGAGATCCTGCTGGACCACGGGGCTCCCATTCAAGCCAAAACCAAGGTACCTGTGGGATTCTGTGGGGCTGTGCTTGGTGCCAGGTCCCAGGGTGGCGCAGGGTGGGTAACAAGCTGTGCACAGTTACTCGATGCCACCCACCTCTGGGCTGGAGCTCTAAGGAGCTTCCTGACCTCTTCCTTGGCTCTAACTGAAGGTCTCTGCATGAGAGGGGCTGTTTGAAAGGGACCAGCCCTGTGAAGGGGATGGGTCTGGGCACAGCCTGCCCCATGGGAGCAGCTCTCCACGCTCAGCAAGTCTGGGTTGGGGACGCTGGGGCTGGTAGCACCCAGGGAAACGCTGTTCAGCCCCAGAGCTGTGGCCAGGGGAGCAAGGCAGGGGCTGGGTGGGACTCATGGGTCCCCCTGCCATGGCCCGGCCCTGAGCCCCACTCCGCGGTCGCAGAACGGCTTGTCGCCGATCCACATGGCAGCGCAGGGCGACCACCTGGACTGCGTGCGCCTGCTCCTGCAGTACAGCGCCGACATCGACGACATCACCCTGGACCACCTCACGCCGCTGCACGTGGCCGCACACTGTGGCCACCACCGCGTGGCCAAGCTGCTGGTGGAGAAAGGGGCCAAACCAAACTCCAGAGCCCTGGTGAGTGACGAGGGGACAGGCAGGGCTGGAGTGAGGGGAGGGAGGGTTTTGATCTCCAGGGTGACTGTCTGTCTGTCTGCAGAATGGCTTCACTCCCCTGCACATTGCCTGCAAGAAGAACCACATCCGGGTGATGGAGCTGCTGCTGAAGACTGGTGCCTCCATCGATGCTGTCACAGAGGTAGAGGAGCTGCAGCCCAGCCCCAGCTCTCCTCCTGCTGCTGTCCATGTGGATCAGGCAGTGCTGCAGGGACTGGTGGCTCTTTTGCCTCTGCTGGTCCTCCTGTTGCCTCTGCTGGTCCCCAAGGACTTTCTTCGTTGAGTATTAGAGCTCTCTGAGGCTCAGGACCTACTGAGCCTGACAGTGTCTCCCCACAGCCTGCTGTGGGTCTGCAGGATGGGCAGCAGCAGCAGCTCTGGGTTCCCTTCAGCTCACCTGCCAGACTGCTGGGGCCAGGCTGGGCACCCAGAGTTGTCTCTGTGCCCTGGGAAGGGGGAGGATGGACAGGAATCAATACTGATGAGGCCATCCATCCCCATCTTGGCTCCTGACCCCTTTCTCTCCACAGTCTGGTCTGACCCCCCTGCATGTGGCCGCCTTCATGGGGCACCTGCCCATTGTCAAGACCCTGCTGCAGCGCGGAGCCTCTCCTAACGTGTCCAACGTGGTGAGTCCCACCCTGGCTCAGCCTGAGTCCTGCTCCCTCTGCTCTCCTGGTACCCTCTGCCTGGTGCTGGTAAGAGGAACCAGTAGGGTCCAGGAAGGGCTGTGGTCACTGCGATCCTGTGCTCATAGCAGAGGAGCAGCACCATGCTCCTCCACTCTGAGACCTGCAGCCTCCCCAGCTCACCCTGTCCTTGGTGCAGAAAGTGGAGACACCCCTACACATGGCAGCCAGAGCTGGGCACACAGATGTGGCCAAGTACCTGCTGCAGAACAAAGCCAAAGCCAACGCCAAGGCCAAGGTGGGTGCAGAGAACCTATGTGATAGTGCTGCTCGGGGAACTGGACTAGCTGGGTGCTGGTTCCTTTGCTCTGGCCACTAAGGGACTAGTCCAGCTCTGCCAAAACAGCTTCTCTGCCTCCCTTGCAGGACGACCAGACCCCTCTGCACTGCGCCGCACGCATTGGCCACACTGGCATGGTCAGGCTGCTGCTGGAGAACAGCGCCAACCCCAACCTGGCCACCACTGCGGGGCATACGCCTCTGCACATCACCGCCCGAGAGGGGCACGTGGACACGGCCCTGGCCCTGCTGGACAAGGGGGCTCTGCAGACCTGCATGACCAAGGTGGGCTGCTGCAGGCACTGCTGCCCGGGGAGGGACCAGGCTGCGCCAGGGCTGGTGGCACCGTGTCCCTGTGCAGTCTCCTGGTGTGCCGCAGCCAGCGCTCTCCTCATCCCTTACACCCTGTGATGGGCTGCCTTTCTCCTCAGAAAGGATTTACCCCTCTCCACGTTGCAGCCAAGTACGGGAAGGTGGATGTGGCAGAGCTGCTGCTGGCGCGCGATGCTCAGCCCAATGCGGCAGGGAAGGTGAGCGCTGCTGCATCCCCTGTGACGGTGGGAGGAGTGGGGTGGTACAGGGAGAGGCTCTGTCTCACCTGCCTCTGCTCTCTCCCCCTCCCCAGAACGGCCTGACCCCGCTGCACGTGGCTGTGCACCACAACAACCTGGAGATCGTCAAGCTGCTGCTTCCCAAGGGCAGCTCCCCACACAGCTCAGCGTGGGTGAGGCTGGACTGGGTGTCCCTGGGAGGATGGGGTTGTGTCTTGTGTGTCTGGGGCCAGCATCATCCCTCAGCCTTGACCATCAGGGGTGCAGAAAGGGCTGATCACTACCAGCTTGTGGGGCTAACTGGGGTGCAGAGAGGCTGCCAGGGCTGGTCCCTGCTGTTGTGGCTGTTGCCTGGGGCCATGTTTCCATGGCAAACCCCATGGAGCAGAGCTGCTGCGGTCTGGCAGTTGGGGAAACCACGCAGCAATGTTTGCTTGCAGCTCGCAAGCAGTGAGTCAGAAAACTCACGAGCTCGTGAGAGTCGCCCCGCTCCGCCTGCGCGTGGGGAGCAGCTCCCCAAAGAGCATCTCCCCAGCAGCCTGGGTTTACACACTGTTTGCAGAAGCTGCATCCTCCGAACAGACAAGTGGCTGCTGGTGCCAGCTCTGCCCATCTGGCACTCCCCTCTCCCCCTGCGCGGGCTGCCGGCAGACTTGCTGGGCAGGCACTGGGAGCAGCCGGTCCCGGCGCCAGTCCCCCGCTGAAGTGCGTCACCGACAGCTTGCGCGTCACCCTGGGTGCAGGGTGTCTGCCAGATGCTCTGCTCCTGCAGCGTAGCAGCGAGAGCCCCGTGGTTCTGTGCTGAGTACTAATCCTGCTTAGCACCAGGTTTTGTTCCACACCTCAGCCAGATGCAGACTGGAGGTGTCTGCCTGGCCCTGGCCTCTTGCAGCTCCAGATGGTTGAACTCCTGTGTGAGGAACTGCAGGATGGAGTTCCACCACCAGCTGGAGCTGGAGTGAGGGGTCTTGGAAGCCTTTGAGCTGAGATAGAATCACAAAGTCATGGAGTCATGGAGCCATAGAGTCATAGAGACACACAGAGATGGAGACATAGAGATGTAGAGATAGAGAGACAGGGTCATAGAGACATAGAGTCATGGAGACAGAGACAGATGGAGTCATGGAGACACAGTCATAGAGACAGAGCGACAGAGTCATAGAGACAGAGAGATAAAGAGTCAGAGACAGCTATCGAGTCACAGTCACAGAAACAGAGTGATAGAGATACAGAGTCATAGACTCATAGAATCATAGAGCCATGGAGCCACAGAGTCATAGAATGTCAGGGTTTGGAAGAGGAAGGTTAGACTGGACATGTTTTCCCCAGGAAGAGCAGCCAGGCGCTGGAACAGGCTGCCCAGGGAGGTGGTTGAGTCACCATCCCTGGAGGTGCTTAAAGGTTGTTTAGGTGTGACATTGAGGGATCTGTTTTAGGGGTGAACTTGATAGAGTAGGGTTGATGGTTGGATTTGATGATCCCAAGGGTCTTTTCCAACCTGAATGATTTTGTGACCTCTAGTGATCACAGAATCACAGAACCATCATGGCTGGAAAGGACCTCCAGGGTCATCGAGTCCAACCTTTGTCCTAGTATCTGTTAGACCATATCCCTGATCATCCAGTCCAACCCCCCTGCCAGATCAGGATGCCCTAGATCAGGTCACACAGGGGCATCCAGGTGTGGTTTGAAAGCTTCCAGAGCAGGAGACTCCACAACCTCTCTGAACAGCCCTGTGAGGGCTCTGTCACCCTCACAGGAAAGAAGTTTCTCCTCATGTTGAGGTGGAACTTTGTCTGTCCCAGTGGTGTTTGTCCTTGACATCAGAGCTTGTTGCTGTCAGGGAGATGATTCGTGGGTGCTGCTGCACCCCTGAGCTCTGGAGGCAACTAGGTTGAGCAGGTCTGGCCTGGATGAGGCAAGATGGCACCTTGTGTCCCTGCTGGTGTTTACACACAGAGCTGTTCTCCCTGCAGAACGGCTACACCCCGCTGCACATCGCTGCCAAGCAGAACCAGATGGAGGTGGCCAGCAGCCTGCTGCAGTACGGGGCATCTGCAAACGCAGCCTCTGTGCAAGGTGTCACCCCCCTGCACCTGGCGTCCCAGGAGGGCCACGCGGACATGGTGGCACTGCTCTTCTCCAAACAGGCCAACGGCGACCTAGGCAACAAGGTGAGCTGTCCTGGTGCTGCTTGCCACACACCAGGGAGCAGCAAACGGGGTGATAGTCCCAGTGCCACCCTGCGTTCAGACAGCAGCACACGGACCGACGGCACGGTGCCAGTCACTTTGCCAAGAGACCTGCTGGTAGAGCTGCACTGAGACCTCCTCTGTTTGCAGAGCGGCCTGACTCCTCTCCACCTCGTGGCCCAAGAGGGACATGTGCTGGTTGCTGATGTTCTGGTGAAACACAGAGTCACGGTGGACGCGACAACCAGGGTAAAGTCTTTCCTTGGCCGTGGCTGTAGGGAAACTGTCTGTAGGCTTCAGGATGGGCACTGCTTCTGCTTTCCTTAGACCCCTCTTGCAAATGTCCTTAGTGGCCTGTCTGTGGCTTGGAGACGCCTCATCCTCATCCCCTCACTTCCTAGAGGGATGTTTCTTGCCTGCTCCCACTGCTCACCCCTGTACCCCCAGGCACAGCCCAGTGTGGGTGGCAGGTGCCCTGATCCTGGGCTCTCAGGCAGCTCCCAAATGTCTGCCCCATCCTTCACCCTGCCCGGAGGGCAGGGAGCTGCACTGAGGGCAGGCTGAGACCTGGTCTTGTCCTTCAGATGGGCTACACCCCGCTGCACGTGGCCAGCCACTATGGCAACATCAAGCTCGTGAAGTTCTTGCTGCAGCACCAGGCTGATGTCAATGCCAAGACTAAGGTACTGTGAGATGTCCTGTGCTCCAGGGACCCTGCTGCCTTGGGGAAGAAGATGGGGAAGGCTTGGGCCCCCTCCCTGCTTCCACTTCTGCCCCACCAACATTGCTCCTGTCCCCGTGGCTGGGAGGTACCGTAGTCCAGCTGCAGCCCTGGACCAGTGCTGAGTTCTGCAGAGCCCTTAGCTTGCCCCAGAAGGGAGGAGGCTGCCTTTGTGCTCCGGGCACGAGGCACAGTGCGAGGCTGGGGGGTGTTTGTGGGGCAGCAGAGTGGCAGAAGCTATAGCAGCACCCTCTGTCCTCCCCTGCAGCTCGGCTACACCCCTCTGCACCAAGCAGCACAGCAGGGCCACACGGACGTTGTGACGCTGCTGCTGAAGCACGGAGCCTCTCCCAACGAGATCAGCACAGTGAGTAGGGCAAATGCCCGCAGCCCTCACCCCATGGCAGGCTTGGGCACCTGCCTGAGGCTGCTGCTGACCCAGTCCTTCCTCCTTGGCAGAACGGCACCACCCCCCTGGCCATCGCCAAGCGCCTCGGCTACATCTCTGTCACCGATGTGCTCAAGATCGTCACGGAGGAAACTGACATCCCGGTGAGCCCCTGGGCACTGGGAGCGGTGCCCTCTGCGGGAGGGTTGGGAGCAGCCAGGCAAAGGTCTGCTGAGCCCAGATGGGCAGGGCCAGTGCCCACAGGCCACGTTTGCCAAGGGTTGGCAAGCGCTGACTCTGCTCTGCTCCCGCAGGCAGTCGGTGACAAACACCGCATGAGCTTCCCGGAGACGGTCGATGAGATTCTGGACGTGTCAGAGGATGAAGGTGAGAGGATGGAGCTGGGTCACTCCATCCCAGTGACCCGCTGGCTGGGCCAGTGAGGTAGGGGATGGGCAACTGGCCGGGCTGGGGGAGCTGCGTGGCCCCACCGTGATCTTGCGGAGAGGATGAGGGGAGCCCACCAGATTTCCTGGGGTGGCACCTCCTGGCTCTGGTGCTTCCCTGCACCGTGCAGGAGGGATGTGCCTGGACCGCTCCGTGGCCCTGTGTCGCAGGAACTGTGTACAGAGAGCCCTCCATGGGGCGGTGCCAGCTCCCAGCCTGGCTGCAGCTGGTCTGCTCCTGCTCCCTCCCACCAAGACCTCACTTTTGCCTCTTCTTACTTTGCAGGCACTGCTCATGTCACAGTACTGGGTATGAACTGTGTCCCCCCGGCCCCAGCTCAATGGCCCATTTCACCCCATGGCCACTAACCATCCGCACGCCACCTCCATCTGCTGAGCCTGGCCGCTGGGCTGGTGCTGTCCAGCCCCAGCCCCGCCATCCCACCCTGCCCATCTGTCCGTGCTGCTTGCTGTGGTGTGACTGCATGAACGGGCTGTCCCTGCTGCAGCGGGGCGGCCCCGGCTCCCTGGTGGCCCCAGGCCCTGGTCCTGGTAGGCAGAGGAGCCTGGTTCTGTGAATAACTCTGGTGGCCCTTCATGACCGCCTTGTGCCATCCTGGCCAGGGCAGGGAGGATCCTGAGTGCTCAAGGGTCTCTGTCCTTACCCATCACTGGGGGTCTCTCCCTGCTTTGGGAGGTGCTGGACTCCCTCTCATAGGGTGCTGGTAAGAGTTGAACCCTGGTGAACTCTTCAGGGCCAGCAAGCAGGGCTTGTACCTCCAAGGAGGGGTGTGGATGCTCTCAGCAGGTTGGGGCATCCTTGTGGTGCCCCTAGCCCTGCCTGGACACCTGTCCCCAGCTTCCAGTGTCAGGGTGTCCCTGGCAGCTCTGCTGTGTGCTGGGTGCTGTGGGAAGGGGGTTGGCTATCGGCTGAGGTTCCTGATGGCCACCACAGCTCCTGCCCCATCTGGGCTGGGTGAGACCTGAAGGATGAGTGTGTGTGGCCGGCAGTGGGAACAGAGATGGGTCCTGGCTCCAGCCCTGAGCGGGGACAAGGGCAAGGGCCGTCCCTCTGCGCTCCCTTGTCCCGGCGCTTGCTGAGCCAGCTCTCGCTTTCAGAGGAGGAGCTGATGGCACCAAAGTCCCGGACACCTGACGCCAGGGACCAGGAGGGTAAGAGGGAGATGCTGGAGTTTGTGACCACGACGACACTGGAGCAAACGTAAGAGGCACTGGGTGCTGGAGAGGGGTGGGTGCAGGGCATGGGGCTTGCTCCATCAGCCCTGGCATTCCCTGGGGGGTGCCCAAAGGGTGAGGAGCTCATATCTGCAGCTTCAGTGGCTGTCACTGCCCTCTCCTGCCAGGGTGGAGTCTCCAGCTGTCCTGCAGGTCCCCTGTGTCCCACCTGAGACTGTGGTGACCAGAGCAGAGGAGACTGAGCAAGTAGGACCTGTGGAGACAGAAGCTGAGCAAGTCAGCCTGCTGCATGCGCCCTCGGTGTCCCCGCAGGAGGTGAGCGCGAGGCACAGCCTGCCGTGGCCCCCCCGCTGTTCCCTCATGGGGGGAGCCCCCCAGCACCCCAGAGCCAGGACGTGGGGTGGGTGGTGGGGATGGAGCCGGGGGTATGGGACTGCCCAGGGAGGGCTGGGAGACCGTGGGGGAGAAGCCAGGCTCCGCACCCCAACTAGGACTCTGTGCCCACGGGGGCTCTGCGGTGTCTTCAACAGCCATCCAAGGAGTTTGATGAGGACTCCCTGATCCCCAGCAGCCCAGCTACCGAGACCTCAGACAACATCAGCCCCGTGGCCAGCCCCGTGCACACGGGGTGAGTTCCCAGCCCCTGTGGCACCCGTGGGCTCTGCACAGGAGCCAGCTGCGAGGTGCCCACCTGCCTGTGCCTCTGCCCACCCCAGGTTCCTGGTGAGCTTCATGGTGGATGCTCGAGGTGGCTCCATGCGGGGCAGCCGGCACCACGGGCTGCGTGTGATCATCCCGCCCCGCGCCTGCGCCGCCCCGACCCGCATCACCTGCCGCCTGGTGAAGCCACAGAAGCTGTCGGCACCCCCAACGCTGGCTGAAGAGGAGGGTCTGGCCAGTAGGATCATTGCCCTAGGGCCTGCTGGTGCCCAGTTCCTCAGGTGAGTACAGAGCTGGTGGAGCTGCTCACACTGGGGGGGATGAGGGATGGATTTGAGCTCCTCGTAGAATCACGAAAACACTATGGTTGGAAGAGACCTCCCAGGTCAACCAGTCCAACCAGCACCCCAAGCCCACCTTGCCCACTAAACCCTGTTCCCAAGGGCCACAGCTACTCGGTGCCAACCTCACCCTCCCCTCAGGCAACTTGAGGCTGTTTCCTCTTGTTCTGTCGATGGTGACTGAGGAGAAGAGAACAACCCCCACCCTGTGCGACCCTCCCTTCAGCAGTGAGGGCTCCCCTCAGCTTCCCCCTTCTACCGACTGACCAGCCCCGGCTCCCTCAGCCTCTCACCATCAGCCCTGTCCTCCAGCCCCTTCCCCAGCTCCATTGCCCTTCACTGGACCCACTGCAGCCCCTCAAGGTCCTTCCGGCACTGAGGTGCCCAAACTGACCCCAGTACTGGAGATGAGTGCCCAGCATAGGGGGGCGATCACCTCTCTACTCCTGCTGGCCACACTAGTGCTGGTGCGGGCCAAGATGCCATTTGCCTTCTTGACCCACTGGGCTCGCTGCTGGCTCCTGTTCAGCTGCTGTCAGTTAGTCCCCCCAGATCCTTTTCCTCTGGAGTCTCTGCCAGCTGAGGGGAGACCTCTGCCCATCCCTGTTTCTGGTGGCCTGGTGCAGGATTGATCCTGGGACTGGCCAGGAGCAGGATGTTCTGGGGTGGGTCACTCCAGTTCCACAGAGCCCTGACCAGCAGCATCCCGCGGGGCACAGAGCCCTGTTCCTCAGAGAGAGAACTGCGAGCAGCCTCCTGCCTTCCTCCTCTGGCACGGCCACTTGCCCACCCTTGTGCCCCAGTGGCCGTGGTGGGTGCCAGTGCCCTTCCTCTCCCTCTGCAGCCCCGTCATTGTGGAGATCCCACACTTTGCCTCGTACGGGCGCGGGGACCGCGAGCTGGTGGTGCTGCGCAGCGAGAATGGCTCCGTCTGGAAGGAGCACCGCAACCGCTACGAGGAGACCTACATGGACCAGCTGCTCAACGGCATGGACGAGGGTGGGTGTGCCGGGCAGCCTGGGGCTCGGCGGCGCTGGGATGGGGCTGAGCGCGGCGGGTGCACCTCGGGGTGGGTGGTGGCTGGCAGCCTGTCGGTGCTGATGGCTCTGTCCTCACAGAGCTGGAGAGCCAGGAGGAGCTGGATAAGAAGAGGGTCTGCCGCATCATCACCAATGACTTCCCTCTCTACTTCGTGGTCATGTCGCGGATCTGCCAGGACTGCGACATGATCGGCCCCGAGGGAGGGACTCTGAGAAGCACACTGGTGCCCATGGTGCAGGCCACCTTCCCAGACAACGCTGTCACCAAGAAAGTGAGGCTAGCGCTGCAGGTGAGCTCCAGAGAGCCTGATCTGGAGTCCAGCTGTGCTCCTGCAGCAGCCCCAGGCCATGCCCAGCCTGGGGAGCCCAGCCCTGATGCCCACGTTGTGCTGCCCCCAGGCACAGCCTGTACCCGACGAGCTGGTGACGAAGCTGCTGGGGAACCAGGCGACCTTCAGCCCCATTGTCACGGTGGAGCCGCGCCGGAGGAAGTTCCACCGGCCCATCGGCCTCCGCATCCCTCTGCCACCGTCCTGGAAGGACAATCCCCGCGACAGCGGCGAGGGCGACACCACCAGCCTGCGCCTGCTCTGCAGTGTCATTGGTGAGGCTGCCAGCCCCTGCCGGCCAGCTCATGGGGAGGGGTGGGATGGGCTGCCCCCCTGCAGTGGAGCTCCTGGGAGCTCAGTGATGGTCACAGCAGTGCGGGAAGCAGCTGCAAACCCCAAGATCATGGGAAGGCACCGGGCTCACCCTTGCTTTGTGCTGCAGGAGGGACAGCCCAAGCCCAGTGGGAAGACATAACAGGCACCACAAAGCTGATCTATGAGAAGGAATGTGCCAACTTCACCACCAATGTGTCTGCCAGGTGAGTCTGGGGACATCTGCTGCTCCTCAGGCCCTCTTGGGGTACCTGGAGGAGCCTCCCACCCCTGTGGTGCTGCCCCATTCCCACATGCAGGGCAGTTGCCCCCACTCTTGAGACCCCTCATGCTGCCCAAGCACACAGGATCATAGAATAATTCAGGCTGGCAGAGACCTCCAAGACCATCCAGTCCATGGTGGCCAACCCAAGGTCACCATGGCCACTAAACCTGTTGCCTAGTGCCACATCTGCATGGTTTTTGAACCCCTTTCCTTGGATCACTCGGGTGATCCAAGCAGGGTGTGCAGAGGACTGTTGTGGATGACCTTTGGAGGTCCCTTCTGATTCTATGATTCTTTGTGCTCGGGTGGGTCCCAAGCACCTGCACCCAGCAGTCTTGGAGCACCTTATTCAACACAATTGCTTCTTGGTGGGGCGGGGGACAGCTCTCCCGGTGCCTCTGGGCCCGGCAGCGCCCCAAACCAGCCCTCCTACAGGTTCTGGCTGGCCGACTGCCCGCGCACGGCCGAGGCCGTGCACTTTGCCACGCTGCTCTACAAGGAGCTGGCTGCTGTGCCCTACATGGCCAAGTTCGTGGTGTTTGCCAAGATGAACGACGCGCGGGAAGGGCGGCTGCGCTGCTACTGCATGACCGACGACAAGGTGGACAAGACTTTGGAGCAGCACGAGAACTTCACCGAGGTGGCCCGCAGCAGGGACATCGAGGTTTGTCCTCGGCAGCAGCTGGGGAGAGCTGGCTGAGCGATGCTGGTGGAGGGGACTGGCCCAGGGAGGAGAGTCAGGGTGACCTGCCCTCACTCGGCTGGGGTCCTGTGTCCAGCTCTGGAGCTCTGAGTACAGGAAGGACCTGGAGCTGCTACCAGAGAATGATCAGAGGGCTGCAGCCCCTCTGCTCTGTGGACAGGCTAAGGGATTGGAGCTGTTCAGCCTGGAGATGAGAAGGCTTTGGGGAACCTTCCAGTCCCTGAAAGGGGCTACAAGAAGGCTGCAGAGGGGCTGTTTATGAAGGCCTGGAGTGATAGGATGAGGGACAGTGGTTTAACATCAGAGAAGGGCGGATTGCAATGGGCTGTTAGGAAGAAATTGTTCAGCAGGAGGGGGGTTGAGCACTGGAACAGGTTGCCTGGGGAGGTGGTTGAGGTATCATCCCCGGGGATCTTCAAGGGGAGCCTGGACAAGGCTCTGGGCAACCTGATCTAGTTGAGGATGTCCCTGCTCACTGCAAGGGGGGTCGGGCTGGGTGCCCTTTGGAGGTCCCTTCCAACCCCAACATGTTCCATGATTCTATGCCCTGTGCAGGGGCAGGAGAAGCAGCCCCTGTGCAGGATCTGAGGCTGTTTCCTGCTCCCTGCCAGGTGGTGGAGGGGATGCCTTTGCACGTGGAGCTCTCAGGGAACCTGGTGCCTGTCAAGAAGGCGCCTCAGCCCCGCACCTTCCTCTTCCAGTCCTTCCGGGAGAACCGTCTGGCCATCACCATCAAGGTAACGGCAGGGAGCGGGCTGGGCTGCAGTCGGGACCCCCAGTGGCCGCCCCGTGCCCAGTGCCAGCCCTGACTGGGCTCTCGCTGCGCAGGTCCGAGACAGCAGCCGGGAAGCCAGCGGCTCCCTCTCGTTCTTGCGCAAAGCCATGAAGTACGAAGACCTGCAGCACGTGCTCTGCCACCTGAACATCAGCATCCCGCCCTGCAGCAAGGTCAGTGCCGGGGCTCTGGGGGTCAGAAGGCAGCCCTCGCTGCCAGCTGCTCCGTGAGGCCACGCTGTGCTGCTCTGAGGCTGTGAGAGAAGCAGCGATGCCAGGGCAGAGCTGCTGCCTCCTTTGCCAGCTGCTGACCCCTGGGTTTGTTCCCCCTCTCACAGGGAAGTGGCACTGAGGAGCGAAGGAGGACGCTGACCCCGCTGTCCCTGCGTGAGCGGTACAGCATCCTCAGCGAGACCAGCTTCGGTAGGCAGCCTGTGGGACTGTGCCAGCCTAAGCCCAGCAGAAGGCTGGGCTCTTGCCGTTGGTCTCGTGCTCCAGGCAGCTTCCCTTTCCCTGAGGGTTTCCTTGGTCCTGCCAATGGGGCCACGAAACCCCCATAGATGGCTCTGCTTTCCCCTCCCCCATAGAACTAGACGGGGTTGGGGGGAGCTCAGAGCTCACTCAGTGCCAACCCCCTGCCATGGGCAGCGACATCTCTCACTGGAGCAGGTTGCCCACCCTCAGCTGAAGCTGTGCCCCCCTCTCCTCCAGGCTCTCTGAGCAGCACGGACAAGGCAGATCAGAAGATGGTCGACATAGCAGAACAGCTGGGCCTCAGCTGGGCTGGTGAGTCACCTGCTGACTGCTCTGAGGATGCCCAGCGCTGCCGGGGGAGCTGGGACCCTGCTGCAGGGGACAGGACCTCAGTGCTCTCTGCAGCTGCCTGAATGGAGGTTGTAGTGAGGCAGGGGTTGGCCTCTTCTCCCTAGAGACTGGTGATAGGAGCAGAGGAAATGGGGTCAGGTTGGATCTTGGGGAATACTTCTTCCCAGAAAGAGTGGGGAGACCTTGGAACAGGAGCTGCCCAGGGAGGGGGTAGAGGCAGCATCACTGGAGGGGTTCAACAACCGGGCAGCCGGAGTGTTTGAGGAGCTGGGTTAGTGGTTGAGGGTTGTAGGGTGGGCTCAAGACTTGATGATCCCGAAAGTCTTCTCCAGCCTTGATGAGTCTGTGATTCTCCTTAGCCTGAGCTTCTGCCACACTGGTAACTGCCAGCCTGGGCAGAGGGGCTCCATCCCCTGCCCCATCCCGGCTCAGCCATGGGCAGGGGAGGTCTGTGCTGGCTCTGTTTGACTCAGGAGCTGTTGGGGAGCACGAGCGGTGCTGAGGTGCAGTGTCTCCCACAGAGCTGGCGCGTGAGCTGCAGTTTGGGGTGGAGGACATCAACAGGATACGTGTGGAGAACCCCAACTCGCTGCTGGAGCAGAGCATCACCCTGTTGAACCTCTGGGTCAGCCGTGAGGGCAAGGGTGTCAAGAGTGAGTGTCTCAGTGCCCTGTTACCCCGTGGGGTAGCCTGTCTGTGCTCAGGGGTCACTGACGGTGCCAGGGGGTGTCTGGGGCTCGGCTGCTTCCTCCCCTGGCTCCAGCTCACTGACACCAGCTTCCCCTGGCAGTGGAGAGCCTGTACACGGCGCTGAGGAACATCGACCGCGGGGAGATCGTGAACACGCTGGAGGGCTCTGGGCGGCAGAGCCGCAGCCTCAAGGGCAGCTGGCGCCACACGGAGCGGGACTACTCGCTCTCGCCGTCCCAGATGAATGGTGAGTCCCTGCTTCTGGCTGCTGCAGGTGCTGACCCACCCTGGGGCAGGGTCCATGCAGACACATCAGGGCTGATACCTTGTCTGACCAGCGTGTGCCAGTGGCCCACTGGCAGCTCACCGGGCATGAGGTGTTGCCCACTAGGGCTTCTGCTGCAGGGTACTTGGCCCTGCCATCCTCAGAGCTCAGCAGGTGGGATGGATGCACGTTCCTCATCCCAACAGGACAGTGAGAGGTGCCTCGTGTGAGCTGAGTGGTGTCCAGGGAGCTCACAGGGTCCTGTCTGTCCGGCTGCGGCACCCGGCTGGGTCCTAGGCAGAGCGTTACTGGGTGTGGGGACGTAGCAGCGGGGTCAGCTGTGGTGTTGGGGAGCCAGCGCTCAGGGCAGGGTCAGGACTTGGTGCTGCTGCAGCCCTTCACTGGGGTGCTGCCCGTGCAGCCCTGGCTCATGGCTCTCTCCCTCTCTGTCTCTCCCCTTGTTCTGCTCTCTCAAACATGTCACCTAGCGCTGGCAGGTGCGGGCACTCCTGTGGGTCACTTCTTGTCACCTCTCTCCTCTGAGCTCATCCTGGCCTCTCCTTCTCTCATCCTCCTCCACTACCTGTCTCCACTGTCTCCACCTCAGCTGAGCCCTCCGGGAGCCGCGTCCTGCTGCAGCAGCGACTGCATGTCACCAGGCACTGCCCGAGCCCTGCCTGCGGCGCCTGCGGGCAGCCAGCCCCGACCTCCTGCTCCTGCACTGCTCCTTCCCTCACTGGCCCTGCACTGCTTCTCCCCAGCCAGGCACTGGCACAGAAGGGGTGCCCAGTCCTTGGCTGCTTGGGGAGCTCAAGGGGTTCTCTGCTGACCTCTGGGGTGGGACAGGGGCTGGTGGCTCTGAAGGAGGCTGAGCAGAGCCCGCTGCACGGGTGGGAGCGCTGGCTTGGCTGTTGTCCCTGTGCCCGGGCTGTGCACGTGGCCCTGGGTGAGGAGGACATGACCACTGCTTGTAGCCCTGGAGACACCAACAGGCCTGTAGAGCCCTGGCTACCACTCCCAGGGCCTCGGGGTTGCATGGCATGTGCCAGGGCCACCCTTCCCTGCCCTCAGTCTGCTTCCAGCCCGCTCGTCTGTGCTGCTCAGAGGGGCTGATTCTGGCAGCCAGTGCCAGCCACAACTCCAGGCTGACCCGATGCTGGATGGGGGCTCTGGGCAAGGAGCCGGGGGCTGATGGAGCAGGGGAGCAGAGGGCACCGTGTCCTGCAGGGAGGGAGGGGCGTCGTGTGCCCCCCAGGCCAGCCATCCCCACAGGGAGCTAGCAGCCCTGGGACCTGCTGAAGCCGCGAAGGGGAGACAGGAGCAGGCAAAGGCGGCAGCAGCCCAGCGCTTCCCAGCCCCGGGGCATGACCATGGCTGTCCTGGGGGCAGGCACCTCCCCAGAGGCTGTTTCACCTCTCTGGCCCCCACGGTGCTTGCGTGCGTGCGTGCGTGAGGTGGAGATGCTCCTGCTGGAGATGTCGCCTCTGTCTGCCCGTCTAGGTTTCGCTTCGCTGCAGGACGAGCTGCTGTCCCCCGCCTCCCTGCATTACACGCTGCCATCCCCGCTGCGTGCCGACCAGTACTGGAATGAGGTGGCCATCATGGATGCCATCCCCATGGCTGCCACCGAGCAGGACGCCCTGATGGAGATGTCCGACATGCAGGTGTGGTCCTCGGGGCTCACGCCCTCGCTGGTGACTGCCGAGGACTCCTCTCTGGAGTGCAGCAAGGCCGAGGACTCGGACGCCACAAGCGAAGGCCGGTTCCCGGGTCAGCTTCTGGCCGATGCACACGGCCCGGACCACTTGGGCTCTATGGACCTGGTTGAGGATGACACAGTGGACTCAGATGCCATGAATGGCCTGATTGACCTCCTAGAGCAGGAGGAGGGGCAGAGGCAAGAGGGGAAGATGCCAGCCGGTGATCACCAGCCTGGAACTGGGGAGCAGGACCCGGAGAGTGAAGTCTCTTTTGTTTCAGTTCAGCAGAAGGTGCAAGCCAGGATCACCTCATCCCCCACCGTTAGCCACGTCCTGGAGAAGAGCACAGACAGGTAACCATGGTTGAGGGAACTGGGGAGGCTCTGGGAGGGGAGCAGAACGGCTTCACCAGCTGCTGCCAGCTGCAGTGACCCCCCGGCTTCGCTTGCTTCTCGCTGGGCTCCAGCACTGGAGCCAGAGCATCCCGGGCAGACAGAGCAGTGCCCTGTCCCTCTGTGGAGATGCTTGGGGTTGGGGGGTGCTCCTTGCAAAGGAACCCCAGGCAGACAGCCAGGGGTCAGCTGTGCCAGTCCTGCATGTAGGTTGTTGTGTCACCCCAGCCCTGGCTGCATCCTCCTGCAGATCCCAGTGGCACCCAGTGGTCTGTGGGGACCTTGGCAGTGCCCAGCGCTGCTCTGCAGCAATTCCTTGCTGTGGAGCCTCGCAGCCAGGCAGCGGGGCTGTCGGGTGGGCAGGGAGCGGGGCAGGGGGGACGCTGTGCCCTCAGTGCTGCTTGTGCCGGGTGCCCGGGGAGCTCCAGAGCCTGGCAGGGTGCAGGCAATGCCTGCTGGAGGTGGGCTGGTGCTGGGCACTCCACGGCAAAGCTGACTGCCTCTCTCTCTCTGTCTCTCTCTCCCTGTCCCTGTCCCTCTCCGGTGCCCAGGCTGAGGGACTGGAATGCAGAAGGCTCCTTTATCTCCTGCCTACAGGACCTGACAGCGGGCTCCTGGCAGGAGGGGGTCACCCGAAGGCTGCTCACGACGCACACCAGCACCTCCGGGCCACAGGGCCAGGAGCAAGAGCAGGTCCTGGTGCCGCCCGTGGAGCTGATGCGGGTCAGCTCTGCAGAGGACAGCGACTGGCAGCCCCAGCAACCCACGGGCAGCTGGCAGGAGGAGGCGGACAGGCGCTTCTTTGGGCAGGTGAGGGTGAGACCAGGGGCACTCAGCAGTGCAGGACGTGGAGACCCTGTGGACTGCCCTTCCCTGAGCCAGCTGCAGGGCCACCGGGGCTCACTGGGTGCTAGCTCAGGCACAAGTCCCCTGGCACCTCTCCTGCCCTCCGCCCCTGGGGGTGCCTCTCAGCCCAGAATAGCCTGCTGAGCTCGACACCTGAGCTCTTGCTCTCCATTTAGAACCCAGCCAGCCTCGCCGCTGCTTCCTTATCGAGTGTCTGCCCTGGCTGTGGCCCAGCAGCCCAGTGCAGCCAGGAATAGAGCTGGTCTGGGGGCCAGGCTGGGTGGTGGGTACCCTGCCACGGCCACTCGCAGCCGGCAGGCAAAGGGTGAGGGGCACGCGGAGCCCCATGCGGGCGGCACAGCCACGCTCAGGGCACTCAGCAGTCGCTGCTGGACCACGTGCGGGTCCAGTGACCCCCCAGACTGCTGGCTGCTGCCCGGGACCAGCCTTGTCCCGTGATGGAGGGCTGCGTGCCGCCCTCCCCGCAGAGCCAGGCAGGAGCGATGTGACGGGGCAGGGCTGTGCCGGGTGCCGCCTGGCTGGGGACGGCCGGTGCTGTCGCAGTCCCAGCCCCATGACTTTGGCAGAAGCTGTGAGAGCAGAGGACACCCCACCTGCCCGCTGCCTTCTCGCCGCCCCCAGCCAGCTGAGCCCCAGCAGCTTGGGTTACAGCGGCCATCCCGCAGAGCCGGGGCAACCGTGGCGCTGCCTGTGGACCCTCCACGCTGCTCTGACACCATGGCCGGGCTCTGACCGCCCTGCTGAGGCAGGATGTGGGGCTTCCTGGCCCAGCTGCTGGTGGCCCTGGTGCTACTGGCCTTCTTCCTGGTCAGCTGCCAGAACGTCATGTACATCGTCAGGGGCTCAGTCCACTTCCTGCTCAAACACGCCCACCGGGAGCTGGACAAAGAGCTTGGGGAGAGCCAGGGGCTGGCGGACGATGAAGAGGCTCTGTCCACCAGGGTCGTCCGCCGGCGAGTCCTCGTGAAGGTAACGAGCAGGGAGCTGAGACACTGGCCCCGGGGCTGATGCAGAGAAGAGCGGTGAAGGGTCGGGGCGGGGTGGGGGACAGGCTGTGGGATGCATGTCAGAGGGGCTGAACTGTCTGCACGGGGACCCCCTGATGTGCCCCAACATCCTTCTGCCACCGCAGGGGAACGAAGTCCTTCATCTCCCGGGAGAGCAGGTGACCGAGGAGCAGTTCACTGATGACCAGGGCAATATTATCACCAAGAAGGTGAGTAGCCAAGGGCAAGCGGCAGGTGAGGGCGGGCTGCAGCCCCTCTGCTGTGCCCCACAGCTCGGGGCCCCATGCAAGGCGCCTGTGCGCTGCCGTCTTTGGTTACGGCCAGACTCAGCCCACAAGGCAGAGGCCACTCACCCTGTGCAGCTCAGGGCTGGGCTGGACGCGAGGGGAACACGGTGGGTGCCCCAGGACGGGGTGTGATGCCCGTCTGGTCCCCACAGGTCATCCGGAAGGTGGTTCATCACCTGGGCCCTGGAGACATGGACGACAGGCAGGAGCAGGAGGAGCTGATCCTGGAGGGCTCCCTGCGGCAGCCCCAGGACCTGGAGGCTGAGGACGATCACTTCATGAAATACTCCATCCTGCACCAGGACGGTCTGGGGGCCAAGGTATGGTGTGGCTCGTAGCCCTGGGCTAGTGCTGCCTCTGCAGGACTCACAGGCTCTGGAGTCACCACTCTCTGTCCTTCCTTCCGCCCTGCTCTCCTCTCCTGTTGCCCCTCCAAAGCTTCCAGGGCAGCTCCCGCCCACTACAGCTGTCCTCTCGCTCAGTGTCTTCTGCCAACTGACTCTGCCTTTCCCTCTCCTGTCCTCTCCTGTCTGTCTGTCTGTCCGTCCGTTCGCCCCGGGGATGTCCTGCATCCTGTCCCCGCGGCTTCCCCAGGAGGAGCTGCGAGCACACATCCCGAAACCAGAGGTCTCCGGGGGCAGGATGGGGGCTCAGATAGTGAAACGAGCCAGCCTGAAAAGGGGGAAGCAGTGACCCTCCCTCAAATGGCCTCTTTGGAGGTAACCCCCACCTTTGCTCTTCCTTCTGTGCCAGCTCCCCATGCTGCTACCTGCTTGGAGCTGCTGCTCCTGCACAGTCTCCTGGGAGTGGTGTCGCAGGGCTGCAACCAGCTCTCACCCCACAGACAGCAGGGTTTGTGCTGCAGCAGGGCGCTGAGGGTGGGCACCAGTTCTGTCCGTGCTGCTGACCTGCTCTGGGGTGCCCTAGGATGTCACGGGGTGCCATGGGGTGTGCTTGGAGTAGCATGGAGTGTCCTAGGGTGTCCCACGCTGCAGGGGTGCTGCAGGCAGCTGCTGGTGCTGGCTCAGCCTCACGCTGCTGCACCCACAGTGCCACCACAGCACCCTGGGGTGCCTGGGCTGTGGAGTTGGCTCTGCTGGGCTGTAGCAGAGGGGTGGTCTTTGCCCCGGGAATGGGCAGCACTTGCGTGGGGGCTGAGCAGAGCTTCCCCCTCCATGCACCAGCAGTGACTGTGCAACTCGGTGGGGTGATTGCAGCCCTCGGTGCTGCCCTGAGCGGGTGCCAGTGTCCCAGTGCTGCTGCCTCTGCTCGCAGAGCTCCAGGGGAAGGAGCAGGCGCTGCTGCCAGCCCTGCTGAATGGCACCAGAGGGCGGCAGCGAGGGCTGCAGCAGCTCCTTCAGCATGACAGGAGGCTGCTGGGGTTCAGCAGAGCAGGAGGGATGCAGGAACATGATGCTGAGGGCAGGGGAGCTGCCTTTAGCCCAAGAGATGAGTTCCAGTGATCCCCAGTGCTTACACTGGGGCATCCCCTGTGTGCTGTGCGCAGCCTGCTCCCTCTGGGGACTTCAGCATCTCTCCTGGCAGGAAAGGCTGAGAGAGCTGGGGCTGTTCTCTGGAGAAGGATCTCATTGCTGTATGCAAATATCTGAGGGATGGGGGTCAAGAGGAAGGGGCCACTCTCTTCTCAGTGGTGCCCAGTAACAGGACAGGGAATAATGGGGATAAGCTGGAACCTGGGAAGTTCCAGCTCAACATGAGGAGAAACTTCTTCCCTGTGAGGGTGACAGAGCCCTGGCTCAGGCTGCCCAGAGAGGCTGTGGAGTCTCCTGCCCTGGAGAGATACCAAACTCTCCCAGAGTGTCCTTGTAGGATCTGTTCTAAGGGATCCTGCTCTGGCAGGGGGTTGGACTGGATGATCTCTAGAGGTCCCTTTGAGCCCCACCATTCTGTCATTCTATGACTCTGACTCTGCTGGGTGGGACTAGACCAGGCTCTGCATGCTGGGACCCCACTGCATCACTGCTCTCTGCACGGTCACTGCGGGGTTGGCAGTGCAGCACCAGAGGGATGGTACCACGGGTGTTCCCCAACTGCCTGGCACTGCCTGTGCCTGCAGGGAGGCTGGTTGGTCCTCTAACCTCTGCTGTGCAGGCATGGCTGTGGCTGGCTGTCCTCTCTGCTGTGAGCTCTCCACGGGTGCCTGACAGTCCCCACATCCCATCCCACTCTCCAGACAGCCCCTGGGACACTGCTCCTGATGCTTTTTGTAGCCCATGACAGTGTCCTGGGATGTGCATTAGTGGGGTCTTCTCCGCTGCTGTGAGGACTCCAGGCTGGCCTCTTCTGTCCCAGAGCCCACAGCAGCCCTTCCAGCACCTCCCCAGTGCTACCCTGCCTGTTCAGCTTCTACTTGCTGCTCTCTGCAAGCAGGGCCGTCGCTGCTGGTCCAGGCAGGGAACTTACTGATGCTCTGTCTCTGATACCCTCTAGAACTTGCCCTGTTGGGCAGGATCATTGTGGCTGGAAAGGACCTCCAGGATCAGCAAGTCCAGCCCTCATCTCAACAGCTCCCTAACCCCTAGACCATGGCCTCAAGTGCTCTAGCTACTCAGTTTTTAAACCCCTCCAGGGATAGGGACTCCATCCCCTCCCTGGGCAGCCTGGGAGCAGGATGGGTGCCCATGGGACACCCACTGGGTGCAGAAGGGGCTGGCACTGCCCTCAACCCTTGAAGCCTGGTGACCCTTATCTCCATCCAAATCCTTCCAGGATCTCACCTCAACACCGAACCACTGAACTCCACACCCGTTCTGACACAAACCTGCGAGGAGAGGAGAGGACAGCAGAGAGAGGAGGGGAGCAGGGCTGGCTGTACGTGTTTCTATAGGCTAACGGCATGACTTGTGTATGAGACAATCTTCCCATCCTATCCGCATGACTGACTGACTGCAAGACGCATGAGCTTCAGTACTTCAAACCGACGGAGGGGCCTCCGTCCCTGCCCCGCTGCTGCCAAGAGCCCAGCAACAGCAGCACGCGCTGGGGCAGTCCCCTCAGCTCCTCTGGACTGGCACAAACCAAGAGGGAAGGAGCCTTCGCCCTGGCACATCCAGCTGCACGAGGGGAGCTGGGGCAGCACGGTGCTGCTCCTCGCGGAAGAAGAGGGGCTCAACCCCCTCCATCGCCTGCGCTGCCTCTGCCAGACCCGCTTCTCATCCCTCTGAGTGAGTGCTGGGGAGGGCAGCAGTTGCCGGGGGATGTGTGAAGAGGTGGCGGAGGGGTGGGTCGTAAGAGTGGGGCTGGCCTGGGCACTAGGGCTGGTGCAGGGCTGCCCTTCCTCTTCCCAGCACTTGCAGCGTCTCCTGCCAGGGCAGGGCTCCGGGCTGAGCACTGAGCTCGTTGCTTGTGTTGGAAGTGTGAACTGTACAGCGATCAGCCTTGTGTAAATGAACCAATAAATACTATGCAAACCCCTAGGGACACTCCAGCAGTGTGTGCACAGCACTAACAGCTCTGCTCCCAAATACCTCTTCAGGCTGCAGGACAGGCAAAACCTCTGGGGTACCTCTGGTGAATGGAGCTGGGAGGCGATAGGAGCCAAAAGGCAGCAGAATGCCCCTGCCCAGTGCCCCTCCCTTCCTGCAGGTGCAGTGCCATGGGCTTCTCCATGGTGTAAACCCCAGTTTGTGCTGGAGTGAAGCTGTAGGGCTGCACTGAAGTGCTTGGGGCACAGGGAGGATGGTGGTGAGGCAGAGCAGGGGACGCTTGTGCAATGCACAGGGCTGTGCCCAGCTCTACTCAGCACAATATCTGCTCAGGAGATGAGCCAGGAGCTGGTGGCAGCCAGTAGCCCTGCAGCACACACCCCCTGCTAGGGCTCAGCAGGGTCCCCTGGCCTCCTGCAAGGGCACAGGTGAGGAAAACCTAGTGCCCTGTGGGTGCTGACCCTCCCAGAAGTGGTCCTAGAGCTGGGGCTGGGGGGGCTGCTTCCCTGGCAGCTGCACTCAGGGCAGGTGGGACCTCTTGCTGCAGCAGCCACCTGTGGGTGAGGGCAGTGCTGGGGGGCAGCTGCTCCAGCATGGGGGCAGCGCTGGGCAGAGCTGTCCCAGTCATTCTGAGCTGTGCTGGCAGCTGAACCCACTGCAATACTTGACCCCAGGATGCAGGTAGAGGCAGCAGGTCCCACATCCCCCGCTGCGCTTTCCCTAAGCAGCGTGGGAGCCTGGCCTTCGTAGCACAGAGTTGTGGGGACCACCCCCGCTCTTGCCCCCCATCCTGCAGGTGGCCGTTTCACAGGGCCATGTGCAGAACGAGCCTGGCTCCAGCTTCAGGCTGGCAGGGTGGTGGCTCTGGCAGGGAACAATCCCAGCATCTCTGTCAGGAAAGCCCCTGGCTCGTGCAGTCATGGCTAGGGGGGGCGTAAGACAAGCCGCATTGAATCAAATGACCCAGCTTAGCCTTGGAGAGCAAAGCAACCCCCTTCCCCACCCTAAAGTTGAGCCATATAGGCACAGGCTCTCCACCCATCACCCTCGCTGTGTAGGATAACTACCCTAGACCCACTGTGACAGCTGACTCCGTAGCATCACCGTAGAGTTGTGTGTGGGTCCTGTGCTTTGGCCGTGTATCCGCCGTAGGGAATGTGCTGCGCCAGGCACCGGCACTGACATCGCTTCGCTGCTCGGATTGCTCGTAGGGCTGGTAGGGGGAGGCTGCACCCGACTTCGAGCCTAGAGAATGCTGCAGTCTGCACACGGTAGAAGCTTTTTAGAAGTTTTCAATGATTAACTTTTATTTCCTTTTTTTAATTGTTATGGAAACCGAGCCTTTTGGATCTCCCCTGTCTTAGCCCCCCACCCCGATGTATTATAGATCATCCCCCCTACACCAGCTATGGGACTGTGAGTTAATAAAGAAACCAACACAGATCCTGCGGCTCTGCTCTGCTTCTCTAAAGGGGCTGGGGGAGGCTCGGGGTGGGCGGGGGTCCCTCTGCCCTGGAGTGGGAGGATGGGGAGGGATGGTGGGGGTGCTCTTCATAGTCCTCATTCCCCAGGAGCGCAGGAATAGGCGTGGGGCTCGGGGCTGATCTCATAGCAAGAGGGGATCCCCCTGCACCGGGAGCAGGGGCATCACTGTCACTACCTGGCACAGCCCTGCAGCCCAGTCTCACATCCCATTCCCCGATCCTGCTCTGTCCCGCATACCGGTCCCACGTCCCACTCCCCACTCCTGCATCCCAGGTCTCGCATTCTGGTCGGTCCCACATCCCATTCTCCAGTCCTGCATCCCAGCCCCGCATCCCACTCGGTTCCACACCCCCGCGCCGATCTCGCATCCCATTTACTGGTCCTGTATCTCATCACCTGGTCCCGCATCCCGCTCGGTCCCACATCCCATTCACCACTCCTGCACCCACATCCAGCACCCCATTCCCCAGTCCCGCATCCCGCTCGGCTTTGCACCCCCTGCGCCGGTCCCGCATCCCATTCCCCGCTCGGTCCCGCACCTCATCGCCAGCTCCCGCAGCCCGGTGTCTCCCGGTCCCGCACCCGCGGCCCCTTTCAAAGCGCAATTTGTCTGTCCCGGACCAATCGCGGGCCCGTCCCACAGCGCAGCCAATAGGAAGCGAAGCCGCGGAGAAGTGACCAATGGGAGCGCGCCCTGCTGCCCGACGGCCAATGGGAGCGCCCCATGCTAATGAGGCGGCTCTTTATGAGAGAAGACTTGGCCCTTCCCAATCCCAAGTTGAGGGTCCGCAGCTGCCTAGTGGCACCTCGCGGGGGTCACAGGGGCCACCCTGCCCTGTCGCTCCTGGGACTGCCCAGGTGCCCCCCAGGCCAGGGTGGGTGCGGGGGGTCCGGTACTGGTCCCAGTGGCCATGGCCCGGCTGCGGTGCTGGCGGCTCATGGCTCTCTGAGGGTCACCTCGGCGTCGCAGCAATGGACACCAACCTGCCGGGCACCTTCCTGCTCAACGGCCCCTCGCTGGGCACCTTCCCCGAGGCCAAGGCGCCTGTCTGCCAGTACGCGGTGCAGAGCTCCTTCTACAAGCTGGGTCCCCCCGGGCTGGGCACCCCGCTGCCCGCCGGCACCCCACATGGCATCTCCGACATCCTCAGCCGGCCCGCGGCGACCCCCAACAGTGGGCTCTTGCCCGGCTACCCCCACGCAGGAGGATTTAACGGACTGAGCTCCCCGGGCGTCTATTATGGACCCCAGGTGGGGACCCTTCCCAAGGCTGGCAGCGAGTTCCTGCCACGGGGCAGGAGCTGCTGGGCTGAGGCGGCCCCGGACTGGCGGGGCGGGAGGCAGTGCGGTGGCCGTAAGTACAGCGGGGCTGGCGGGGTGGTTGGGTGGGTGTCACAGGCAGTGGGTGCCCCACAGAGCTCCGGGACCCGTCGTCACCAGAGCAGGGACTCTCCTTCCCCATCACCCCACGTGGAGGGTGGTTGGTTGCCCTATGAGTTGCCCCAGGATGATGGAGCTGGAGCTGCTGGAGCTCAACCAGCGGCAGAGGGTTTGGCCTAAGAGCAGGGGCAGTGCAGAGCTCTGTGCCCACCTCCAGCTAGAGAGGATGGGCAGACCCCACAGGCTCAGAGAGCCCAAATCCTTCTGGTAGCCTCAGTGGGGTCAGCCTGGAGCAAGGTGGGCAGTGCTGGGCTGGCTGCTCTGCCTGGTGGGGGGCTGGCAGGGGTGCTGCAGAGCCTGGTGCTGATGTTTCAGGGGATGGGAGTGGGTGGGTGGGTGGATGAACGGACGGATGGATCCGCTGTCCCATGGAGAGTCCAGAGAGGCTCTGGGCCAGGGGCTGGGAGCCAATGGGTCAGGGAGCTGTGCATAGCTACAAGCTGACCAGCTCTGCCCACCCTCCTGTCCTACATGGTGTGGGGCACGGGGGCACTGTGGTCCCAGTGCTGAGTGGTTTTGGGGTCAAATTAGGGCTGTCCCTGAACAGCCCAGCAGCTCAGCCCTCCTGGGATGGGGTTTGAAGCCTTGAAGCTAGACTGTTTGATGTGGAGGGACCCTGGTGTCTGGACTGGTGCCTCTGATTTAGGATGGGGGGAGCCCTGCAGAGCACTCAGGTGCCCACCAGCCTTTCTCCCCCTCTCGTGCAGCCCCAGCTCACCTGGCCGAGAGCATCCACAAGAAGAAGCACACGCGACCGACCTTCACGGGGCACCAGATCTTTGCTCTGGAGAAGACGTTTGAGCAGACCAAGTACCTGGCAGGGCCCGAGAGAGCCCGGCTGGCCTATTCACTTGGCATGACTGAGTCCCAGGTGAAGGTGAGTGCTGGCCCCACTGGCTGTGGGGCATGGGGCACAGTGACCACTAACCAAGCCGGCCCGGGGCGGGTGTGGCAGGTCTGGTTCCAGAACCGCCGGACCAAATGGAGGAAGAAGAGCGCCCTGGAGCCCTCCTCATCCTCACAGCGGGTGGGGGGCTCTGGCGGAGAGCGGGCGGCCTCCGAGACCGAGGACGACGAGTACAACAAACCGCTAGACCCCGACTCAGACGACGAGAAGATCCGGCTGCTGCTGAGGAAGCACCGGGCAGCTTTCTCGGTGCTGGGCTTGGGCACCCACAGCGGCTGAGCGCGGGTGCTGCCCACCCCTGCACCATGGGGGTCCTGCCAGAGGGATCACCCCCACCAGACTGCAGGGATGGAGCAGCTGCTCCCCCCCATCCTGGGGGTCACGGCTGGCAGGACTGGGGGCAGCCACGGCTGAGGGCATGGATGAAATAAAGGTGCCAGCCCTGCCCCTGCCATCAGGGTCAACCTTGTGAGACTGGGTCAGAGAAGGGGCTGGGATAGCTCCCATGGGGCAGGGGCTGCAGTGCTGCAGATGGGGCAGAAGGAGCCCCTAGGAGCAGGGGGACCCTCTGCAGGGTTTGGCCCACTCTGGGCGTTCCCCGGCTGCCAGAGGTACTGGTTCAAAAGTCACTTGTCGGGGCCTCTTGTTGGAACCTCTTAGCAGCAAATAAACATCATTTATCTTAACGGAGTGAGTGAGAGCCCATTGAGCTGTCGGGGCCGCAGGATTAATGTGGTGGCGATAGCCCCGCTGTGTTTGCCTGCCAACACTGCAGGGGGGACCCTCCTGCCCCGATGCTGCACCCCTGGGCCATGAAGGCTGCTCCTGCACATGGCCCCAGCTCCCAGGGCTTAGCCCCTTGTGGAGGGTGGGTGCTGCCTGCCCTGACCCTAGCGATGGGCTCTTGTGGGCATGGACTCTCCACTGGCTCCTGACATCGGCGAGGTGGGAGCAAACAGAGTGGCTGGGTGCTGGCAGGGGATCGATAGGAGATAAGGGCTGCTAGCCCATCCTATGCCCGGCAGCAGCGAGGCACCTGCTCCAGAGGTGCTGGGGACTGTGGCAGCACTGGAGGATGAGCTGGTGACCAAGTCAACCCTTGGGGAACAACCAGAACCCCTGAAGCTCTGGGGATTCACGGTGTGGTGTCACAAACCCTGTCACAAACGCTGTGACCCATCTGCCCTGGCCCCATGTTTGGCTTCAAATCTTCTCCGGTCCATCCCTCTCTCCCAATGAGCTGGGTCTGGGGGCTTTGTGGGGAGCCCCGACTCCTCAACAGCACTTACCTGCGTCTCGGGGACATCTGATCCCACCAACAGGTCCCTGTCCAGCCCCTTGTGGGTGGGTGGCAGCGCTGACCCTCGGCAGTGATGCCCAGGGCTGGGTACCCCACAGCAGGGCTGGGAGGGCCATGTCAGCACCAGGGGGCAGGAGCAGGATGTGGGGGGCTGGAGCAGCGAGGGGCTGCTGCTGGGGTATTTTTTTTGACATTTTCTAAGCTGCCCGGCACCGCTGACAATTTTTAATGTACTAACTGCCTGGTCCAGTGAGCTGATTAATTGGTGCTGAGCGGATCAATAGAAAACAGAAAATTAAAACAATTTTAAAGTGATTAAGTAGTTTAACACCTGTCTGGTGCCACGTCAGGGCTGGGAGACAAATACAGCAGGTGGCAAAGGGCCGGCTGCAGCCGGGGAAGTGACAAATCGCAGCCACAGCCCCGCAGGCTGCATGCGGGACCCCAGCAGAGCCTGGGACCCTCCCTCTAGCTCCTGCCTGCTCTGCCCAGTGCTGCAGCACAGGGGTCCCAGAGAGTGCTGGGGGCTCAGTGGATGTAAAGAGGGGCTAGGCAGTGGGCAGCAGCAGCACCTCTGCCCATTGCAAACCCACCTTGTGCCTCCTACCTGGGGCTGGGCTGCCCTAAGAGTGCAGGCAGAGCTCCAGGAGCACAGGTAGAGCTCCAACAGCACAAGTGGAGCTCCCTGAGCACAGGTAGAGCTCCGTGAGCACAGTAAGAACTCAAATACCACAAGCAGAGCTCCCTGAGTGCAGGTAGGGCTCCATGAGCACAGTCAGACCTCCAGGAATATAGTCTGAGCTCCATGTGCAGTCAGACCCCCAGGAACACAGTCAGAGCTCCATGTGCACAGCCACAGCTTCCATGAGCGCAGGCAGAGCTCCATGAGCACAGGTAGAGCTCCATGAGCACAGTCAGAGCTCCAAGAGCACAGGCAGTGTTCCATGAGCACAGGTGGAGCTCCAAGAGCACAGGTAGAGCTTGATGAGCACAGGCAGATCTCTGTGAGTGCAGGCAGAGCTCCATGAGCACAGCCAGAGCTGCAGGAGGCTGGGCAGAGCTCGTTGCTGCCGAAGGGCGTGTGGGCGCGAGCGGTGGCCGCGCAGGGCTGGCAGGCAGATGGATCGCAGCTCCGCTTCAATTCCGCATCCCTTTTACTCGCAGACAAACCCCGTCAGATTTTCATAAATCACAGCGCCACACTGTTTAATAAAAATTTATTGACTTACAAGTGATTATTTATCAAAAGGCCATTAATAGCGGCTCTGGGAATGATGTGCTACTGGGTGGTGCGTGGAGACTAATAGCAAATCAATGCCAGCAGCCGGGCTGAATGTATATGAGGGCCCCCAGCCCCAGCGGGCAACCTCACTGAGGCAGCCCGAGCCAGCAGCCCCTACCCCCCGGGCCGCCCAGAGCTCCCCCCGGTTATTTATCGCTTACAAATGAAATGATCGATACTTTTAATCTAGAGCTAAATTTATTAACTTTCTCATCGGAGAGAGACAGATTGACTGGGGGGGGGTGTGGGTGTGGGGAGGGGGAGCTGAGGGAAGATGGATTTGTGCCTCCTAACCTGTGCAAGCAGCTCCCAGGGCTAAGGGGGACCATCCCTGAAGACTGTGGGACAGCTGGGGGTCCTGCAGAGCTGGGTGCTCCTGCATGTCCTGCACGTCCCCACAGCAAAGGGATGGGGATGTGAGCTGTGGACAGAACACTTGTGGGCACCTGCAGCCCAGTTTCTGAGCTCCTTGGGGGATGGAAGCACTGGACCAGGAGGTCTGGCTGGGGAGAGCTCCATCTGATAGCAGCCGGGGCTGGAGTGACCTGCTGTTAGGGACTGCACTGGGTAAACTGGTGAAACAAATAAACCGGAACACTGGTGAGCAGCCACTTAATGCCCTCACACCATCCTGTTGAACCAAGTAGGGGGGGTCCTGTGAGGTACCTGTTAATGATAAGCAGCTGGTTTTGATCTCTCAAGAGAACCAGCAACACCTGTACACCCTGAAGAGATCAACTATCAGCTGCTCAGCTTCAGCTGCTGTTTTGTTATCCCACGTGGAAAGCAAGAGCCATCAGGCTTTGCCTCTTTTCCTTTCCCCTACCCCACAACCCCTTCCCACAGCTAGAGCTGGGCAGGGTGTGAAATGGGGCCAAGTAGAGGGAAAAGGTGTCACCAGCCACCAGCTAGTTGCTTCTGGTGGGCTGGATGCTCCTGGTGGCTGGTAACCGGTCACCAGCTGGTTGTGCAGGTACCAGCTCTCGGTGTGGACATTTACAGAGCACTGCTCCCCACAAAGGGAAATCAATTCAGGATGGAAAGTGTCTGTGAGCAGATTGTTTGCTGTGGAGCTTCACCTCACCCTGGGCAACTGTCCCCTCCCAGGAACCCTAAAGAAGGGTCCTGAGGCCTCCAACACCAAGAAACAGGGAGGAACTCGGTAACTAAAGTGAGGACAGCAGTGTTTTGGCAGCTGGGAAAGGACAGGGGGGCTTCCAGACTCTTGCCCACTCTTTTCTCTGTCTCAGAGACTCACTGTCTCCACACTCTGTCTTTCTCACCCTTTCCTCTGTCTTCCTTCGCACAACTGTGATTTGTCCAAACAAAACAGCAGAAAGTGAATAAATGACCTTGATCCAAGTCTCCAACTCCTGAGGGCTCCTCAAGAGCTCCCCTGCCCCACCAGTGACCGCCACCTAGCATTGGGCAGCTCAGGGGTGGAAGGAGCCTTCCTGGAAGGGTAATCCTGAGGAACCCCAGCGGAGAGGCTGCAGAAGCAGTGGCCTCGGTCAGGCTATGGCAGAGGGTGGCAAAATGAAACAAAACCAGTTTCTCCTTCTGCAGTTAAAGCTGTAAATGACCTGAGAGACCACAGGCAGCTCCTACAGGGGTTACGTGCAGACATGAGGGGCAGAGGCTCACCAAGACTCCCTCGGTTGTCAAGGCAGCTGCTTCCAGCGCAGCTCAGATCTCCTGCACTCTGGGAGACTGGTTACTGACACCCACCTGGCCACTCCCAGGGCCTGAAAACACCAGCTGGAGGCATCTGACACCAGAAGTGTTTGGTTTAATACTGCCCCTGCAAGGGGCTCTGCTGTAACAGTAATGAGAAGGCATCTTTGCCAAGAGCTGCCCAGAGCCCATGGGCTCCAGGCACTCAGCGCCTCTGGAAAAGAACAGCCAGAGGCTGAATGAGCAAGTCCAAGCAGCTCTGCAGCAGCCAAAGTCCAAAGGTTCGAAGCTGCTACAGACTGGAGCAGCTGCTCCCGCTGGAGGCAGAGGGCTCCGGCCAGGTCCAGTAATGGTGCTGAAGGCAGAGGGCTCAGGAGCGACTCCGGTCTTCGTGGTTGCCTACAATCATTTTGCTGTAGAGTTTCTGCTGCTCCTCCTTGAACGTGTCCTTCACCTTCTCCCTCTTCAGTCCTCCATCCCTGGGGAGAGAGTCAGAGCATCAGGGGAGCTGCAGGCAGACACTGACTGGAACTTGCTCACCGCTGCACTTTGCTCTGCCAGTCCTGGCCCCACACTGTGCTCAACACAGCAGCTCTGAGTGAGCTGCTCTGACCCCACTACAGAAAACCGCCTGCAGAGCTCCTCTGCCTCCCCAGCTCTGAAGAGCTCAGTGCCTGGAGAAGCTACCAAGCTCAACCCACTCTGCTGAGAGGCACCAAGCAGCACCAGGGCAGCCCAGAGCAGGCTGGAATCACAGGATGAAGCCCTGGTGCCCAAAACACAGCAGTAGCAGAGACTCTGGGGCCTGCAACAGTGCTGGAGGTCCCAGGCAAGATGCATCTCTGCTTCTCCTCTGCCCATCACAGGACACCATGGCACCAGGAAGGGCAAAGCCTGCCTGGACTCACCAGAGCAGATCCACAAGGCCTCCCTGCCTGGCAATGGCCGACTTCACTCGATTGGCAAACTGGACTGCATCCTCTTCAGGCTGCAGCAAAACAACAGGGCTGAGCAGCAGCAAAGGGCCAGAGGGGCAGAAGACAGGACAGACAGGGCTCCCCCTACTCACCTGCCTGGTCATCGGGGGCAAATACCAGACACTGCAGACAATGGCCCAGCTGGTCATCATCCTCAGGAGGTAGGTAACCATGCCATACTTGCTGCTGTTCCAGAAGGCATCTCCAAACTGGGGGTCATACTGCAAGGGCATGAGAGATCAGCAAAGTCAGACAGTGCCTGCACCCTGCCTGAGGCTCCCAGGCCTCTCAGAACCACCTCAGCTTCCCTAGGCCTTCAGAGCAGGCTGATGGCTCTCTGGTCTCTCACACAGAGGGCTACCTTGTGCTGTTTTGTCTTCTCCTACCTTGATGGCCACAGGGTAAACTGTGGCTCCAATTTCAAAGCTCCCCTTTTTGAACATCATCACGGAGGTGTTGTTGATGCAGGTTCCTGTAAGAGGGCAAAGGGCAACCTTCTCAGCTTCTCTTTGCTTGTCAGTCTCTGCTCAACATCCCCAGGCCAGGCCAGGGGCAACCAGCCCTGGCTCCAACCCCTGTTCTTCCCGCCTGCACAGGAAGTGCCACCAGAACCTGGCTGTATCTGACTGCCACTCTGCCTTCAGCCAGCTCTCAAGAGGCTCTAAAGAGCCTCTTTGTCCCACTGAAGGGCCTCAAGGCTTCATCAGAAGAGAACAGATGCGGTGATGCCCTCTCCACCAGGGGTTTGTCTGGCCTTGCTCTGCAACTCACCTTCAGGGAAGATGAGGATGGGCAGTTTGCTCTTGTCCTGGACGTGCTCTGTGAGCCTGCACAGACAAACAGGGTCACCCGTCAGCACAGAGGCTCTCACCAGCAGCACAGAGCACCCACCCACTGGGTGCCAGCACCAACAGCACAGTTCCCATCCCTCTGAGGCCAGGCAGTGCCCCCAGCCAGGAACAAGCAGGAAGCCCCCAGCCTCCCCCTGCAGATCCCAACTGTCCGACCTTTTGGCAACCAGGTGACGATCCTTGACCTCAGAGCGCTCAAACCAGACGTGGGGACAGGCCTTCACCATGGCCCTCTGGATCACTCCCATCAGCCCTCCATGGACCTGACCCACCTGAACAGGGCGAGAGGACACAAGTTACAGCTCCAGGGGGGATAGGAGGGCCCAGGCTTCAGAGCCAAGCTGTGGGGTATCTTCCAGCCCTGCCCTGGGAGGAAAAGGCAGAGGCTCTGATGGGGCAACCCCCAAGCATCTTCCAGCCTGTGAGGTCCCAAAGCCCTGAGCAAAGGGCAAAGCAGCACCCAGTCACTCTCAGAGCTCAGATCCTCAGGCCAAGCTCAAAACCAGAGACAACCAGATGTCTGCTCATAGGGTCTGAGAAGCTGCCACCCCCTGCAGGGAAAAGCAGTTCTGCAGCTCAGGAGCCTCTCACTGCCTGCTCCCAGCCCAACCCATGCCCTTGCTGCTCCCCAGGCCCTGGGGCTGGCTGCACACTGTACCATGGCGTAGTAGCCATCGCTGGCCAGGATGATCACGTCAATGGGAGAGGTATGATTTGCCACACAGATGCCTCCATTTCGGGGTCTGTTTTCTCTAAACACAGAACAGAAACAGGGATGAAGACAGGGAGCAACACGTAAGGGCTGCCACAGGCTCAGGGTGGAGTAGACAGAGGGTGGAGTGGCTGGTGGGGAGGGCCAGCCTGCAGCACTGCATCTCCTCACCGATCATGGTAGGTGATGATGGCTGTGAGGGCCCTCACGCAGATCCGGTAACACATGAGGTGGACGTGTTTGCTCAGGAACTCCTTGCACCTGCAGCCCAGGACAGAGATCATCACATCCCTACTGAGACCATCACACCCCAGTTGTACAAATGGCCCCTGTGATGGTGCTTCTCAGCCCAGCGGCCCCAGGCCAGGAGATCTAACTGAGACCTCACACCTCTCCCACAGAAAACCATCTCATCCTGGGGTTTGCTATCAACTTGTGAGCAGATTCTTAACTCCTGAGTAGCAGACCTTGGCCTCTGCTCTAGACCCTCCAGAGCTCAGAGCTCAGGTCTACTCTCTTTATTTAAAAACACTGGGTGTCTCTTCCTGAGAGGCTACAGCAGCCAGGACCAGCTGCCTTTTTTACAGAGAGACCCACAGGAAAACTCCAGGATTATCAGGTCTCAGAGTGCACAGGACGGGTTCCCCAACCCCTCTTCCCTCAAACTCACCTTCCATTTGGCAAATACCCCACCACCGTAGTGCCAGTCACCAACAAGCTGATGCCGGTGAACGCCAGGGCTACCCTGCAGAAAGAGGGAAGAACTGGTAAAACCCAGCCACAGGCCCTACTCCTCACATTGCACAGGATCTGTGGGGCAGGGAGACGGGAGCTGTGTGGGAAGAGGCCAAGGGCACCGCAGCAGCAGGCAGGACCCTGCGGCAGAGCTCACCTGAGGGGCAGAAGGAAGCAGTAGCGGATGAGCACTCCCAGGCCCCAGAGGACCGTGAGGCGCAGGCTGATGTACTGGAAGTTGTAGTTGGTCCTGCTGAGCAGGTTCCAGGACTCCAGCTCTTCAGCCGAGAACCTCTTGGTCACTTCATCATCCATGATGGTTTCGATGCCTTTGCGGCAGAAGTAGAAGATATCTGACAGCTCAAACTCCGGGGTGTCCAGAGCTTTGCCACTGCCACTCCGGCGGATCTCCTTGATCTCCTCTTCCAGAGACATTGGCTCCTTCGCAATGATCCCTGCAGGGTGCCGCAGGCAGCTCTGAGCAAAGCGTGACCTTCCCACTCCAAACCACCCCAGAGCCAGGCCCTCACTCCCCACCACACACAGAGCCCCCTGCTTTTCTTCTCTCCAGTCCACAGAGGCGCAGACCGTCCTCCCAGCTCTAAATTGAAGCAGTTCCTGGGTGCTCCCCTCCTCTTCCTCACCAAACCAACCTCTCCACAGCAGCTCCAACCCACTGGCATGGAAAAGGTTTCCTAGTATAACCCAGCTGTGCAGAGCCACCACATCTCCTGCTTCTATACTGGGCCATGGTGAGGCTGCACCTTGAGTACTGGGGGCAGTTTGGGCACTGCAGTGCAGGGAGGACAGGGAGGGGCTGGAGACGGGGCAGAGAGGGGCAACTGGGCTGGTTTGGGGTCTGGAGAACAGGGCTGATGGGAAGAGGCTGAGGGAGCTGGGGCTATTCAGCCTGGAGAAGAGGAGGCTGAGGGGAGACCTCACTGCTCTCTACAGCTACCTGAAGAGTGGTTGCAGTGAGGCGGGGGTTGGCCTCTTCTCCCTAGGGACTGGCAATAGGAGCAGAGGAAATGGGGTCATTTTGCTAGGGGAGGGTCTGGTTGGATCTAAGTAAAAACTTATTCCTAGAAGGAGTGGGGACCCCTTGGAACAGGCTGTCCCGGGAGGGGGTGGAAGCAGCATCCCTGGATGGGTTCAACAACTGGGCAGTTGGGGTGTTTGAGGGGGTGGGTTAGTGGTTAGGGCGGACAGCTCGACTTGATGATCTTCAAAGTCTTTCCCAACCTCAATAACTCTGTGATTCTATGATCTACCCCAACTCCCAAAGAGAGCTCTGGGCTTCCTACCCAGCCCCAGAGAGCAGAACCTTACCATTGACGTAGGGTTTGTACAAGGGGTGGTTCTTCTCCTTGGCACCACGCTCTATCCTCAGAGTTGCCCACTGCAAGAGACACAACGACAAGTAAGATCAGAGCGTCTGTGGCTGCACATGAGACCAGCCCTGTTTTACAGCCCCTCTTATCCATGGATAAGGACTATAGCAGGAGGTTTTCCATGCAGAAGTGAAGGAGTGGGTGGTGAATTGAGGTGGACACAGAGACTGGCCTGTGAGGAAGATCTTTACAGCACAGACCTGCCTGTGCTCGGTCCAGAGGACTGACAGGGAGGTGAGAAGGGCAGGGACAAGGCATCTTCCTCAGGGAAGTCTTGAGGGCACCAGCAGAACCTGCAGGTTGGAGTTCTGACCTTCAAAAAACCCTCGCAGTCTCCCTTCTGGGCCTGGGAGAACAAAGCCTCTATAGGAGGACCGATCCCCCACCTGTTTATTGCTCCAAGCTGGCTGCTCCATCAGGGGTCTGTGAGATGGACATCTGCTGGGAACATCGGTCACCCTACTCTCAGCCCATGGCAGCATCTGCTTAGCAGACAGCAAGGTGGGAACATTAATTGCTCATCTAGCAGCCTCTTTGGCCAGGCAGAGGGAACTGCTGGGCTGCAGGAGCTTCTCTGGACACTGCCCTCCCACAAGAAGTCAGCAGAGGAACCTCTGACCCAGCAGGAGCTGAGCAGTCTGTGAAGAAGTCCCAGTGGAGAAGCACCCAGGATGGGGGCTCCCTCACCCCAACAGTGATGTGTAGCTGCTGCCCCAGACCCCGCAGCCCCCATGTCCCCAGCTCTGTCCCTCTGCTACTGGAAAAATCCTCCAGGTAAATAACACTCCCCCCTAAACCCCATTCAGTGAGTGGATTTCCCACCAGAGTCTTCCTCTCTCCCTCCACAGATGGACTTTGAATAAAAACTCAAGTTTTTTCCGATAAAAATCCCCAACAGTTTCAAACTACAACAGCAAACCAAGGTGTTTGGAGATGAAATGTTCTGGAACTGAAGGGGAAAATAAACAAAACAAGATAAGAAGTTCCACTCCAGGTAAAGCACAGGGACCCAGGGGTTTTCTCCCACTTCACTCTCTTCATATGAAGTCTCTTCACATCTCATCAAGGACAGGGGTTGCCCATTCTCACCTCAGGCTCTTGAGAGGCCTCAAGGGTTTAAAGAGCTGAATGCTGAGAGCTTCAAAACCTCCCTCTCAAGCTCAGGACACCCCTTTTTCCTCATGAGAGGGTGGTGCAGCCGTTATCTACCAGGAGATTGGCAAAACCTCTGGTCCCATGAGGGCCTGGCCCCAAGGAGAGGCGTTGGCCAGGAGACAGCCCGTAAAATGAGTCTGCCAACGGCAGGCAGGGAACAGCCTGACCCCAAGCTGGAAAATTCCACTTGGCCTCTCCACGCCAAGAGGGTCAGCGAGGACTGCTGCCTGTCCTCAGTGGCTGCGGGTCCAGCCCTGGCTGCTGGACTCAGCAGAGAAGCAGGAGGCACCTCAGGACAGGAGGGCTGAGAGCTCCGGGTGCTGGGCACGGACCTATGTGGGGTTTGTGCTACACAAGGTCTTGCCTCAGCTTCTGCTCCAGAAGTCTGCAGGGGCCTCGTCCCTCCCCACCACACCCTACACCCTTCTGGGCTCCTCTCCACGGGGAGCTGCATTAGCACATCACCTTGCCCAGACATTAACCCCTCTGATGGGTTAGATCCTACTCACAGGCCACTGCATCCTACTCACAGGCCACTTGACCCTACTCATGGGCCACTAGACCCTACTCAGGGGCCATTCTATCTTACTTGTGGGCCACTAGACCCTACTCACAGGCCCCTCTACCTCTACTCACAAACCACTCGACCCTATTCATGGGCCACTCTACCCTACTCAAGGGCCACTCCATCCTACTCACAGGCCATTCAATCCTACTTATGGGCCACTTGACCCTACTCAGGGGCCACTCTATCCTGCTCATGGGCCACTCTACCCTACTCAGGGGCCACTCTATCCTGCTACAATGCATACTCCATTAATTACAGGTAAAGAGCACCCAGTTAGTAGTAAACTTCCTCTGGCTGAGGTGACCCAGACGGGTCATCTGGTAACAGCTCACCATCAGCAACACAACTGCCCACCCCAGTCTGCTGAGGAAGGGGGGTAAAGCTTCTCTTTGCCTCCCAGCACAAGCACCCCAGTAGGAGCCCAGTAACTGCCCGGAGAGCTCCAACTCCACAGCTCACCTGGAAAATCTTGAGCAGAGTTTTCATGTAAACCTTGCGGATGCCGAAGGAAACGCCGAAGATGGCCGGCACAATGATGAACACCAGGAGCAGAGTGAAGAGGACGGTGATGGAAATCCCCAGCAGGTTCACAACCAGGCTGTCGAAAGGGAGCAGCAGGAACATGATGAAGGGGTCCAGATGAGGCTGGTGCCCTGCAGCCAGGTGCAGGGGCTGCCCGCAGCAATGAACCAGCCCTGCTGTTACTTAGCAGCAGTCTCCCACATGGACTGAGTCCGCTGCCTGCTTCCAGACCCCATTCCAGAGTTCACAGCCCTTTGGGGCTCTGCGAGAGAGGGGATACAAGAGGATCGGGGAGAGCAGCTAGGAGAATGAGCCAAGAGTCCGCCAGGAGCCCAGGTGAGAGTGGATGGAGCAGGGCAAAGAGCTCAGAGACAACAGGACAGGTGCACGGAGTCCTCCATCGGCGGGCAGGGTGCTCGGTAGCAACACAGCTCTGTGAACAAGTGTCCTCCTCCCAGAGACAAGTCCTGCTGTGGGGCAGCTTGTGAATGAGCTGGAGGCAGAATCCCCCTCTGGCTGCTGAGGGCATGCAGAGTCTCTTCACAGGGACAAGGAGGAGTCCATCCCTGAGCCAGCATTGGAGGAGATGGAGGGAGTTGGCGCTTGCTGGAGCCTACCGAATGGGGAAGCTATTATTGTTCGTTCCAAGAGGCCTCGTGCAGCAGCGCAGGACCTCGCATGACTCCTGCCTGCGGCGAGCTGGATTACAGGCGCCCCTGGCACCCACTCACACTCAAGGGCCGTCACAGGCACCGATGGAGCCCGGGAAGCTCTTCAAATGGCAGGTTGGCTTCTTGGCACTTGAGGCACCCACATGCCACCAGCACTACTGGGGGAAAGAGAAACCGGAGTCAGGCCAGTCACGCAGCTCGGAGAGACGTCAGCTCAGACAGTGTGGCGAGATGCCAGGGACAGTGGGCTCTGGGACCTGGAAGCAGCACTTGGGCTGAGGTCACATTGACAGAGCAACTCCCGAGGCACTGCAGCTCCTGCCCGGTGCTCTCACAGGCTCGGGAACCACCCCCTGATGCCCTGTGTTTTCATAGCATCCAGACGACTCTGTGGAACCACGCCTAGAGCACAGGACACTGCAATCAGGTCCTGAGCACCGGAAAGGAGCCAATGGAGTGACAGAGAATCCTTCCTGGTGACAAAGATCTTATCGGCCCTCTGCTCATTTCAGAGGCATCTGGAGCCCTGAGCCAAGCGCTGAGGCTGAGCTTGCTGAGCTCTCTCAGCAGGTGCCCAGATTCCTGGGGCAGCATCACTTCCTCCCAGCTCACACCTCACCCTGGCACTCAAGAGCACAGGAAGTCACTCCAAGGGGACAGGGATGGAGTCATCGGTGGCATCAATTCCTTATGGCTGATGATTTGCCCCACTGGAACTCGTGGGGACACAGGGAGCAGCCAAAGGTCACAGGCTGGTGGGTGTGAGCCAGGCCAGGCGAAGACTTGTAAACAGTGATGGGGCTGCAAGGGGAGACATCCCTGAAGACATCCTCTTCATCCCCTAGGGATACTCCCATCATTCCCTATGGATACCCCCTTCACACCCTGTGAACACCCCCATCATGCCCTGTGGATACCACTTCATTCCCCGAGGACACCCCCTTCCCTATGGACAGCCCCTCGACCCAGCTCTGGAGGTTTGAGGGGTTCCCAGCAGCACACAGGGTGCAGGGCATGGGGAAATCCCCTAAGGCCCCCCTAATTCCCTTCTGTCCCAGCCCCGCGGTACCGGGAATGCCAGGAGCTCCACAAGGACCCAGTGATAGCCCCAACCCGGGACAGCTGAAGCGGAGCTGTCGCCCCGCACGGCCGGGGCTCGGTCCATTGTCAACCCTTAGTGCCACCGGGGCCGGTGCTACCGCTCCCGGGCCAGGCCGAGCCCTCACATCCTGTCCCGAAGCTGCAGATGGGCCTTGGTCCCCACCGGGAACCGGTGCTGCCGGGGCTGGGCGCGGCTGCAAGGGCCGCTCCGCCTCCCGGGCCGGGGCTGGGCCCCGCGGCGGCCGGGAGACGCCGGTTGCCCTTCTCTAGGCCAGGCCAGGCCGGGCTGCGGCACCAGGAGGCAGCGCAGCCGCGGGAGGGCGCTGCGGCGGGGCCGCTCGGGGCGGGGAAGGCCGCGCTGCCCGCGGCGGGTAACGGGACCGGGCCGGACCTGGCCGTGCGCGGAGCCGCGGCCCCGCCCAGCGCAGCGGCCCCTGGCCCAGCTGGGAGTTGAGAGTGGGGGGCAGAAGAGAGAATCGCAGGAGGTGTCGCCGCCGCGGGCCGGTCCCGCACTCACCTGCCGCCGCCGCCGGGCCCCAGCCCCGCCCCCGCCACGTGCCGTGCGCGACCCAGCTCAAGATGACGTCAACGCGCCGCCCGCGGGGACGCGCCCGCCCGCTGTAACCGGCTGCTCCCACTTGTCACCAGCAGGGGGCGATACAACAACCCCCTCCCCGTCCGCTTTTCCTCCCGCACAGACCGAGACCGAGGGTCGCGAGGCGCCGCCACTTTATTGACTTGGAACAGATCCCCGCCCCCAGGGCGGCCCCTCTGCTACCCACATCCCACCCCAGGGAGCCCCCGCAGCCCCGCACAAGGCACTTGGGCAGCACCGGGACCCCCCGCCCCACTCACACAGTAGTTTTCCCCCCTGCCCCGGCATGCTTCAACTGGGAGCTTCCACTGGGGGTTCAACCGGGCAGGCTGCTCCCACCAAGAGTTCAGTTGGGTTGCAGCTTCCACCAGGGCTTCTACTGGGCAGTGGCTCCCACTGGGCGTCCCATCAGGGCTGCCTCGCAAGCAGCAGCTTCCAGCACCCACAGCAGAAGCCAGCAAGGAAGATGCTTCCACGGAGAGCAGCAGCCACATAGAGGAGCTAATGGATCCATGAGCAGCATTCTTGCACCCCAAGGACCCTAGGGCAGGGACGTGGATGAGCCTTGAACCTCTCTGCACACTGCTCCCCTACCAATAGGGTGCCTGGGAGTCTGCCTGGCGCCAGGTCTGCAGGTGGGACAGGACTAGGGCAGCTGCCCGGGAGGTGCCAAGGTGCTCCCAGGCTGCATTGGTGCTCTTCACAGCATGGGAGGTAGGATGGGTCATGCCTGTGTGACAGATCTTGTAGTTCCTCCCATGGTTGTTGTCCCAGTGAATCTTCTGGCCGCACTGGAAGAAGATGCAGAACTCAGTGGCCCGGCGGGAGGCTGATGGTTTGGGCAGGGTGAGCTCGAAGGAGAAGATGTCTGTGTCAGCCGAGCCGTACGTGCTGTGCATGTACTGGCAGGAGATGTCTCGGTAGCTCTTCCAGCCATCAAAGGTGATGCGAACCACCACCATCTTCTCATACTCTATGTTCCTGACCTTCACGGTCCCTGACAGAGCACGGTCCTGGATCAGGCAGTTCTCCAGGCAGACAAGGTTGCTCTGCAGGCGACGGCGGAAAGTCCCATAGTCTGCAGAAGGTTGAGGGAAGTCCAGCACATAGTGGCAGGGCTCCGGGCGTGGGTCACGCAGGCGAGGTCGGAAGCAGGCGAGATCGGACAGGGCATGCTGCAGGTCACACAGGTCCTCTTCAATCTTGGAGAAGAAGCGGACGGCTGTCAGTGAGAGCCCTTTCATGTCAGCAAACACTACTTGCTTCTTCTTCTGGCCCTTGGACCCCTTGGTGCTGTCTCGCCGCTCAGGCTCGGGGTCAGAGCTCGGCTTCTGGTTGAGGCAGGGCCGGAGGGGTCTGCGGCCGCGGCCCCCCCGCAGCTCCTCGTATGAGTTGAGCAGTTTGCAGATGGGGGGCGAGTGGCTGAGGCACAGCCGCACGGCCAAGTCCACGGGCATGGCTGGTGGATGAGGGGGGGGCCCTGCGCAGCCGGACGAGCCTGCAGAGGAAGAGGGAGGGGGTCGGCAGGGCTCAAGCAGCCACCCCGGTTGCCGGCCCCCCCATCCACTCGCCTCTGCTCATTGCGCCCCGCCGGCTCCGCGATCAATGGGGCCGTGGGAGCGGCGCGCGAGGGACACCCCGCGGTCGCAGCCAATCAGCGGCGAGGAAGCGCCCCTGGACGACCAATCAGGACCCGGGAGCACCGAGGCCGCGCCCACTCCCGCCGTAGCCGGGCTCAGCCCTGCGCTGAGCCCCGAGCCCGGGGGTAACCTGCACCCCCGTAATGGGGTACCAGCACCCCGCGGGCACGGTGAGAGCTGCTAGGGCCAGAATCCCGCGGGTGCTGCTGGCACAAAACCGTTCCCGGGCCGATCCAGGCCCAGAGGTGGCTGCTGGAGGGAGCAAAATACTCCCCGTGCTCCCCACACCGTGTTTGCCGTTGTGGAAGGTTGAAGCTGGTTTTAAACGCCCCTTGGCGGATGCTTCTCCACGGAGAACACCCCACACTCATCACCCAGGCTCATCCTCTATCAAAAACCCAAATCAGAAGATTCTTACCCCGATTCCTTATCCTTAGAAAGGAACGCGTGAGCAGGTCAGAGCCCCTGTGGTGTCCCTGACGTCTGTGTTCAAAATCACCTTCACTGTCCAGCTCACATGTGATTCTGTGACAGGAACAACTGTCCCCTCAATCAGCTCACCCCTGCCCTGCACCGAAGCTAATCTCCCCTGAGCTGATGTTAAAGCAGCCCTGATGGTTCCTGCTGACAGCACAGATTTTTATCAGCTCATGACACAACCTGCCCATCAGTGTCTGTCGGTTTTCCACCACCACTGGGCCCTGACATCCGCAGCATAGTGCAAGGAACCTCTGGCTGGGCAGCCAGATAGGAGCTCTTCTGGGCTCACCCCTCCACTGCACTGGGTTTAACTGGGGCTGCAGCTTCCCAGGCTACAAAGCTGAGGACCCTCTCATGAGGACACAGAAGCAAACTGCCCCCTGGATCTCCACTCAGTGTCTCACAAGTTCACAGAAACACAATCACAAACTGGGTCAGGTTGGAAGGGTCCTCAAAGATCATCTGTTTCCAACCTCCTGCCATGGGCAGCAACACCTCTCACCAGACCAGTTCTGGGAGAAGCAGAGCAGCCACCAGCCAGGGTTAACACAGGCAGTGGAAGAGAAGACCCACAGCAAAACACCACCACATTCCACACATGACTGTGGCCCAAGTGAAGCGTCCCCCAAGTGCTGCTGTGCTGGGTGACCTCCTGGACAACCTCCAGCATTACAGGATGCCACCAATAAATCCATTTTCAGCAGTTGCTTGCTGAGAACCACCCTTTCATCCCATCCTCTCCAGCTAACAGTGGGTTTCCCCCCTACTTCAGTGATTTGAGGGTCTCAGCAGGGACTTGAAAGTCTTCCTAGCCCTGAAACCACTAACCCCACCTTCCTCCTGCACTCAGGAGAGCAGATCCAGCTCAGACTGGGAAGTCACAGCTCACTGTCCCTGCCCTCCCCACGACCTCTTTCACCATCCACCTACTTTGTGCTCAGAGATAATCGCTCTGTAAACCCAGGCTGTCTGCACCTCAGAGGGAGCAGAGAACAGGAAAGAACAGACATTCATGCCCAGAGTTCACAGCAGACCCCACAGAAGCTGGAAAAACTGCTCCCACTCTGCACGTTCTCTCCCAGAGACGCAGACTGCGGTGGATGGACTGCACGGTTTTCTCCATCTAAAAGCATCACTCTGTGGACAAACTGCAGACTTCCATGTCCCCCAGCACACACAGAGGCCCAGTGCCAGCAGCAAGGTGACATCCAGTACCTGAGGCATCCCTGAACCCAGTGGTAAAGGGACATAGCCAGCAACTTTTTCAGATGCACCAAACCAGAATCTCTGAGCCTGACTGGTTTCAGCCTACTGCCACTTTCAGAAACCCCCCACAGAGCCTGCAATGACATTGCCTTGGGCCTCTGTCAGACTCCAGAGAGGAGCAGGGTGAGGGCTCTCAACAAGGAATCACGTCCAGTTCAGATTCAGCTGCTGCAGGAGGACAAAGAGCCCCTTACACCGCCCCGCTGCAGCCACAGCAAACGCAGTGCTGAGGCAGACGCAGCGCTGAGGCAGGGACGAACCGCCCAGACACTTGTTCAATTGAACTTAACAGGGCCAAGGAGAAAGTCTTCCAGACAGGCTCCCTAGGCAGTCCCCAAGCAGCTCTGCTGCTGCACGTTTCTGCAGCAGCCGATTAGCAACGACTTTGCTGGGAGCTTCAGTCACCTCTGGGAAGCAGATCGGAGCAGGATACAACGCACAGCCCTTCCTGGCACCTGTGCCACTGATTCCTAAGGATTAAACCCAGCCTCCTCTTAACATCTATACTTAAACAAATCTTCTTTAGCTAAATGGATTCATTAGGGTGCTATAAACCGCACATGCAAAGCCACTCACACTACAATATGCCCTGGGTCACCCCTCACCTCACACAGGGGCACCAGGCTGCTCCTCACTGACCACCACCTAGGAGAGACCCAACCCTGGAGGGACATGAGACTCTGTCCACACACCCCTGAGCTGAGGGCCTCCAACCTCCCAATGCACGAGCAGCACAAAGGAACTGCTTGTCCCCACTTTGCCCCAGTGGCTCTTCCAGTAGAAGGGAGCTGGAAGTAGAAGGGAGAAGGGCTCACAAGTGCAATCAGAACCCCTCGCTCTGTGGAAGGAGGGTCTTCACACACAGCAGGAAGCTCCTTTCTCCTGCCTTCTGCAGGGCCCACACTACAGTGCTTCAAGAGAGACAAACAGGAACCCTGAGCTCCTAGGCCCCGTGGCCATCTCCCAGCTGAAAGCCAAAGAGAATTCAACACCCCAGCCAGGACCCTACTGCTCTACCCTGCTCACCCAGACACCCCCTTTGCTTTGAGCTGCAGCTTGCACCTTCAACGTGATCCTAACCTGCTCCTTCTGCAAGCACCAAGACTTGCTCTGCCAGCAAATACCTGGGTGTTTGGTGGGGTTTTGCTCAACACATCATGGAGCAAGGAAGGTGCAGGAGTATCCCCCTGGGTTCACCTCAGAGCCACTGGCCCCTTGCACAACACCCCGCCTGCACAGACCCTGTGAGGAGATCAAAGCTGATGGGGGAAGGTGGAGTTTACAGAGCTGGTTGCCAGATGGTTTGGTCAGTTCACACCCAAGAGCCTCAGCACTGCCCTGGAACAGCAGAGGAGCCGCTGTGCAGGGTTCGAGAGGGAGCACCCTGCTATTTACAGAGGCTGGGCTCAGCTCTGAGGGCAGAGCTGCTCTGCTGCCAAACCAACCTGCAATCTGGAGAGGCAGAAGCTGTACCTGTCCCTCCCCTGGGATGCCAAGGAGACCGTGCCACGGCTGCAGCGAAGCTGTGCTGTCGCAGGCTGCCCTCGCCCTGTGGCACCAGTCTGGCTGCACTCCAGGCATCAGGAGCCATTACAGATTTGAGCTGTGGGAGTAATGATCCCCTCAGCACCAGCAAAGGAAAAGATCTGCTAGAAGGGGAACCTGACAGCAAGGGAACCCTTCCAGCACCACCTCTGCACTGGCTGTGCTACTCAGGACCAGTCCCCAGCACCACCTACTGGCCCTGCCCAGGCTGCCCCCTTAATCCCAGCCCCACACTCACCACTCACTTGCCTTCAGATGAGCTGCACGGCCCCCGAGGCTACCAGCGGTGCCACCACCCTGTAGCGGATGAGGTGCTGTGAACCCTCCTCCAGGTCAATGGTGTATTCCCTGCAGACACATGCAGGACACGGAGTGACCCACAGCCCTGCCCCACACCACTACTGGGACACCAGCGGGGACACACACACCTTTGCTCATCCAGCTCTGGCTCCACCAGGATGTTCTCCTGCCGCTCCAACACCCGTAAGAACACGAAGGAATCCAAGTTTGGTTTTGGCACTGCAGACAATGATGGGGAGCACAAGTCAGCATTCGTCTGCATTCCTGGGCAGAGCAGCCAGTTCTGTGGGGCTCAAGGGACTGCAGAGCCAGTGAAGGGAGAGCAACGCTCTTGATCGGAGGCAGCCAGTGCTGCTCCAAGCTAAGACAGAGGTAGGACCAGCACGAAGCTCTGCCCTCACGTCTTATCTGCTTCTCCTGAGCTTGTGTGGCAGGACTCACCCTGAACCTTTCATGCTGGCCCCACAGGCTGAAGCCTGGGTGTACTCACCTGACTTCAGGAGAGACAACTTCTGTAGGTTGGGAGGCATGTGTTTGAGGGCCACATTTGTCAAGTAGGTCTCTGTGTTTGCCATGTACCTGAAACCAATCATTGGAGCACCACTGGATTAATCAATCTGATTCAAAACACCAGCAGGCAACAACCTCCTGGTCCCACTGGCACAGCCACAGAAGAACCTGAAGGTTTGTCCTAAGAACTGGTTCAGAGTTACCAGATTTAATTCATTTACTAATCTCCTTGTCCACAAAAAGACCTCCTGGTGATTCTTACTGCAAAACTGTCTTAGGCCAACAGTCTCAAGGGCTGGCAGAGAGGGGCCTGACAGTACTGGCTGACAACCAGCTGAACAGCAGCCAGCAGGGTGCCCAGGTGGCACAGAAGGCCAATGACATCCTGGCTTGGATCAGCAATAGTGTGGCCAGCAGGACTACAGACATCACTCTCACCCTGTGCTGGGCACTGGGGAGGCCTCCCCTCCAGTACTGGGGGCAGTACTGGGCCCCTTACTTCAAGAAAGAGATTGACAGGCTGGAGTAGATCCAGAGGAACAACGAGGCTGGTGAAGGGACTGGAGGGAAAGGCTGAGGGAGCTGGGGGTGTTTAGTCTGGAGGAGACTCAGGGGGGACCTTTTCCCTCTCTCCAACTCCCTGAAGGGAGGCTGGAGTCAGGTGGAGGTTGAGCTCTTCTCCCAGAAAATCAGTGCCAGGATGAGAGGGCAGGGCTTGAAGCTGCCATGGAAGGGTTAGGTTGGATGTTAGGAAGCCCTTCCTCCTGGAAAGGGGGATCAGAGCCTGGAATGGACTGCCCAGGGCAGTGGTGGACTCTCTATCTCTGGAGGTGTAGAAGGACACCCTGGCTGTGGCCCTTAGTGCCCTGGTCTGGACAATGGGGCCGTGTTAGGTCCTGGGCTGGATGAACTCAGAGGGCTTCATTCTGGGATTCTGTGAGTGCTCAGCATAACACACAGGCTAATTCTATAACCTAGAACAAGGTAGGAGATGAACCCAAACCATACTCACTCCTTAGCAAAGGCAAATTCCTCTGGTGACAAGATGGAAGGTTCCCCTTCGGCTCGAGACTTCTCCTTCTCCAGGACATGAGGGAAGAACTTCTCTATCTGATATTGGAACAAAATCCCAGAGATTGTAAGATATCTCTCAGCACCTGTAGTCCCCAGGGGCATTCCCCTGCTCCTGAACTAACAGAAAGATAGTCAGCTAGGGTCTCCAAACTGCACAACCTCATGTGAACATGCAATCGTTCAGCTGTGCCATCCTGGGCTTAGGTGAGGTAACAAAACACTCACAGCAACACTGCAGTCCTCTTTCATCACAGCAGGATAAGGTGTCCAAGGAACAAACTCCTTCAGGTTACACTTGGAAGGACACATAAAGAGCCTGGGCTTTACCTAAGCGCCTTGGTGCAGCAGAAGGCATTGAATGGGTAAAATTCACTCCTGAGTGGACCCTTTTCCATCCCCTGTGCAGTACAGTATTACCTTCACGAGCCGACATCGCAGGTAGCTGCTGAGCACGTAACGGATCCTTTCAATCTCCATGCGGTGAATGCTGACCTTCAAGTCTCCTCTCTTTGCCCGCTTCAGGTTTGCCTCCTGCAAGGGAAGGCAAAGAGAGATTTAATGGTTGAAGCAACAAACAACAAGAAACCAGAGAAGAGGGGGTTTGCACACAGGGACCACAGAGAGAGTGCAGCTGCTCTAGGGGATGCTGTTTCCTTGTGTCTTCCAGGCCGGACAACCAGGACCTGCCTGTTCACCACTCAGCCCAACAGGACCTACCATGTGGTCCAGCTGCTCCACCACACACTCGATGATCTCAGGTTTGCTCTCCAGCAGCTCTGGAGCAAACTTCTCATTGAGCCAGGCCTGAAAGAAAGTAGCACCCTGTAAGGAGAAGTCATGAACAAACATTCTCTACACCCCAGCCCCAGTAAAGCCCTTTCCAACTCTTCCAGTGAGTTCAGGGGTCTGGCCCCAGACATCCTGCATCCCCAGAGACTCCCAGGACTGGGTCCAGCCACCTCCCAGATAGAATCATGGAATCATTTAGGTTGGAAAAGACCTTCAAGTGAAGGCATCATGGAAGCAGAGAGTCAGTCAGGTTGAGAAAGACCTTTAAGACCATCGAGTCCAACCATGAACCCAGCTGTCCCAACCCACCCCAAACCCTGTCCCTGAGCTCCACATGTCCCCGACTGGGAAGCAATGGGATGGCAATTCATTCCTCTCCCTGGGTAGCCTGTTCCAAGGGCTGAGGGCCCTTTCCAGGAAGAAGTTTCTCCTCAGGGACAACCTCAACTTCCCCTAGGGCAGCCTGAAGCCGTTTCCTCTGGTCCTGTCCCTTGTTCCTTGGGAGAAAAGACCACCCTCATCCCGCTCTGCACCCTCCTGTCAGGCAGCTGCAGACAGCAAGAAGGTCTCCCCTCATCTCCTTCTCTCCAGACTGATCAGCTCCCGCCCCCTTGTTCGCCAACCCCTTCCCTGAGCTCCGTTGCCCTTCTGTGGCCTCACTGCAGCCACTCAATGTCCTTCTGTCACTGAGGACCCCAAACCCACCCAGTACCCAGGCTACTACCTCACCAGTTCACAGCGCAGAGAGACCACTCCAGCCCTCCCCTTCCCCAGAGAGCCCGCAGCACCTGCTCCAGACTGCGGATGAGCTGCGCCGGGGTCAGCACCAGCTCATCGCTGCCGCCATCCGAGTCCGGGCCCTGTTCCGACTCCTCCGCAGCGGTCGCCGCCATCCCGCGTGCTCCCGCCAACAGCAGCTACGCTCCGCGCATGCGCGGGCCCCGCCCCTCTTTACATATGGCCTCGCCTACCACCACACCCACCCCATCCGCGCTGCGGGGGCTGACCACGCCCCCTACCCGCACCGTACGGCCCGATCGAGCCTGGCCACGCCCACCCCGTGTCACAGCCCCCGCCCACCCCATGCAGCTGGCC
>JAOXOE010000852.1:2170533-2187178 GCA_028565055.1 Phoeniculus purpureus | reverse complement strand
CCAGGAAAATGGAGCCCGGGAATGCTCCGGCGCACAGGGAGAGGGAAATGGCGCCACCCCCTTCCTCCTCCCCACAGCGGGGCCACAGAACCACACAGACCCAGTGTAAGAAAAATTTTACTAATCCGTTAGTTCTGCCAGCACTGCAACAGCTGCGGAAGGCAAACACCGTCAGAGTTTAGAAAAACCCCGCTGTTTGTACAATTCAAACAAACAAAATCAACCAACCCCCCCAAACAACTAAAAAAACCAAGAAATCAGCGGCTGAGGAATTTCAGATCCAGTTTTAGCACCTACAGGGCACCACCGAAGCTCAAAAGCTGCTCTTTCCCAAATGCTTTTGCATCACTTCTACCACTCAGGATCTCTGTCACCACCTCCTCAATAGGGAAGGGAATGGGAAATTGGGAAGTGTGAAACCAGCTTGTGCTGTAGGATCTTTACTTCTGCGGGTATTGCTGAGGAATGTGGCTGAAGGGGGGGGTTTTAACTAAATAATGCCAAAAAAATTCTACTTATTGGGTTTTTTCTCTTTTTCCCCCAAGAGTGTCGCCAGCAGAATGAAGAAACCACCTCACACAACATCTAACAGCTCATCGTTGTTTTCCTATAAATTAGATATAATAAATCCATAGAGAAACAGTTGTACACTTCACATATTAATCAGAGTAGGGTAAGGAATCGGTGATGGTTGGTGGTTCAGCATCCATTTTATTGTAGTCACTGTGTTAGGAGTGAATAGACCCCCCCTTTCTTATGGTGAGCTGTGACAGCACAGGAGAAAACCCAGCAGGATTAAAGTCCAGCTAGTCCTCTCCCTTCTAGGAGTAACAAAAACATTAAAAAAATAAAAAAAATAAAAGGAATGCTTCACCTTCTGTTTTTCCACGAGAAAAACAAACTGCTCCTTGCCTTGCCACCAGGCAAAGGCACCGGGTACCCCCCACGCTCCTGAACTGCGGGGAAAGGGATCGCTTCTGGAAAACTCCGAACTCTTGACTTGTAGCTTCCCACAGCCTGACTGATGTAGAGAAGGGTTTAAGAACTTAGTGAGGAACAGCACTGCACATTTGTGACTAAAACTAAGACTTCTACTGGGCTAAGTGCCCCTGTTTCTTTCAGAGGAGTAACGAGCTTTAACCCATTTCTGCTTTTTCTTGGAAAAAAAAAAAACCCCGAAACAACCCAAAAAGTGATCTCATGGCTTCAAAGTCTGCCACAAAATGGATGCTGACCAGCTAGGGCACCCTGTGTGGAGCAGTTTTAGGAAGTTAGTCCTTGTAGTAGATGGCACCGTGGATCTGGCAGCAGAGAGAAGAATGATGCTCTAAAGTAGGAGGTAGGGGAACTTTCACACAGCAAGTCCACTGCTAGAAAAGAAGTTTCAGAGCATTAGAAACTGTTCCTAAATGAAACTAGCAAAACCCTACACGAGCCTGTACACAGCAACAAGACATAGATGTTCAGAAACAGCTATGCATCAGTTTCACTGGTTGGCTTTACCACAACTTCTTTTGATCAGACACTGGGATGAACTGCCCAGGGCAGTGGTGGAATCCCCATCCCTGGAGGTGTTGAAGGACAGAGCTGCTGCAGCCCTGAGTGCCATGGCCTGGCCGATGGGGAGATGTTAAGGGCTGGGCTGGATCAGCTCAGAGGGCTTCTCCAGCCTCAACAATCCGGGGATTTTTGCTATGGTTTGCTCCAGACTGTAGCTGATTAATCTGAATTCTCTGCACTGTAAGGCTAGGTCAGTGCTAAGCGAACTACCAAACCAGGAGATAGAGGCTGCTTAGAAAAGAAAACACTGAAAACATTTAGTAACTGTGCCAAGCAGAATAAAAATGGTATCTTCCCTGTAAGCTGTGCAAGACCTGACTCTCAGAACATGGCATTTTCCAAGATCCAGGACAGCACAGAATCACTGAGGATAGAGAAGCCCTCTGAGCTCATCCAGTCCTAACAGCAGCTAAGATAACCCCCAGTTTCCAGTGTTATAAGGCCAAGCACTGACACTTCTACTCATCCAGAAAAACAAGTCCAGACAAGATCTGAGAACAGTTTTTGTGAGAGAGAGAGCAGTGGGATAAAAAAATACCTCAGCATGACAGAACCTGGGCACAGAAACCAGGCAGGGATTGGTCTGGTATCAAGTGAACAGGTACCTGAGACTCCACAGTTTTATCTTCCGCTGGTCATACCTCTGTCTTCATAAATGGTGATTTCAATCTGTACACAGCAAGTTGTTAGGAAAACAAACTGCAAGAAATGAGGGGAACAGAGTGGGTTTCTGCCCCTTTTTGAAAGCTTTAACACTACCAATCAAAGAAACCAGAGAAGGATACAACTCTTAGTCCTCTCTCGATGGGGTCTGTCAGAAGGAGGCCCTGAGGAGCGTAGACCTTCTCATTCTGTTCCTGAATGAACTTGGCAATTTTCTTTAGAACCTGAGAACAGAGCACACAGAAGTCACAGTTTCTTCAGCAGGGTTCCCTACCAGAGTCAGAGTCCCAGCAGTACCACCATCAGGAGAACCCAGCTCCTCTGCAGCCCAAGCAATCATTGCTACTAAAACTGACTAACACAGTCGAGTGCCAGATCTAGAAGCAAAATCACTCTGTAATAACAAACAGGGGCTCTACGGAATCTTGACAACTGTGCAAATCCACCAGGAATCAATCTGTGAGACATAAGTGCCTTCCCAGTAACCCAGAAAACAAAGAAGTTCACCTTCTCGTAATGTGTTTCCATGCACAGGAAGATGGTGTAGGCAGTCAGACAAGCGAGACACCCTTCCAGGTAAGATTGGCCCCCAAGTTTTTCTGCTTCTGCATAGAGGTTGTTCAGTGTCCGGACAGTCTCTTCAAACTGCTGCCGGTCAATCTGGAAGGGAAGGGAAGTTCAGCTGTCCCATTGCACACAACTCAATGGTACCACAGAATCACAGACTGTTAGGGGATTGGAAGGGACCTTGAAAGATCATCCAGTCCAATCCCCCTCACACAGATGAATCCCCTAGATCCAGTTGCACAGGAACATGGTCAGGTGGGTTTGAAATGTCTCCAGAGAAGGAGACTCCACAAACCCCCCTGGGCAGCCCTTTCCAGGGCTCTGTCACCCTCATTGGGAAGCAGTTCCTTCTCATATTGATGCAGAACCTCCTCTGTTCCAGCTCACACCCACTGCCCCTTGTCCTATCACTGGGTGCCACTGAGCAGAGGCTGGCTCCATCCTCCTGATATCTGCCCTTCACATATTTATCAACATTCATGGGGTCACCCCTCAGTCTCCTTTTTTCCCAGCTCCCTCAGCCTTTCCTCATCATGGAGATGTTCCACTCCATCATCTGTGTAGCTCTGCACTGAACTCTCTCCAGCAGCTCTGTGTCCTGCTGGAACTGAGGGGCCCAGAACTCAACACAATATTCCACATGTGGTCACACCAGGGCAGAGCAGAGCAACCTCACCAAAGCAACGTGCAATTCAATGCATACTCAAATTGAATTGTGAGATTCAAAAGAGAAGCTAACGAGTGGATTGAATCATCCTGCCTGGAAAGGACCTCCAGGATGATCAGGTCCAGCCTTCATCCCAACAGCTTCCTAACCCCTAGATCATGGCCTCAAGTGCTCTAGCTACTTGGTTTTTAAACACCTCCAGGGACAGTGACTCCGCCACCTCCCTGGGCAGTCCGTTCCAGTGCCCACTCTCTCAGGAAGTAACTTCTTCCTAAGATCCAATCTAAACCTTCCCTGATGCAACTTGAGGCTATTTCCTCTCATCCTATCATCAGTGATTTGGGAGAAGAGATCAGCACCAGCCTCATACAACCTCTTATCAGGTAGCTGTAGAGGGCAGTCAGGTCTCCTCATCTCTAGACTCAATAACCCCAGTTTCCTCAGCCACTTTCCCCAGGGCCTGTTCTCCAGCCCTCTCCCCAGACTTGCTGCCCTTCTCTGGCCCTGTTCCAGCCCCTCAATGTCCTTCTGATCCTGTGGCACCCAAATCTGGACCCAGTACTCAAGGTGCTGTCTCACAAGTGCAGAGTTCAGGGGCACTATCACCTCCCTACTCCCGCTGGTTACCCCATTCCTGATCCAGGCCAGGAGGCTGTTGGCTCCTGTTCAGCCAGCTGTCAACCAACACCCCCAGGTCCTTTTCCACCAGGCAGCTCTCTAGCCCCTCTTCCCCTAGCCTGGAGCTGCTGGGGCGTTATTGTGACCAAAGTGCATGACCCAGCACCGGGCTTTGTTAAATCTCATCCCGTTGGCCTCAGCCCAGCCTGTCCAAATCCCTCTGAAGCACCTCCCTACCCTCAAGCAGATCAATTCTCTCACTTCATTTCATGTCAGCTGCAAATTTACTGGGGGGGCATTTGATCTCCTCCTCCAGGTCAGTGAAAAAGATGTTAAACGGCACTGGTCCCAACAGACAGAGCCAACTCTTAAGATCAACAACGCTGCAGCACTGGTCAAACAGGCTCTCAGCAAAAGAAATAAATGAGGCAGAGAAGTGCAGGGAGGAGAAGAAATGGCCTCAGCACAGTGGTTGTTCTGCTGTGCACAAAACGAAATGAAAAGCACTTGAGGTAGCTCTTGTCAGGCCACTGAACAGGCTCAGCAGAACTGCAAGTCTCTGCAAGAGGACGGTACTGAAGCAAGACAGGACAACACCAGTGCTTCCTTCTCATAGACACAATGAGCACTCTGCTCCACTGCTGCAGAGGGCAACTGCCTCCTTCAAGGCTGAGGGAAGCACAAACCAGCAGCATTTTCTAACTGCCAAAGCGCTTTTAACTCCTTGTCCTGTCTGACAAGGGGTAATGGATGCAAGCTGGAACACAGCAAGTTTCACCTCAATCTGAGGAAAAACTTCTTCCCAGCCAGGGTTATTAAATATTGGAAGGGGTTGCCCAGGGAGGTTGTGGAATCCCCTTCTCTGGAGATGTTTCAGATCCTCTAGATGCGGTTCTGTGGAGTTGAGTGAGGCTTTTTAGGCAGTTCTGCTTTTCAGTGATTTGTATCCTGCTTGAGCAGGAGAGCTGGACCTGATAGCCTTTGAAGGTCCCTTCCAAGTCAAATAAACTGTGCAACTCTATTTTCTATGCGGCTTCTCCCTGCACATCACAAGTGTTTCCTTACAGCGCCTGATTCAAGCCGCCAGGTGGACAGCAAGGTTCTAGCGCAAATAAATCAGCAGCACCCCAAGCAAGAGGGGCTTTTAAACCTGGAAACACCATGCGCAGGCCCTGAGCTCAGCGACCAATATGAGAACGCAGCACAGCATCCGCGGGGTGCGCTGGGGCAGAGCGGCTGCCAGGACAGGGGCCCAGAGAGGGGGAAACTCCCCCCCCCGGCCCCAACTCCTACATCGGCTCCGGTAAAGGCGCGGAGCTTTGTGCAAACCCCTCCCCTCGGGCTCAGTCTACCCGGCCACCCGTCACAGCCGCTCAGGCACCAGCCGGTCCCTCCCCCGCCTCCCCGCAGGCCCCAGGGCCACAGCCAGGCAGGCCGTGCGGCGGAGAGCAGCCTGAGGATAGCGGGAGGGTAGGAAGCGGGTTCGCCGCGGCCTTACCCTGTTCTCTAGCTCAGCTGGGAACTTGCTCTGGAACTGGCAGCGCGTCCCGCCGCTGTAGTCGCGCTGGATGAATACTTTGCCCGAGACGGGCGCCTGCTGCGGCCTCATCGCGCCGCTCCGCCGGCCGCCGCCGTCGCCTCACTTACGGCTATCGCAAATGTGTCGCAAACGACACCAGGACCACGAACGGGCGGAAGCGTCGCCGCGCCGCTCCGCACCCGCTTCCCATTGGCTGCAGGGGCAGGCCACGTGGTACAGCCCGCGTGACGCCACCTGGGCACACGTGACCCGCCCGTCGCCCCGCCCCAGTCGGACCCCGCGGGATGGGGGGGCCCGGGGAAAACCCCGGCAGTGGGACCGAGTCGGGCCGGGCCGGGCACTTCACGGGGCTTTTCTGAACCCTCGAGGCCTTTCCAAGCAGCGGACGGGTCCTGAGCATCCCCCACGCCTTCCCGGTGCGCGTGTGACTGAAGCCGGTGGGAGCGGAGCCGCTCCTGCTGATAACTAGACAGGCCTTCCCAGCCCCGTTAACCTTCGGCCTCGGGCGTCCCACTCTTCTGGGAACAACCAGGGGCAAAGGGCGTTTCCTGTAAGGAAAATCTGAAACCCCTTGGGAGCAAAACGAGGCAGGGGAAGGGCTGAGAGCCGCCCGGCAGGGCTCTACTGAGGAAACGGCTTCGTGGGCGGCTCCCCGGCTGAGCCCTGCGACCTGCAGAGGCTACCGTGAGCCCACATTGTCCCCAGGCGGAGGGTCCCTGCTGGGATGCTCTAGGCTGGGGCTCTTGGAAGTGGCTGCAAGGCCTTACAGGAGCTGGAATGTTCGTTTAGGCTGCCAGGCCAGGCGCTGTTTTGAGGTGATGCCCCTCGGGGCTCCCCTTTCCCTCCTTGTAACACTCAGGCAGGCAGCTTTGTGCTGCTTGGAGATGATGTGGGACAGGGCTCGTGGCTCTGATGTGCTGAACAACACCCTTTCAGCTAATTCAGAAAGCAGGGGAAGAGGAGGATGATCAAGCTAACTGCAGATGGTTGAGGTATCTGCAAGCTGTGCCCACGGGATTAAAACAACTCGAGCAGACAAGAATTGTGGGCCCAGTTACTGAGCTTGGGATGGAGACAGCACAGCCCTCACTGAGGCACCTGAGGTCACACAGGACAGTAGGAGCAAGACTTCAGCCCAAGCTGTCAGCATTTCAGGATCTGTTAATTAATGACATTAATTACTTAACAGAAAAGCTGCAGGAGCTTGGTGTCCAGTGACAGCGAAGCCTTGCAGACACCATCAGCCATGCTCAGGAGTGGAGTCTCAGGCAGATCCCTCCTGCTTAATCCTTGTTCCTAATTCTCTTTTCTCTTGCTTCCAGCATTCCTGGGAGTCCTTCTCTCTCATCTGGAAGTTGTGAAATTGTAGGTCAGGAGTCAGCTAATGAGGGACCTATTTATTGGAACAGCTAGTGGAAACCATCATTGGGTGAACAGAAGGAAGTGTTTGGAACATTCAGATCACAGCATGGCTAGGTTTAGAAGAGACCTTAAAGATCATCCAGTTCCAACTGCCCCTGTACAGGCAGGGACACCTTCACTAGATTAAGTTACTCAGGGCTCTATCCAACCTGGCCTTCAACACTGCCAGGGGTGGGGCAGCCACATCTTCCTTGGGCAACCTGTTCCAGCATCTCCCCACCCTCACAGGAAAGAATTTGTTCCTCATGCCCAACCTCAATCTCCCTTCTTCAAGTCTGGAATCTTTTCCCCTTGTCTTCTTGCTACCACTCTTGTCAAAAACCCTCTCCCAGCTTTCTTGTAGCCCCCTTCAGAGATTGGAAAGCTGCTTGAAGGTCACCTGGGTGCCTCCTCTTTTCCAGGCTGAACAACCCCACCTTGCTCAGCCTGTCCTCAGAGGGAAGGTGCTCCAGCCCTCTGAGCATTTGAATTGCTCTCCTCTGGACACCTTCCAAGAGCTCTGTGTCCTTGTGATGTTGAGGACTCCACAACTGGACCCAGTACTCCAGGTGGGGTCTTACCAGTGCAGAGCAGAGGGAGAGAATTCCCTCCCTCCATCAACTGTCACTGCTTCTTTTGATGCAGTCAAGGACATAGTTGGCTTTCTGGGCTGCCAGTGCACGCTGACAGCTCCTGTTCAACTGCTGCTCCACCCGCACCCACAAGTCATTCTCCTCAGGGTTGTACTCAATCCTTTCTCCTCCCAATCTGTATTGATGCATGGGATTGCTTTGACCCAGGGGCAAAACCTCACATCCTTTATTTTCTTAAAGCAGCTGCTTCTTCTCGAGCTGCTGCTGCTGCCACACAGGAGGAGGGCTCCCAGACAGCCCTGGGAGCAATGAACTTGGGTGCAGACACACTGGCTTGGCCACACTCCATCTCCGAAGGGTCAGTGTCCAAACAGACTGGTGTCAGTGTCTGCAGTGGGAAGACCTGACCTGCTTCCCATGAACCCAGGCACTGAGGCTGCTCTGCTGGATGAAGAGGCATCCCCAGAGCTTAGCAAGGCTCCTAACAGAGGGTACAGTGCCAGGGCACGGCTGTGTGGGCCCTGCTAGCACTCTCTGTGGGAAAGAGGGGCCTGGCAGTGACTTCTCAGCTCTGTGGCTGTTAGGAAAAGTTCACACTAGCCTAGATTTGCTGGTGGCCTTATCTCTAGCTGCAACTGAGTAAGCCCAGTAGCAAGGGCAGAGCATCCCAGAGAGCACAGCCTGCTCACAGAAGGGGAAAGCATGGGGAGAGATTAGAGGGGAGCATCAGCAGTGCCAGACCAACAAGTCAGAGGCAACTTGGTGCCAGATGTGGTCTCACTAGGGCAGAGTAGAGGGTATAATGAGGCTGTGTGGGTGTGGAGCCATCCTGGCTTGGATCAGCACTAGTGTGGCCAGCAGGACTAGGGATGTCATTCTCCCTGTCTTGGGCACTGAGGAGGCCTCCCATCCAGTACTGGGGGGCAGTGCTGGGCCACTCTGCAAGAAAGAGATGGAGGGGCTGGAGCGAGTTCAAAGGAGCAATGAGGCTGGGGAAGGGACTAGAGTGAAAGGCTGATGGGGAGAGGCTGAGGGAGCTGAGGGTGTTAAGCCTGGAGAAGAGGAGACTCAGAGGGAACCTTCTCCCTCTCTCCAACTCCCTGAAGTTGCAGTCAGGTGGGGGTCGAGCTCTTCTCCCAGGCAGCCAGCATCAGGATGGGAGGGCAGGGCCTGAAACTGCCAGGGGAGGTTAGGTTGGATGTTACGAAGCCCTTCCTCATGGAAAGAGTGATCAGAGCCTGGACTGGACTGCCCAGGGCAGTGGTGGAGTCCCCATCCGTGAAGGTGTTGAAGGACAGCCTGGCTGTGCTCTGGTCTGGTCAGTGGGATGATGTTAGGTCCTGGGCTGTGCTGGATGAGCTCAGAGGGCTTTTCTAGTCTCAGTCATGCTGGGATTCTGAGGCTGTGAAGATCCCCATCATCAGTCTCACCAGGACTGACCGTGTCTCCTGCCAACACCAGAGGGTTTTGTCCTTTCACTGTGTCCCCTAGAGCCACCCCTAAGCAGAGGCTGCAGCAGTTCCCCCATGTGCAGGGCTGTCAGTAGCCTTGAGCTGTTGTCCCTTCTTGGAGGATAAAACCTCTGCGCACCCCCAGCCAGGGGAGGGGGGAGCAGGGGGTGCTGAGCTTCACCCACGTGCTGGGAGCTTTGGTTGCAGTGCTGGGGTCAGGAGAGAAGAGCAGAGAGCTCTGACTCTGCACAGCCTTTGGGAGCTTCATTTCCTTTAACCTCCCCAAAGCGCAGCTGCTGTTTCTAACTCTTGTACTGGGAGTGTTTGGGGAACTGGCTGCTTGGGCACTTGCACACTGGGTGCCAACAGCTGTAGAGAGCTCCCAGTCCAGGCCAACCCTCCCAGTGCCCATGGGAGTGTTTCTGGGAGACCTGGCACTCCAAGACCCCCTACCAGGGCACTCCAAGAGGGACACTGAGCCCAGACCTGGTGGGGATGTGGATCCATTTGCCCTGTGTCTCCCTCCCTGCTGGCAGCTCTCCAGGTCCCACTGCAGAGCCCAGTTCCTACTGAGACCGACCTCTCCAGCACTAATTGGAAAATGCTAATTCCTCAGTGCCCCCCTCCAGGGAATCCCCCTTCAAAGCCCTCGTGGGGCTGCGGTACTGACTCCTCTGGAGAAGCTGCAGCTCCACAGGGGAATTGCCCTCCTCAGGATCACAGAGACTTTTAAGTGGAAATTAGTGGGGTTTTGTGTTTTGTTTCACGATTAGGAGGAGCAGAAACAATTAAGCAGGGCCAGAAGCATTGTTATCTGGGACCTGACTGCGGGAGCTGAGTCTGGCAGGGATTACTTTGTGCTCTTCTGCTGGATTTTCATGTTCTTGTGCTAAAAGGTTGCTGTTTGCTCCTCCTATCACCAGGGATAGAGAAATCTCTTTTCAGAGGTGCTGCTCTTGCACCCCAAGTCAGATAAACCCCAGGAGAGGCTGCTAGGCTGAGCAGAGGGGTGGCAGAGTGCGCTGGTGGGTGCCTGGGGCTCTGTGGAGAGGAGCAGCACGACTCCCTGTCACAGACACCTTTTGCTGTTTGTGTTTAACCACCTGGGTTGGTTGCTTTTGCTCTTGAAGTGGGAAACTGCTCTAATTTGCCTGGGAAGGCTACAAGGAGGGGATGCTCCCAGCAAGGGGGGCTATGGGATCACCACCCATCTCTGGTCATATGCAGAGCACAGCTTGTGGGAGGTGGGGGGCCCAGCTGGGGACTTTGTGAGGCTCCCCTGACCCCTACGTTTGCAGCATCTGCAATTTCCCTCTGCAGCCCAACCGAGCTGAGCTGCTTCATTCACATCCCCGCAGAGGCTGGAGCAGCATTGTCCTTCCTCTGCACCAGGACTTTTGATGGCCAAGAGGAATTCAGTGCCAGTGGAGCAGCAAGAAACATTAACCCTTAATCTTCAGCTCTGGGGGCCACTGAGCAGTTAGAGGGCCCTGGTTGGGGTGGCAGGACTCCCCGTTGTCAGGGGAGGCTCCACAGCTTCTCTGTAATGGACTGGGACAGCCCAGGGTCAGGGACACCAGTTGTAGGTCTGCTCCCCACCAGTATGCAGCACCAGTTGCCTCAGAGAGGCATCAGGTGAGCTGGGGATGGCCAGGGGTGGTCTGCAGGGAATGAAGCAGGGCCAGGCTTGTCTACCCAGCACAGCAGTCCTGGATTTCTCTCCACTTCAAGATCAGCTTTCCAGATCATTAAGTCCACCAACCTTCAACCCAGCACTGCCAGGTCACCCCAAAGCACTAGCTCCAGGGATGGAAAATCCACTGCTGCCCTGGGCAGCCTGTTCTGCTCTTTGATGATCCTTTTGGTGATTAAATTCTTCCTAACATGCTCCAGGGAGATGTCTGCACTGGCTGGCACCCTGGAAGGTCTCCTGGACCTGCATCCTGACTGGTGGAGGCTGGGCTTTGCTGCAAGCTGAGGAGGGAGCCCAAAGCGTGCCCTGGTAGTTCAGGCATCACCTCCAGGAGAGTAATGTGGCCATTCTCAAATGCCCACAGCCATGGCCAGCTGGGCCCATGAGGTTTTCAGCAGCCTGGGTAATGGACCTGTGAGCCCTAAGCAACCCTAGACCACCCCAGTGGGCAATGGAGCCAGGCTGAAGAGCTTCTCTTGCCCAGGCAGCTCTTGTGCAAAGTAGCTTCCAGAAGTGCTGCTGACAGCCCTCCTCTGCTTCGGGAAGAGACAAAGGGGGAGAAAAAGCCAGGAAGGAAACCAGGCTGAGGGCTGGATTGCCCTGGGAAGCTGGATATTCCCTGCTGCTGATCTTCCCCCCACTCCAGGAACAGCCTGAACTAATTAACCCTCTAGCACTCCATAATGAAGGCTAATAAACACCTAATGGGTTTGCTTGAACAAACAACCTCTGCACAGGCTGTAGGAAACCCCCGGTCTTGTGGGGTGAGGTGGGGAAGAGCAGGGAGTGCAGGGCTGGGGCTGCTCTGCCTGGTGATCTGAACCTGAGCTCTCCCCACTAGCCCCATCCCACTGCCCCTGGCATCCTCCACAGCCTGGTTCCCTGCTCCTAAGGAGGTTCCCACTGTGCCACCAATGTTCACCAGTCTGGCTGGGCTTTCCCTCACTTCTTTCCCTGGTGCCTTTCCCCAGCCCTCATCCTTCGGTGTCCTGGTGGCTGTGTGGGTGCTGCCAGCCGGCTGGGTGGCAGCCAGCTCTTCTGCAAAGCCACACAGAGCTGTTGGCAGGGCACAGAGCCTTGAGCAGGACTTCTGCTCCCAGCATGAGCAGGGTTCTGCTCTGCCTTGATCAGGAGCTGCTGGGGATGGGCTCCAGAGAGCTCAGCACAAGCTGCAGAATCCCTGGGATGCTGTTGGGATCCTGTTGTACCGTGGTAGCAGAACTACCTAGCAGGTAGGTACCTACCTAGCAGGGCTAGGGACGTCATTCTGCCCCTGTCCTGGGCACTGCGGAGGACTCCCCTCAAGTACTGGGTCCCTCACTGCAAGTAGGAGTTTGAAGGGCTGGAGCAAATCCAAAGGAGCAACGAGCCTGGGGAAGGGACTGGAGGGAAAGGCTGATGGAGAGAGGCTGAGGGAGCTGGGGGTGTTTAGCCTGGAGAAGAGGAGATGTGGGGGGAACCTTCTACCTCTCTCCAACTCCCTGAAGGGAGGTTGTAGTCAGGTGGGGGTCAAGCTCTTCTCCCAGGCAACCAGTGCCAGGATGAGAGGGCAGGGCCTGAAGCTGCCAGGGGAGGGTTAGGTTGGGTGTTAGGAAGCCCTTTGTCATGGAAAGAGTGATCAGAGCCTGGACTGGGCTGCCCAGGGCAGTGGTGGAGTCCCCATCCCTGGAGGTGTTTAAGGACAGCCTGGCTGTGACCCTTAGTGCCCTGGTGTGGCTGCTGGGGTGCTGTTAGGTCCTGGTCTGGGCTGGATGAGCTCAGGGGGCTTCTCCAGCCTCAGTCATTCTGGGATTCTGGTACAAACCCCAAAGGTCTGAAGGGAAGGGACTCAGGGAATATTCTGCTTCAAATTCTGCACCAGCTGGGCCGGGTTCCCATGTGCAAGCAGTTAAGATCCTCATGTTCACATTTTCTCCCATGGTTTATGTGCACATAAAATATTCTCCAAGAATGTGCTTTCCAGTGCAGGGGTTTAGGCAATTACAGCTTTACTGGAGTTTGTAAAACCATAACAAATACGGGGTTTGGGGTGTCTGAGGTGCTGCTGCATTTCACAGTCAACTCTGAAGCCTCTGCAGTGGGATTTAAGTGCTGCTGGATGGGAGGTGTCTCTGGAGTTGTAGTGATGGGGTGAATGTGCTAATTCTTTGGTTTGGTCTTGGTGAGCTCAGAGGTCTTTTCCAGCCTCAATAATTCAGTGATTCTGTATCTAGTCACTTCTGAAACTGCTTAACGTGGGATGGTTGATCATAAAGATCTCCCATCTCTGCAGTAAACCCTCCTTTTGCTTCTAGCTGGGGGTTAGAGCTTGGCTTCTGCTGACCTGACTGCATTTGAAGCAGATAGTAAAAGAGAAGTGAAGGCCAGCTCTTCAGTGTCACTTCTCACCTCCCAGCAAGCGTTAGAGCGGGTCCCTCTTGTCCTGCTCGGTGACTTCAGCCTCTTATAGGCAGCTGCTGGAGGTGACAAATGAGAAATGGTTTCTGCAAACCTGAATTAATCATCAAATTCCAGACTGGGTTCAGTTGAAGGTTGCTCAGGGATCACCCAGCACCAACCCACTGCCATGGGCAGCGACACCTCTCACCAGACCAGGGTGCCCACAGCCCCATCCATCCTGCCCTTGGACACTGCCAAGGATGGAGCAGCCACAACCTCCCTGGGCAACCTGTTCCAGGGCCTCAGCACCCTCCCAGGGAGGAATTTCTGCCTCAGATCTCACCTCTTGGAGCTTGAACCCAGCATCAAAGTCCCCATAAACATCCCTCTATCAAGAGATGACACAATTGTGGTTTATGGGAGGCTCATTTGAAAACACGTCCCATTGTGGTTTGAGGGCTGAAAAGGGGGCAGGCACTGCAATCCCTTGGAATCCTTGGGGATCTCCATATGGACAGGAAGGCTCATGAGGGAAGGGCTGATCCCACGATCTGCCTGTTCCTGAGCCATCCCTGGGCTGTGCTGCAGCATTTTATGGGTCCCTGTGTAGGTAGTTCATAATTTTAACAGGCTCATTCCCATTCAGAGATGGTGAATTAGCATCAGCCTGTTAAATTTATACTGCCAGGGTACTGGGAGCTCTCTCGTGGGACAGGCAGAGTGGGGCCAGGAAAGCCCCTGCCTGGGGAAGGTTGGTTGGACCTGCATCAGTGGGTCTTTGACTCCTTCACAAAGGGAGAAACAAGCACAGAGAGCAGGGCTGTCTTTGGGGTTTCTAAGTCGAAGCAGCTGAAAGGGGAGGCTGCCAGGGGCTGTTAGCAGAGGAGCTGGGACCCCGAAAGCCCAAGACTACCTTGGGCACTGACCCTAACACTACTCCGGCAGAGAGAAGCCAGGGATACCTGCTGGCTCCTTGGTCAGGAGAGCAGAGTGACCCAGAGTGGTGAAGATCCGGTGTGCCATGGGGTTGTGCGGTCCCAGTCCTTTCCTGCTGAACCCCATGGGTGAAGCTGAAGTTCCCTGCTGTGATGGATTTTTCAGCCTGAGGTCCAAACGTAGAGACCTGAGGGCCAGTGGAGGAGGCAGAACTTTGGAACATGATGTCTTTCAGGCCATCGAGTCCAGTGAAGATCCTGGAGGACAACTTGAATTCACAGATAGAGCTCAGGCTGAGAGATTTTCTCTGCAAAACCACTTTGTTTTGTTTTGTAGGTTGGAAAGATTCTGAAGTCAGGGCTCCAGGTAGGGTTTGAGGGAGATTGGTATGTTCTGGAAAGCAAGATCTGGGTACCATCAACACTTCTGAGCTGCTCCCAGCACCCTTCTCTGAGCCAGGACCTCCTGTGGGCTCCACCTCCTGATGCTCTACTGAGGCACCAGACCTGGGCACCCTGCTCTGGTGAGATGTCACTGCCCATGGCAGGGAGTTGGCACTGGGCGAGCTCTGAGCTCCCTCCCAGCCCAGTCCAGTCTGGGATCCTGTGGTGTTTCACATCCTGTTCCAGGTTAGCTGCTCTCTGCATTGCCTCAGCCATGCTTCAGCCAAACCCTCTTGTACCATGGGAGGGTTAGGTTGCCCATTGGGAGAAATCTCTCCCCGAGAGAGTGGTCAGGGGTTGGAACAGGCTGCTCAGGGAGGTGGTGGAGTCACCTGAACACCCTGGAGATGTCGGAAACAGGGCTTTCAACCCCTTGGTGGGGTGATGGTTGGGCTGGATGATTAAAATCCGCCTGGATATGTTCCTGTGCGACTTGGACTAGATGATCCTGCTCTGGCAAAGGGATTGGACTGGACGATCTTTCCAGGTCCCTCCCAATCCCTAATGTTCTGTGATTGTGTGATGATCTTCTTGGAGGTCTCTCCCATCCTTAGTGATGCCATGAGTCTATGACCTTCCTCCTGGGCTGGTGGGAATCCAGGTCACCCTTTGCCCAAGGCAAGAAGCCACCGTGGCTCCCAAACCCAGGAGCTCTGACCCGCATTTTGTGCCCGAAAGCAGCCAGAAGACTATTTCAGCAGCGGGATAAGCCCCTGGCTCGCAGTGCTGAGCTCAGCTGCCAGCAAAGTTCCCCGGGAAGTAGCAGAATCTTTGTTTGGTCATTAAAGCAGAAAAAAGAGAGAGGGAATCTTAGGAAATGCTTGAACCGATTAGGGTGATCTTAACTCTAAGGAGCTAAACAAATGCAAAGCAATTCCCCCCTCCACCCTTTACCCCATCCCCTTCCCAGCCCCTCGTGCTGCTGCAGAATGTAATCTCATTTCTAAACAGACAATTACAGAAAACACCAGGGAAAAAAAAGAGGGGGAGAGAGAGAGAAGGAGCAAAAAAAAAAAAAGAAAAGAATAATTAATTTCTGCTTCCTCATGCAAATCCTCTGCCCAATCATTTAGGGATCAGGGGCAATTCAGCTTCTTGTGCAAATTCCAAACTGAAGGCTTGGAAAATAAACCCCCCCACACACACCCCTCACGAGAGGGGGAAAAAAAAGCAGCAAGTGAATGGATTTCCTTTTTCTTAAGCAGCAGAATTAACAAAGGTTCCATTTTCCATGGGTCTGTGCCTGGCCAGACAGCCCTTGCTGACAAGCTCTCAAAAAACATGTGTTGGGCTGTTGAAAAGGCCCCAGTGTTGACTGACGGACAATTGAAGTGACAAATTGTCCCATTGTAGTTGGCAGGGAGAGCGCTGGATTAGATAATTACGGCGATGAGGGAAGCGACAGGTCACAGGGCAGAGGACACGTCTGACCCTGCTTTCTGAAAGCCCTGAAAGGAGGGAGCAGCGGCGCGGCGCTGCCCGGCGCTTTCGCTGCCCCTTCTCATGATTAAGAGCTAACGAAGATGCGGTGGGGATGGGGTTCTGCGCCCCACGAGTGGGTACCGTGGGGGGGGGGGGTTGTGGTTCCTGCTGTCCCGCCAGCGCATCCGAGTGAGAACGGCTCCGTCCAGTGCCCCCCGAGTATCGTGTACCGGGGGTGTTCTGGGGTTGGAGTAAATGGGACCAAGGTGAGGAGCCCATGGGAAAACAGAAAGGCAACGGTAGAAGCAGGCTGAGGAATGTGATAGCTGGCGATGGGCTCTCACCCTGGTGCCTCAGCCGCGCTGGACCGGTGGTTTTAGCGATTGAGGTGCGCACACACTCAGAGAACGTTAGGGACTGGGAGGGACCTCGAAAGATCATCTTGTCCAATCCCCCTCCCAGAGCAGGATCCTCTAGACCAAGTTGCATAGGACCGTGTCCCTCACAGAACGTTAGGGATTGGGAGGGACCTCGAAAGATCATCTCATCCAATCCCCCTCCCAGAGCAGGATCCCCTAGACTAAATTGCACAGGACCGTGTCCCTCACAGAACATTAGGGTTTGGGAGGGACCTTGAAAGACCATCTAGTCCAATCCCCCTGCCACAGCAGGATCACCTAGACCAAGTCGCACAGGAACACATCCAGGTGGG
>JAOXOE010000852.1:2145303-2163543 GCA_028565055.1 Phoeniculus purpureus | reverse complement strand
GGTGCGGGGCGGTGGGTGATTGGCTCCAGGGACTCTGATTGACACCCGGAGGGCGGTGCCGCCCTGATTGGCTGCCGGGGGCTCACAAACCCGCGGCGCGGCGGGGCCAGAGCGGGGCCGGGACGGCGGCGGCGGGTGCCTCCGCACGGCTCGGCTCGGCTCGGCTCGGCTCGGCTCGGCTCACAGCCCCTGGGCAGGGCGCAGTGAAGGGCACCGGAGCCGCGGGAAAGATCCCCGGGGCGTTTGTCGGGCAGCGCCGTCGGGGTGGCCGTCGGGGGTGGCGGTGATGGGCACCGTGCGGGGCCCCCGCGGGGCCGCAGTGCGGGCGCTGCTGGCGCTGGCCGCGGGGCTGCTGGCGAGCGGAGGGGCGAGCGAGTACGACTACGTGAGCTACCAGTCGGACCTGGGTCCCTACCCCGGCGGGCGCTTCTACGCGAAGCCCCACCAGTGCGTGGCCATCCCCGCGGACCTGCGGCTGTGCCACAGCGTGGGCTACGACAAGATGGTGCTGCCAAACCTGCTGGACCACGAAACCATGGCCGAGGTGAAGCACCAGGCGAGCAGCTGGGTACCACTGCTCAACAAGAACTGCCACATGGGCACCCAGGTCTTCCTCTGCTCCCTCTTTGCCCCCGTGTGCCTGGACCGTCCCGTCTACCCCTGCCGCTGGCTGTGCGAGGCCGTGCGTGACTCCTGCGAGCCCGTCATGCAGTTCTTTGGCTTCTTCTGGCCAGAGATGCTCAAATGTGACCAGTTTCCCCAGGATGATGTCTGCATTGCCATGACGGCTCCCAACGCCACTGAGGTCTCCAGGCCCAAAGGTAAGGGGTGACCAGCATCCCAGCCCTGCTCCTGGATGTCTTCTCTGGGCTGATAGGGCCAGTGTTAGCCCACGAAGGGGACTGGAGAGGGTCTCCTGCAGCAGGACAGGGCTCACCTGAGCTCTGCTTCTCCACAGCAGTTCACCTCCAGTGCTGCTGTCCCAAGGCAGAAGCCACATCCTTGCCCCCATCCCACTGCTGAGCCTGGGGCAGGCAGTGCTGGGGCACAGAGGGCAGCCCCAATGGACCAGGGATGGACTCTCCATCCCTGCCCAGCCCGGCTCTGCGGTGGGATGGGTGGTTGCCCATGGCCTCAGGTGGGCTCTGGGCTGGCAAGGGAGGGATGGCAAGAGTCTCCCAGAGAAATGACAGGGGAAAGCAAATGGGGTTCTGATCCTTTTCAGGCTCTGCGAGTGGCCGTGAGGGTGGGTGGTTGCTGAAAAGTTGTAAAATCAATCAATATCCTGGTGTGGCTTCAGCATTCCACATCGGAGCGCTCAGAAGGGCTGGCACTGGGGGAAGGCAGAGGGGTGTCAGAGAGCTGGATGCTCTCCAGAGCTTAGCTGGATGGGATGGACAGTTCCAGTTTCACTGGGGGGATAACACTGGCACACGGGAGAAGCTCGGGGAGTGGGGAGCTGCCTGTGGGCTGAGCGACCGCCGAGGTCTCTGCGCTGGTTTTGCAGTGGGGCTGGAAGGAAGGGAAGGTCCTTCTCACCTGCAGTTACCTGCACAGACAAAGGTTTTGCCTTATGTCCTTGTCCCAGAGCCCTTCAGTTGTAGAGCACGAGGCAGCGTGTCCGTCCCGCAGCACCGGGGTGACACTTGGGATGTCCCCAGGCGCCAGCGTGGGGGCAACACGGAGAGGGACAGTGGAGAGCTTGAGCAGGATGGGGAGATCAGCAGGGGTGACCCCAAACCCAACATGCATCAGACCTGCACGGGGACCTGGACATCAGCACCCAGGGGCAGGCGGGGTGTGAAGCCTGTGCCCACCCCAGCCCTGGCTGTTCCCATCACGGACGGCACTGGCTCCCTTTGCTGTGGCTGTGCTGGCTGCAGGAAACTCTTTGTTTTCCAGGAAGGCTCTAAAATCCTCCGTCCTGGGTGAACCTAGACCCTTGGTCAAGACCACAGCCGCGTCCTGTGTGGCGGGTACAAAGGTCGCTTTTATTCCTCAGGGACTGGCAGCCAAATGAGTTCCGGGGGCAGCCGAGCCAGAGCTGTTTGCTGCGGAGCTTCCCGGGGCTGAAGCACAGTTTGAGCTTTTTGCGGGTCATTTATTTTAGAGACATTAACGACCCAGGAGCTGGGAACAGTCTTCTGTATGAGCAGCATCTGCTGAGGTTTCCTTTAACAACCGAGCTTGTGGTCACTTTCCAGAGCTGGCTGGGATGCAGCACTGGGGTAGGACCTGGGGTTCTACCTGGGTCAGCATCTGGGGCTGCTGACCTGCACCATAACAGGGCATCAGGATCAGTCACAGGCTGGATGGGGCTGTGGGCACCCTGGTCTGGTGAGAGGGTCACTGCCCATGGCAAGGGGTTGGCACTGGGTGAGCTCTGAGACCCCTCCCAACCCAACCCAGTCTGGGATTCTGTGATCACTGAAGTGACTTTATGGCAGAGAATCAGCTCAGCTCAGGTTTGAGTCCTTTGTGGATCAGGTGTGTTCTACAACATCATGTGATGTGTTCTACTGCATCAGTAACGTTTAGTGGTGAAGCTCCCTGGGCCACAGGTGCCTGGTGCTGGGACACTCCTGCCCCAAACAACTTGGAGTGAAAAGACTCAGAATCCCAGACTGGGTTGGGTTGGGAAGGAGCTCAGAGCTCACCCAGTGCCAACCCCCTGCACTGGCACCTCTCACCAGACCAGGGTGCTCACAGACCCCTCCAACTGGCCCTTGGACACCGCCAGGGATGAAGCAGCCTGTTCCAGGGCCTCAGCCCCCTCCCAGAGAGGCTGATTTCTGCCTCAGATCTCATCTATTTGAGCTGGAACCCATCCCCTTGTCCCAGCACCAGAGTCACCAGTAAAACACCCCAAGAGATGACCCAACCAGGATTTAATGGCTGTTCATTTGCAGACACCTCCTGTGCTGATGGGTTTCATCCCTGGATGGGTCCTTGCCTGCACACAGGGCTCCGCCACCCGCAGTCTGTGTGAGATGTCTGTGGGCACCAGCTCCTCCAGCAGCCCCTTTGGAACTGGGCACTGCCTGTTGATTCCAAGAGGCCCAGAACCCAGCAGCATCCCCCCCCCCACATAAGAACGAGCCCTTTCAGTATTTTTTTCCCCCCATTAACACCTCGAAATTGGAATTTGTTTCTGCCTCTCCAAGAGCTGACCTGCGGAATTCCTTTCTCCTTAAACACGAGGCGGTAAAGCCTGCAGGCGCACAGGATGCATCAGGGGAGCTGCAGATTAATATAGCATTACACATTCCTTCTCCTGCCCCTGGAGTCAGCTGGCTCCAAACCCAGGCGCTGGAGAACGGGCTGGAAGCAGCCAAAGGTTGTGCTTGGAGCAGCTGCAGCGGGGCAGGAGGCTGCTGGCTCTGCCTGCCCGTGCCCACTGCCATGAGCTACCTCCCCCCCAGTTGTCCTTCTCACTGGGGGTGTGGGGAGGTGCTGGGCTGGAGGATGTTGGCTGTGATGCCTTGGGACTGGTGGGTTTGGGATGGTGAGTTGGGGGGGTCCTGACCACCCCGGCTGCACCCAAGTGTTCCCAGGGGCTGCTGCAGTGCAGCTAAAACAAAGGCTGGGTTTTCACCAGGGAACAATGAGTCTGATTTTCCATTTTGGGTTTTTTTTTTTGTTTTCTTTGGTTGCCTGGAAAGCTCTTAGGGTGGAGGTGGTGGTGGCGGCTCTCGTGTTGGTTGTCTGCCCCGTGTAGGCTTGGCCAGGCTCCTGTTGTGGGGCTGAGACGTAGAGCAGGTACCCCCCATCATTCCCCAGGGTGGTCCCAGGGTGGTGACAAACTCCTGGCACCACAGAAGCCGGAGCACCGGGGCTGCCAGCTCTGCCAGCATCTCCTCTCCTGCATCCCGAGCTCATTAAATGTCCAGCCAGGGTGGAAATATTCCGACTGCTGGCTTTAAACTAAAGGGTTGGGGACGTCATCACCCTGGCAGAGGCTGCTTCTGCCCCAACACTCTGTAATGAATATGATAAAGGTGGCACTTGCCCCTCAGGGGGTTGCAAGAGGAGCTGCCCAGGTGATGGGTGGCTCTTGCAGGTCTGGAGGCGCCAGGGCTGGGGCAGTTAAATCATCTCTTGGGTGCTGTGAGGGTTTGCAGGGTGACTAGGGAGGCCGGTTGCTTCACATGTGGGATCAATAAACACTGGGTGCATGACCCCAGGAATTAGCAGTTGGCTCAGAACGGGTCGGGGAGGGTGAGAGGGGAAGAATGAGCCCCAGAGAACGTCTGGCCTGAAACTTGTGAGGCGTTTGGGACTGAGGAGCCTCAGCTCTGTGGTTGTGGTGCTGCCTTCCCCTTCCTGGGACACTGCTGTGGGTTCTGCCAGCCTGGCTGAGTGGCTGGAATGGGGTGAGGGCTCTGTCTGCATGCAGGGACCCACAGATGTTCCACTGAAGCACAGATCCCGAGAATAAATCCCTTGGGTGGGGAAGAGCCCTAGACCAGGAACAGAAACAGCATCTCCCAGCCCCATAAATCTGTGTCTATGCTGCTGGGTGGTCTCTGCTCTGGCTGGAGAAGGCAACCTGCAGGCAGGTTTTTATTCTGTGGGTGACCTGAGCATCTCCTCCCAGCATGGAGCCCCATGAGTTCTCCTGAGGTCTCCCAGGAGCTGGGTGTTGACCAGCTGCTGGTGGAGGACAGAGTTGCTCTCCCCTGCTGGAGCTACCAGGTTTGCCCACAGCCCACGGGGTGTAGCTGGGCTGGAAACCATGAAGAGGAGAGGTCTGCTCTGTGGGGCCATGCTGGAGGGGTTTGCGCAAGGGCTGCACCCAGGCTGGGCAGGTCCATCGAGAGCTGAGCAAGTCCACTGAGAGCCGGGCAAGTCCATTCAGAGCTGGGCAGGTCCATCAAGAGCTGGCAAAGTCCATTCAGAGCTGGGCAGGTCCATCAAGAGCTGCCCAGGGGCAGGGTGGTGGGAGGATGGCAAAGGGGCTGCTGTGTGATGCCCAGGCAAGCTGTGGGGTGCTCCCAGCACTGAGGGGGACCCCATGCTGAGCTAAGGCAGGTCCCCCTGTCTGGGAGCAGCTTCTGGTACTATGTGACCCTTCCCTGGGCACTGACGTCCTGCTGTGCCGGGGCTTGGGCACCGCGTGCCGGCCTTGGCACTGCTGCAGGGTCGGGCTGTCAGCGGGCTGTGGGCCATGCCCTGTGGCGAGTGGCTCCCCTCAGCTGAGTGCCTGGCCCTGAAAACCCTCCTGCTTGCCAGCCCTGTCCTCTCACTCTTGGCAGCTCCTGGCTGTTGCCCGTGCCCAGCCCTGGGGCTACTGGCAGCCCTGCAATGGGGCTGGCAGGAGGCTGCGTGTGGCCAGTGCTGCCCCATGAGCTGATGAGTGGCTCCAAACCCTGGGCAGGGTGTTGTCCTGAGGGGCTGGAACCTGGCACCCCATGGCAGGGTGTCCCCCTTGAGGGCAGTGGTCTGGCAGCCTGGCTCTGCAGAGCTTCTGGTGCTGGTTCCTCACCACCTCCTCTCTTGTCTTGCCAGGAACAACCGTGTGTCCCCCCTGTGACAATGAGATGAAGGCAGAAGCCATCGTGGAGCATCTGTGTGCCAGCGAGTTCGGTAAGGAGCAGCACTGGGAGCACCAGGAGGCTTCCCTGGGGGGCACAGGGCAGTGGGGATCTGTTGTGGGCTGGATCCTGGACTCCTGTGGGTTCCCATGACCACCCTGACACCAGTGTGGCCAGTGCTGGCAGCTGCTGTGGTGGCCACATCGCCCTCAGCCCTTCCTCAAGGCGAAGCTTGTGCCTCTAGATGTCAGTGTCGGTGCACTGAGGCGGGATGGGGCTGGACTGGACTGAACTGGACAAGTGTGGGATTCCTAGATCCATAGAACTGCAGACTGGAAGGGACCTCAAGGATCATCTAGTCCAACCACTCCAGCTGAAAACAGAGCTGTTCTCCAGCCAGGTGGCCCCCAGTCTGAGCTTCTTTCCTGGGCTCTGGATTCTGAGGTGCAGGACCTTACAGTTGTCTGTGTTGACCTTCATGCTGTTCCTGCTGCCCCCTTGTTCAGCCTGCCCAGGGCCTCCCAAAGGGAAGTATCTGGGGTCCAGGATAGTGGGGTCCTGGCTGCACTGCCTGGTGCTCAGTGACCCTCCTGCCCCAGCTGGCAAAACAGGCATCACCCCCAGCACAGGGCAGATGGGGTGGAGATGGAGGCTGGGGTTGGGACAGAAGCAGCAGTGCCTGATCCTTGCTGGACTTGGTGGTAGCTCAGTTCCCAGTGCCTGCAGGAACGATGTGAGGAGTGGAGATGCTGTCCATGAGGCAGCAAACCAGCTTCTTCCTTCCCCCAGTTTGCTGCTGGGTTTCTTTTTCACAGGGTTATTCTGCTCTCGTGAGGTGTGTGAGTGTGAAATCCCAAAGTCACAGACTGTCCCAGGTTGGAAGGGAGCTCAGAGCTCATCTACTCCAACCCCCTGCCTGGGGGGCAGCGATGCCTCTTCACCAGACTCATCCCACCTGGCTTTGAGCACCTCCAGGGAGGGGGCAGCCACAGCCTCTCTGGGAAATCAATTCCAGAGTCTCTTCACCCTTGCACTGAAGGACTTCTTCCTCCTGGAGGTTCAGGTCCAGTGTGAACCTCCTCTCCTGTAGTTCCAAACCCCTTATCCTGTTGCTGGATCCCCTTGGGAAAAGTCCCTCTCCAGCCTTCTTGGAGGTTCCCTTCAGGGACTGGAAGGCAGCTCTAAGGTCCCCCCTGGAGACTTCTCTCCCCTGGGCTGAACAACCCCAGCTCCCTCCGACTCAGACCTTGACGAGCAGGGAGTTAAAGGCACGAAGCGAGTCAAACAGAACCTCATTTCTTCTTAAAAGAAGGAGGATTATTAACTCCTCTCAGGCCAAACCCAGAGCTGACAGGCTTTGACGTCCTGGCTGGTGTCTGTGACTTTTCCCGGAAGGTGTTTGGGGCGGTGGGGCCAGGTAGCACATTCCTGGCGGATTAGCGCTTGAACGTGGCGCAGCTCCCCCTGCAAACCCAGACCTGCTCTGTGCCCCCTTCTGCTGGCAGTGAAGTCTCCACTCTCCTGCAGGTCTGCTGAGCCACCAGTTCAGGGCAGGTGGGGAAAGTGAGAACCCCCATGGCACAGGTTCCCAGGAAAGTCTAGCGGGTTTGCGATGGGCTTGGGGCTGCTGCCTGGTTGGGGAGCAGGATGTGCTGTGGGCGAGCCCAGTGCTCCCAGCTCTGACTAGGATGGGCATGCAATCATTGAATCCCAGACTGGGGTGGACTGGAGGGAGCTTGGAGGTCCCTCAGCCCCAACCCCCTGCCATGGGCAGCAACACCTCTCACCAGACCAGGCTGCCCACAGCCCCATCCAACCTGCCCTTGAACACTGCTAGGGATGGAGCAGCCACAACCTCCTTGGGCAACCTGTTCCAGGGCCTCAGCAACCTCCCAGGGAGGGATTTCTGCCTCAAATTTCATCTCAATCTCCCCTCTTTTAGCCTGAACCCAGCCCCCTTGTCCCAGTACCAGAGTCCCCAGTAAAAAGTCCCTCTCCAGCTCTCCTGGAGCCCCTGCAGGGACTGGAAGCTGCTCTTAAGGTCCCCTGGAGCCACCTTCTCTCCAGGCTGAACAGCTCCAGCTCCCTCAGCCTGTCCTCAGAGCAGAGGGGCTCCAGCCCCCTGATCATCCCCATGGCCTCCTCTGGCCTCACTCCAGCAGCTCCAGATCCTTCTTTGTCCTGGGGACCCCAGAAACAGCTGCAGAACCTCAGTGAGGTCTCAGAGAGCAGAGCAGAGTGGGGGAATCCTGTCCCTTGCTCGCTGGCCACTCAGCGGGTCACTGCGGTGCCTGTCGCTCCGCACGTGAGGAGAACGTCAGGGCTGCATCCTGCTGGTGGGCAGGAGCCGGGACAGGACACGCAGCCCCAGGCACCCTCCTGTCATCATCCTGTGCCGCTCGCTGCCCTCCCCGAGCGCCAGGACGGTTACACAACGGCGCGCAGAGGCCAAACCAGAAGAATCCAGCGGCCTGAGACACTGAGTTGCCCACAGAAGCGGTTGGTTCTTGGGGAATTTTGTGGTGACAGCGCCCCAAGGATGGAAATATTTCCTGGCAGGCTGGGCAGGGCTGTGGTGAGCGGCTGGATGCAGCAAGGAGGGGAGTCCTCACCCCACTGCTCGCTGACGTGGGGTTTATGCAGCTGCCTTTGGGGTTTTCTGTCTGTCACTGTGGTTTGCCTCCCCATCCAGGAGGGTCCTGGGTGCAGTAGGGTCCTGGGTGTATTTGGGTCCTGGATGCCTATAGGGTTCAGGGTTCCTGTAGAGTCCTGGGTGCAGTAGGGTCCTGGATGCCTGTAGGGTTCAGGGTTCCTCTAAGGTCCTGGGTGCAGTAGGGTCCTGCTCTGTAGCCAGCTGTGGAGCTGGAGCGAGGGCAGAGATGTGGGGCAGGTGAGACCCACAAGAGCTCCTGAGGCTGTCCCACCTGCAGAGGAGGCAGCAACTGGAGGGTTTTCTCAGAGCACAGAGCATGACCCTGGGCTCTCTGTTTGGTCTTGGGTGGGGGGGGTCACTGTCCCGGGGTGATCGCTCAGGGAGGCTGCTTGGGGGGCACTAACTTAGACTGCTGACCCTTCAGACGGATTTCTCCAGCAGGGCAAACACTGGCAGCTGCCAGCCTGCAGAGCCTTGTGGCACCATAAATGTTGAGACCATTGGGTGCTGTGTGGGGCAGGTCCCACAGCTGGGTGCCAGGGCTGAGAAAGCGGGTGAAGCATCACCCCTGGCTGGGAGTGGGGCTGTGGGAGGGATCGGGGTCTCTCTCTGGGGGCACAGAGCAGCTCAGTGAGATAGAGGGTGAGATCAACCCCCTGTGCCCCCAGAGCCACCCCCTCCAGCCTCCCTGGGCTGCAGCCAGGGGCTGAGTCTCTCTGCTCCGAGTTCATTCAGCTCTCTGCCTGCTCTTGGTGATTTTATTTATTGTTTCTGCTCTTTCTCTGGGGTCTGAGGGGATCCTGCTGGGGGGGCTCAGAGCCCAGTACAATCAATACCCGCTGTTTATTTTTGCCCCCCTGACTGACAGCTCCTTGCCTGCAGCCTTCTCCTGTTACAGCCCTAATGTGTCTTCTGGCAGGTTTCCTCCTTCTGAGTGATTCCTAAAGGAAGGAGCAATGAGGCTGAAGGAACAGCAGAGCTTTCCCCTCTCTCACGTTCCTTTCTCTGCCCCTGAGGTGCTGCAGTGGGGCCCCAGCCCGTGCAGGCAGGAGCTCAGCACAGGCAGCATCCTGCTCCCAGGCTGATGAAGAGGAGGGTTTGGAGGTGCCAGTGGGTCACAGCATGGTGGGTCCGTGCTGCTGGGTGAGGAGGAGGGTGCAGGAGCTCACCTTCCCCACCCGTGGTGCAGAAAGTCCTTGGAGAGGGCACCCTAAGCCCTGCTGCTGGTGTTGGAGATGGAGGGTGCTTTGCTCCACGCTTGCCTGGAAGACTGGGTTTCCTCTTTCCCCACCCTTGGGAGGTGGGACTGGAAAGCTGGAGCTGCACGGGCGTCGATAAGACTGAGCTCAAGTGATGAAACGCGAGTTGAGCTTTGCCAGGCTGGACCCCAACCAGCTCTGCGGGGCCTTCGCTGCTGCTGCCAGGAGGGATTTCACTGCGAGGGAGCAAAGGCTTCTCTGTCCCCTGTTTCAGATTAGTAGGAATTAAAAAAAAAGGGACTTTTTTCTGTCTGCAGCCCTCACTGCTCTCTCTCTGCGTTAGAGGCAGCAGAGCTCTGCTCCAGTACCAGATGCCTGGAGCTGGGGCCACAGTGGGACTAATGAGGGGGCATCACCCTGCACTGGGGTCTGACCTTCTGCTGTTGGGGGCTGCAGCCAGGGGGGACCTTGTGTCCTCCCTGGGGATCCTGGAGCAACGCAAGGTGGTCTGGGACTGCAGGAGAGGAGGTTCTTGAGGGGTTTGAGGCTGTCCCACTCTGGAGTCTTGCTGGATGGTGCCTTGGCAGGAGGGGCTGGGGGATGCTGTGGGGTTACCCTGGGTGCGGGGACACTGGGGGCAGCTGGTTGCAGCTGCTGGCTGGTGCTTGCAGGTTCTTTGCAGGACTCTCTGTGCTGTCCCAGGGCAGTGAAACTGCGTCTGATCCTCTGATCCTGGCAGCTCGTGGAGGGCAGGGTCTGGTGAGAGGGTCAGTGCCAGCTCTCCTGGCCACGGCAAAGCACCAGCACCAGTTGACTTCTTGCTGGTCAAGTTGTGGGGTCAGCACCCTGGGAGGGTTTCTGCTGGTGTCGACACAATGTGACCGGGAGCTGTTGAATCCCAAATTAAACCCCCAAATCTGCCTTTGTGGTGTTTTGGGGTTGTTTTTCCCCCCCCTCCCAGACTGATTAATCCTTTCACTGCCAGATTTTCTGGGAAGAGCCCTTGAAGTGGGCAGCTGGACGCTGCCTGGTGCTGGAGGTCTTCTGCCGTGACTCATCCAGACAGGCAGACAGATGTAGGGGCTGAGTCACAGAGAGGGTGTTTGGGACCACGAAGGGAGGAGTAAAACCTCCCCTTGTGCCCTGAGCAGGGCATGAGGGCTGATCCTCCTGCTTGCCCAGTCCATCGTGCTGCAGAGGGTTGTCCCCCAGAGCCAGGGATATCCCAGGGGGATGTTCAGCATCCCTGAGGATGCTGCTCTCCTTCCCTGGCACCCCAGGGCTGCACTGCTGGCACCCTGCTGCATCAATGGTGGCAGCAGATGTGAGACAATGCCTGGACTGGAAGGGCTTTACTGGTTTTAGGGGTGGTCCTGGCTGCAGCCAGACACCAGTGCTCCTGGCACAGCACTGGTTGAGAGAGGTTCTTCTCTCCCTCTGCTCTGCCCTGGTGAGGCCCCATCTGGAATATTGTGCCCAGTTCTGGGCCCCCCAGTTCCAGAAGGACAGGGACGAGAAAGAAAGAGGAAAGCCCAAAGCAGAGTCATGAGGGTGATGAAGGGAGTGAAGCATCTCCAGGGGTGGGGACTCTACCACTTCCCTGGGCAGCCTGTTCCGAGGTTTAACGGCTCCTTCACTACAGGAATTTTTCCTGATTTCCCATCTGAACTTCCCCTGGGGCAACTGAGGGCCGTTTCCTCTGGTCCTGTCAGCAGTTACTGTGGAGAAGCTGCCTGCAGCCTCTTTTCAGGGAGCTGCGAAGGGCAACGAGATCTCCTCTCAGGCTCGAGTTTGTGAGCTGATCTGGTTCAGCATCTTCAGCTCCTTAAACCCCCAGTCTCTTTCAGCCTCCTTAAACACCCTGAGCTTGGAAAACAGATGGAATGAGAATTTCTCTTAGGTTTCCAGCCCTGGATGACTTCCTTGTACAGTAACTGAATCACACAACAGGGCTCCTGGCAGCCACGACTGGCCCTTCTGGCCCCTGGGTAGATAAATACCAGGAATCCCACTGCCAGCACTGGGAGCAACGAGGGTCCTGCAGAGCCGCCGCCATCCCGGGGTTGTCATTGCTCCATCCCACTGCCGTTGAGGTCTGGAGCCGTGAGCGGAGCTGCCATCCAGACAGGGACTTGTGCTCATGGCTGCAGCTTCCAGCGGGGTGACTTCAAGGATCGGTGCTGCCGCAGGCAGAGGCTGCAGCTCGCCGGCTGCCGCGGTCGGATGAGACGGGACAGCAGACCATTAGTCACCTCTCCGAGCGCTGCTCGTCGGCAGCTCTGGGTGAACTCCTGATGTGGGAATGCGTTTGTCATCGTGGGGCCAGATGTGGTGCTCCCCCAAATTAAGGGGGTGCAGAAGTGCTGCTGTGGTGCTCAGCTCGTCGCCACCCTTCTTCCCATGCCCACGGAGCTCCTCCTCATGGTCTTGGCAAGGGAACATTCAGGCTGATTGGTTTTTAATTCAATATGTTTTATTGATTTAATAATTATTAAACTATAAATGACAATTTGTTTATTTAATTTAATTCGAGGAAAAGTCTGAGCACTGAACCCCAAAGCCTGAGCCCTGCACCTTCCTTCTGTGGAGGTTGTCTCGGCTCAAGGTCCCTTCTCCTGGGGAAGGTACAGGCATGTGGCTGCTCTGTGGCTCTAATCACAGGTCCTGTGGACCCAGCTGCTTGCCATGGGCTTCCCTCCTCCCACGTAGAGATGTTCGGTGCCTGGGAACTTGTTTCAGTGTTTTCAAGTTGTAGTTGGCAGCCCCAACCCATTGCTGAGGTGATGCTGTGGAGCAGGGATGCAGGACCAGAGGGCGTCACTGGGCATCCACAGCTGGGCAGGGCACTGGTGCCCCCTCAGCCCAGCCTCACTTAGTAGAGTTCACAGAATGATTGAGGCTGGAGAAACCCTCTGAGCTCATCCAGACCAGCCCCTAACATCGCCTCAGTGGCCAGACCAGGGCACTAAGAGCCACATCCAAGCTGGCCTTCAGCACCTCCAGGGATGGGGACTCCACCACTGCCCTGGGCAGTCCAGTCCAGGCTCTGATCCAACTTTCTGGGAGGAAGAGCTTCCTGACATCCAACCTAACCCTCCTTTGGTGCAGCTTCAGCCCCTGCTCGCTTGTCCTGGCACTGGCTGCCTGGGAGAAGAGCCTGACCCCCACCTGACTCCAACCTCCCTTCAGGGAGTTGGAGAGAGAGAGAGAAGGTCCCACCTGAGCCTCCCCTTCTCCAGGCTCAACACCCCCAGCTCCCTCAGCCTCTCCCCATCAGCCTTTCCCTCCAGTCCCTTCCCCAGGCTCGTTGCTCGTCTGGACCCGCTCCAGCCCCTCCATCTCTTTCTTGCAGTGAGGGGTCCAGCACTGCCCCCAGCACTCGAGGTTCTTGTGCCAGCAAAGTCTGCTCAGGAGTTGTTTTGTTCTTCCCTCCCCTCTGGTTTGTTTTCCAGCCCTGAAGATGACCATAAAGGAGGTGAAGAAGGAGAACGGGGACAAGATGATCATCCCGCGCAAGAGGAAGGCGCTGAAGCTGGGCCCCATCCGGAAGAAGAACCTGAAGAAGCTGGTGCTGTTCCTGAAGAACGGAGCCGACTGCCCTTGCCACCAACTGGACAACCTTGGCCACCACTTCCTCATCATGGGCCGCCAGGTGAAGACCCAGTACCTGCTGACGGCCATCTACAAGTGGGACAAGAAGAACAAGGAGTTCAAGAAGTTCATGAAGAAGGTGAAATCTCCCGACTGCCCGACGTTTCCGTCCGTCTTCAAGTGATGCGGTGGGCGGTGGGAGAGCCGCCGCCTGGACCTCGCTCAGCCCGGCCCGGCGGCTCAGTCTCGCTCCTCAGCAGCGGGGACGCCAGAGCCTGGTCCTCTCGCTCCTCCCTGCTGCTCCTCGGAGCGCCCCCATCGCCGACCCCAGTTCTCCCACCTCCCTGCTGCCAGCACTTGCCTGACGGCTGGGCACCACGCACCAGTCTGACCATCGCGGCAGCCACGGACCTGCTGCTGGGTGGCTTTGGCTGGTCCTGCTGGCAGCAGCTGTCAGGTAAAGAGGGTGAGCAGAGGGGTGTGAGGTTACGGCAAGAGACGACCCGCTGGCACGGGGGACCCCTGTGACCGTCTTCGTGGCTGCAGGATCACCCCAAATGGATTCCTGTTGGAACCAGAGCTGGCCAGTTAGAGAGACCTCCCATCCTCACAATAAAGGTTAATCAACACCTAGTGGAGAACCAGTTCCAACCCCTGATGGGACCTCCCGACAGCTCATTGTACAAAAACGAGACCATTGTAGTCTAAACCCGCTTAGACCCAGCCTTCAGCCCCAGGCTCCTTGTGGTTACTTGGCTGCACTGAGAGCCCTCCTGTACCAGAGCTTGTGTCACCAGGATGTCTGCCCTGGCTACTGAGACCCTTGAGCCCTGCAATGCTCCTGCTCCAGCCTCGGAGGTCCCTCGTGGCCCACACAAGCTCTGGTGGCCACATGGCTGGTGCTGCTGGTGTCACTCCGTTGTAGCTATCTCTTGCTGTAGCAACCTGCCATTTGCTGGCCAGACCAGTAGCCCAGGACTCCTGATCGGGGCAGAGCTCCTCCAGCTTGTGTCACTCGCTGACTTCACCAGTGATGTTTTGTAGGTTCTGCAGGCTGCTGGCAAAGCACCAGGTTGCAGAAGGTCCAGGAACAAACGGGAGATGCAGGGTCTACGTCGGCGCCTCAGTGGGACCTGTTTGTTTTGAGGTTTCCACCTGTTGGATGAAGGACAACTGGGCTTCTGTCACTCTGGGGTTGGTTTTTCTTCTCCCCCTAATCCAAATGTCATGGTAGCCTGAGGTCAAATAGTGTCTGAAGGACAAAGGGTGTCCCATCCCAATGATGAGGGTTATTGACCCTAATCCCACTAATTGGACAAGTTCTCGTTTCCATGTAATTCCACATTAATCACAGTCCTGCCTCCATTCAGCCTTCTCATCCATCACCACCACTCCAAGGGAAGGGCATCCTGCAAATCTGCAATGATCCCGTTGTGTTTCGTTAATAAAACCCTCATTTTTGAGGTCAAAACCAGCCCCAGTTGAAGCTGGTCGGTTAATGATGGGAGAACTGGTTATTCCCCGCGTGGGGACAGAGCCGTGGACTTGGTTGGTAGCAGAATTCCATGAAGAGCCAAGCGTGCTGAGGAACCCGGAGAGGAATGGTGTTCCACAGCTCCCAGAGAGAAGGGGTTTGGAGGTGAACTCTGTAGCAAAGTCCCACTAGGTTGTCTGTAGTAGTCTTGATGCAGAATTAATCGCTGTAGATCATTGTGCTTTATCGGTGAATTAAAGGAATAAATAAACCATGGGCTTTCACATCACGGACTGGTGGGGTCGAGTGATGGGGGAAGCTGGAAACGCAGCCTTAGGGTGTGATCCAGAAAGGTTGGTGATCCCAGAGCACCCCAGTGCCTGAGGAAACCTCATGAGGACCAGAACAGGGATGCTCTGCCCCCTCCTTCTGCAGCCGACGCAGCGTGGAAGGGGAATCAGTTGTGAGTGAGGGACTGATGCTCAAGGCTGTAACTGAGTTGGGGGTCTCCTGCTGTTGTCCAGGTTGCTGGTGGGCAACTCTAGGGACCTGCTGCTGCTTTAGTGTTTCTGAAATAGCTGTTTCAGAGCTGAAGGCATCAGATCAAACAGCCCAACAATTCCGTTGTGCTTAGAGCCACTTTCTGCTCTCAGCAGCCTTTGCTGCTCAGAAAGCAGCTTTCCTGGGTGGAGCCTGCGTCTGGGCCAGTAGCCAGTGAAGGGTTGAGTGCGAGTTTTTAATGCTGCTGCAGCTCTTGCCTGCACAAATAGGTCAGAAAAACCAGGAGCAAGGGATGTGCTTTGCTCTCATGGATGTTCTGGAGCAGCCCCTGTCTGCTCCAGCTAGCAAGGAGCAGCAGCTCTGTCCTGGGGCAGCCAACGTTGTGTGAGGACCATGCAGCTCTGTCCTGGGGCTGAAAGAACCTCAGAGCAAGGAAATTATCGCTGTAACCACCAACATCAGACAGTTCATGGTTGCTGCACACTGCACCCAGTGCACCCAGTTAGTTGATGCACTCCTGACACCCACTTAGTTGATGGCCATCATGGTTGACAAAGGACACAGAGTGTCTTCCCAGTGGCTCCCACTGGCACAGCTGGATGGATGAGCAGCAGCCAGCCTCAGCTTAGGGCTGCGACTGCTGCCCAGGACCCCTGAGCCCCTGCAGGCACCACAGACACCAGTGGGTCTCATCCATGTCCAGAGCAATGAGCTCAGATCTGCAGCATTGGTGCCACCTCCTGCTGCTCTGGAGGCTGTGGGAGGTTGGACACTGAAGACACTCAGTGCTCTTGGTTTTCATCACCATCACCCATCGCACGTGATGCTGCCGTCCCAGGGCTCCAGTGCATCCCACCCCTGCTGCCTGATGGTGTCAGAGGTTAAATGGGATTCAACTGGTTCAACTCAGATGATGACAGAGCTTCAATCTGGGATCCAGAGCTGGAAACTGGAGTCTGCTGGGTTGCAGGATTTCATCTCGAGAGCTGTTCCCCACTAAATACCCCTGTTACACAGCAGCTAGCTGAAACCCAATTGAGTTAATTAAATTCATAAATGCTGTTAATTGCTTTTAATTGATTAATTTGAATAAATTAATGTCAATTAATTCACTTAACCAATACAGGACACTCATTCTAATTAATTGCCTCCAGTTTGCCAAGGTTGTAGCAGGTTGCAAGGAGCTGCTCCCTGGAAAACTTCCACCTGCTTCATCCAGCTCTGGCTCCCAGGTTATTTCTGTCAGAGCCATTTAACCCTCCCAGCTGGTGCAACTGGGCTGAGGTGGTGGTAGGTCCTGGGTGCCTGGGAGTTCTGGTATCTGGGGAACTCCCAAACCTTGCTCCTACCATGGGTTGGGTCAGTGGCTGCAGCAGGAGATCCAGTCAGGGTCTTCTCTTCCCAGTTAAAGACACTGGGTGGCTCTTTGTGCTTCTACTACTGGGGGGTTTGGTGCTGCAGTTACTGACCAGGGGATGAGCACGGAGGGGTTTGAGGAGATGCAGGAAGCTGGTTAGATGGTTTCCTCAAGCTCAGGGATTTTTTGGGGAAGATCACCCTGGAAAAGGGAACTCTTTAGGTCTTGGGACTCCATTTGTCATGCTGGGCTGCGTTTGCTGTCCCCATGTTTATTGTTTTCCCCCCTCATGAGAAACCTGAGGTGTGAGGAGTGTGCACAGCAGGGGAAGAACCCAAAGGGTTGGGATTGTTTGGAGGAGCCTGTGGATCTTTACTGAAACCTCAAAGCAGACGCTGCTTAAATTAGAATTGGGGTGTCTGCTGACTTTGCACCCCCTGGAAGCAGCCAGGCTGCTCTTTGTGCAGCTCAAGGGTCCATTTTCCAGTAGAACTGGGTTGTTTCAGTGAGGTCTGGTTTAGCTCACAAGGGTTTGTGTGAAAGCTCAGCCTAAACTCAAGCCCTGCTTTGCCTTGCTGGGGGACGAGCTCCAGTGCTGCCTGGTTGGGGGCTGTAGGGTGTTGTGAGAGATGGGAATGGGCTGCCTGGGGGAGGTGATTGCATCACCTTGGATGTACCTGCTGCCTTTTGAGGAGCAAGTAAGTAGGGAGTAACAAGTAGAAGTGTTTGGGATCCATCATTCCCTGACTCAGAGGCTCCTTTTTCCATCCCACACTGCTCAGAGAAAAGGGTGGGGAGGGGGGAAATAAACCCCTCTTCAGCATCTTCAGTTAATCCCATCCGGCCTCTGAGCTGTTCCCTCTGGATAGTTTGCAGTGTCCAAGTCATGTTCAACATCCTTCTCAGGAGGGGATGGGAGGGAGCTGGCTGGTTCCTCTGCTTCTTAGGAGGCTTCTGGCCCCTGCTGCAGCCAGCCCCCTGTGCAGGGTCCAGGGGCTCCTCAGCACGTGGCTTCCCCAAGCCGAACCGCATCCCGGAGACCCTCTGGGGAGGCAGCAACCAGCAACCTGTCAGGGTGGCCGGCTGCTCTGCGGAAGCCTCCCAGCCTTTGGAAAATGAGGGCTTTGTTTCTAAACCTTCCCAACGGAGCCTGGAATCTCCTCTGGATCCGCGTCCTGCCACAGGAATTCCGCCTGCGTGGCGGCAGCGAGGGCTCTGAGCCCCCTGCCATGGGGCGCTGGCCGTGCCAGGGACCACCAGCGCCCAGAGGAGGGCTGGCAGCGTGTCCTCTGGGCACAGCGGAGTGATGGATCTGTCTGCGGGGGCATCGGGCGCTCACAGGCTGCCAAGGGCCCCGCGGCCGCAAGCGACCGGCAGACAGTCCCCCTATTCTGTAGAAACACAAACAGCCTGGAGAGCTGCTGCTGCTGCTGCCTGCGATGTGTTTCCTTCCGAGGCATCCAGGAGGGGTTTGCCAAGACTTTGCTCTGGAAAGGAGGAGGAGAGCCAGGCTGTGGTGGGAAGGAGCCCTACCTGACCCGGTAGTCTGCTGCCATCCTTGTGGTGCAGGGAGCAGCTCTAGTAGAGCCCCCATGCAGCTCTTTTCCTCTTCTCAGAGAAAGTTTAGGGAAGAAACAGCTGTGGGGGTGAGAGAAAGGAGCATCTGATGATGCAGTGGGTGTGGGAGGGTGAGCTCTGCCTTCTGGAGATGATGTTCTGGCTTGTCTTGTCCAGTCATGCTTGTGACAACTTGTGGTCAGCTGAAGGTGATCCCTGCAGTGTGGGGAGAAAGTGAGGTGGCTGTATGGTTCCCTGCCTTGGGGTGATAAGCTGCATCTCCGTACCATGGCTGAGGCAGGGCTGCAGCTCCCATTGCAGGCAGCATCGCCCACCCCAGTAATGTGCCTCCCTCAGCTGCTCTCAGCCAGGCA
>JAOXOE010000852.1:2088552-2128694 GCA_028565055.1 Phoeniculus purpureus | reverse complement strand
CCAGTCACACAGGAACATGGCCAGGTGGGTTTTAAATGTCTCCAGAGAAGGAGACTCCACAACCCCCCTGGGCAGCCTGTTGCAGTGCTCATCTCTGCAAAGGTTGGGTTGGATAAGGCTTTGAGCAACCTGGTCTCATGGAAGATCTGGATGAGGCTCTGGCCAGCCTTATCTAGGGTGGGATGTCCCTGCCCATGGCAGGGGGATTGAACGAGATGATCTTTCGAGGTCCCTTCCAATCCCTAATGATTCTATGATTCTATGATCTCCATGCCCATGGCAGGGGGTTGGAACTAGGTGATGTTTAAGGTCCCTTCCAACCCAAACTATTCTGTGATCTCTGAGGGCTAATGGCTTAATTCCTGCTGACACTGGTGTGTGCCTTGTTCTGGATAACATCTCCTTCAGCAGGGAATACCCAGCTCTCTGTGCAGCCCCACATCCGCCACGGTGCCGGACTCCTGTGGCACCAGCTTGTGTTCAAACCTCTTGTCATGCCTTTACTGGTCTTAATTGCAGCTTCAATCTCAGGTCTCTGCTGATCTGTTGGGTCTAACCTGCTGCGGGAGATCTTCAGCACTGGGAGATTTTGGCGGATGAAGGAGAACAAGGTGGCAGCTGCTATGGTGAGAGCTACAGAGGCCTCAGAGAAGCAGAGGTATGTGAGCTGGTATCAACAGTGGGGCCAATTAAGGAGACGAGGAATTAAGTCAATCTGACACCTGTAAGTAAATTAACCCCTAGGAAATGCGATGTTCCGTGAGATTTCTGCAGCACGGGGAGTGACATATGGATAGAGCAGCGCCGTGAGCAGATAAATAGGTGATTCCCTTCATTATCCATCCCTGCTTCTGTGTTCAAACCAATTAGGGCATGTCACTGGTGCACTGGTAGCTGATGGTGATGGGCACTGGAGCGAGGAGGACTGTCAGCGTTCAGGAGTCCCCATCTCAGCTCGCTCGTCGTGCAAAGTCTCAGCATCATGAGAAGGAGTTTCTTATAGAATCGTAGGGTTGGAAGGGACCTCTAAAGGGCAGCCACTCCAACCCCCCTACACAAAGCAGGGCCAGCACTCACCAGACCAGGTTGCCCACAGCCTCAGCCAACCTGACCTTGAATGGCTCCAGCGATGGGACCTCCACCCCTTCTCTGGGCAGCCTGTTCCAGGGATCCCCCACCCTCACATTCCAGACCTTTTCCCTCCTGTCCAGCCTCACTCTGCCCTTTTCCAGTTTCAAACCATGACCCCTCATCCTGTCATTCCCTGCCCATGGGAACAGCCTTCCCCACCCTTCTGAGAGGCTCCTTTCAGGGGTTGGAAGGTCGCTAGGAGAAGAGCCTTCCCCTCTTGGGGCTGAACAACCCCAGCTCTCTCAGCCTGTCCTACAAGTGCTGGGTGTGCAGCTCTGACTTCCACAGCTTCCTTCTCCACTGCAGAGTGTGGCTGGGCTCATGGGGAGTTATTTTGTTCTAGCCAGATGGGGAGAGTCCCAGGTGCCGGGCGCTCAGCTGTGGGTCCCTCCTCATCCATTACCTGCTGGAAATGAAGGGTCTGGCTGTGGTTTGTAGCAGTTGCAACGGAGCAGAAAGGCTCTTGGTACCTCCAATCCATCGCTGTTCATATTATTTTCTCTGTGCTCATTCATAGGAGGAGCAACTGGTATTTGGGCAGTGCTAGAGGTGGTTTTCATTACCTTTCCAGTTCCACCAGTAGCAGTGGCATCGCATCGTGCCAGGAGGTGGGTTTGGGCAGACTGAAGGAAAAATGAGGGAGTTTCTAAGGTGAGAGAGCACCTGACATTTGGGAATGGCCATTGCAGGGTGTGTTTCTTCTCTGGAGATGTTTAAAACCCACCTGGGTATGCTCCTGTGTGACTTGGTCTAGGTGATCCTGCTGTGGCAGGGGGGTTGGACTGGATGATCTTTCGAGGTCCCTTCCAATCCCTAATGATTCTATGTGCAGGTCTCGTTATGTCCCTGCCTGGAAAGCCAGGAGCCTGTCTCTGTTAAAATCCATCACTCTCAGCTCTCCAGCATCTCTGCAAAGACTTTTGCCCACCTTTAAAATAGGGTCGGTCCTCACCTGCCTGGTTCAGAGGAGGTTCGAGTGCTTCAGAGGGGCTGCGTGCGGGAGGGAGTTCTGCTCCCACGCTTGCAGCAGGGGTGAGACTGGGTCCTTCCAGATGTCACTTGAGAAACAACAAACAGCAATAAAACACTTAGTGTTCTTCTCTCTTTTTCCCCTTCGTGGGAGTTGATGATTTTCGAAGTGACTACTCATCTGACCTTTGGAAAGGAAGAAGCCACCGTTAATTTGTGGCTTTTGTTTAGGAGTTTCCTCTGGTTTCTCCCTCACAAGGTGGGGCTGCTGCTTTGGAGCAGAGGGAGGGTGTTTGGCCAGAGACTCCTCTCTCAAGGAGCAGCCATCGGGACCTCGCTGAGGCAGGAGCTCCATGGGGCTGTTTCAGCTCCCTGCACCCTGCTGAGGAGATAAAGATGGGAAGTTTTGCAGCCAGACCCCATGGATGGTGGGGGTGTCGATGTCCCTGGAGGGGTTCAAGCACTGAGTAGGTGTGGCCCTGGGGAACAGGATTTAGTGGGTAGGGTGGGGTTGCAGTGGTAGTTGGACTGGATGAGCATGGAGGTCTCTTCCAACCTTAATGATTCTGTGATTGTGTGGTGGTGGAGCTGCCACAGCTCTCTGCCCACTTGTCTGCTGTCAAATCAAAGGTTTTGCTGTGGTATTGGCATCAAGCAAGTTCTTCCAAGAGGCCAAACCTGCAGGATTAGAGAATCCCAGGCTGGCCCAGGCTGGAAGGGACCTCAGAGCTCATGTCCCCCAACCGCCTGCCAGGGGCAGCGAAGCCTCTCAACCAGACTTGGGTGCTCAAGGGTTAATCCAACCTGGCCTTGAGCATCTCCAGGGAGGAGGCATCCACAGCCTCTCCGGGCAATCGATTCCAGAGTCTCTCCACCCTGGCACTGAAGAACTTCTTCCTCACATCTAGTCTGACCCTCCTCTCCTTCAGTTCTAAACCATTTCCTTTTGTCCTGTCGCTCGATCCCCCTGGGAAAAGTCCTCCTGCAGCCTTCCTGAAGGTTTCCTTCAGGGACTGGAAGGCAGCTCTAAGGTCTCCCTGGAGCCTTCTCTTCCCTGGGCTGAACAATAATTAGGCCAGTGGTACAGGGGACCACAAATGGTGGCTCCTTGGAGATGCAGGGCATGGGACTGGGATGTGGAGTCCACTCAGCCCCGTGGGCCAACACAGCTTCACCTGCCATCACCTGCACTGGGTGACCTTTGAGATGTCACCACGATCACTGAAGAACATCTTCCTCAGACCTAGTCTGACTCTCCTCTCTTTTAGTTCCAAACTATTTCCTCTTGTCCTGTTGCTGGATCCCGTTGGGAAAAGTCCCTCTGCAGCCTTCCTGGAGGTTCCCTTCAGGGACTGGAAGGCAGCTGGAAGCTCCCCTCTTATAGCTCATGTCCTTGTATATAAAGGATGGGAGGGAAGAGGGCTGCATCTCCCTGTCCGTCGCCCCACCAGCACCTTGGTGTGACTTGGTCTAGGTGATCCTGCTGTGGCAGGTGGATTGGACTGGATGATCATTCGAGGTCCCTTCCAATCCCTAATGTTCTGTGATTCTGCTGAAAGCAGAGTTGGAGCCTATGGGTCGGGGGAAGCTCTGCCCTGTGACCAGGGTCCAGCAGGGCCGTGTGAGGAGCCGACTGAAGCCGAGAGACCATTAATCCGATTAAGGAGGACAGGATCTCAGAGCCACATATCGGTGACAGCAGTGATTGAGCGGTGCTGGACAGTAATGACATGAGCAGAGCTGGCTCTGGCGGTGCCTCTGGGATGCAGGCAGGGGAATTCAGCTCTGGGATGTGTGAGCAGGACGGTTCTGCACCCGAGCAGGAGGACAGGCAGGGCCATAATCTGTCCACCCAGCACAACCTCGGTTAAAGCCCTGTGGAGCAGAGAGCTGTGGGCAGAGCATCACAGAACGGAAATGGAGAAGCAGCAGAGGGAGGGAATTGCCGCCTGGAGAAAGATAAAGGGTTTAGAGAGGATGGCTGTGAAGAAAGCGATTAGAGGAAATTAAACATGGACAGGCTGGAGATGGAGGCTGGGCAGGGGGAATCTGCCTGTGCTGGTGCAGTGAGGGAATTGCTCTCATCGCTGGACCGTGTGGCGCTGGGAAGGAAAAGCAGCATCAAACAGAGCAGGAGGCTTCTGCACATCAAAGGGCAGCCAGGCACTCCGGCACTGTGCCCGGTTCTGGGCTGAAACACAGCAGCAGCAGCAGAGCAAAGAGGTTGGAGAAAGGGACTGCTGAAACCCTAACGTGTACATGGCTTGGAGTCATCATCAAGGTGGGAAAAGACCTCCAAGATCATCAAGTCCAACCCTCAACCGCACCCCACCCTGACACTAAAGGTGCTTTGGGTAGAGCTCTTCCACCTCTGCTTTTCCAGCCTGGCAGTTAAACACCCAGTAGGGATAAGTCTCTTCCCTTGAACAAACCTCTTGCAAGGGTCAGACAACCTGAGACATCGCGAAGAGCAGATTCTTCAGCTGAGAAAAGCCATGGGAGATGGGTGTGTTGTCCCCCAGGATCTCAGATGATGCTGGAGGACCCAGCCTCGTGGTGCAGATATTGAGGGCAGGACTGGAGCTGTAGGGGCAGATGAGGGTGCTGCTGCGTGTCCCAGCAGCGCTGTCAAACACACTCACGTTGCTCTGGTGATGCAGAGGACAAGAGAGGCTCCTGGGTGCTCTCTAGCCCATCTCTGCTGCTCGTGGGAGGTGCATGAGGGCATGATCTTCTAGGAATCGCTCCCAACCTGTGGGAGCTCTGACAGAGCACTCAGAGAGAGTGCTGCTGGCAGGTGGCCCTGCCACATCCCAAGAAGGATGAAGAATGATTGCTGAGAAGCTCACCACAAGCCTTTCCTGGAAAGGCTGCTGCTGGGACAGGAGAGCTCAGGCTTGTGGTTTGACCCTTGGTTCTTCCCTCCCACCACCCCTTTTCTTCTTAAAAAATAGGAGTGAATTAAACCCCATCGTGGCTTTTAAGAGCCAACTGAAAATGTCCCTTATTAAATTACCACCCTATTGATCTAGCAGTCATCCAAAAGGGGATTGATTGAGGGCTTAAACAGATGCGCAGCCGGGCCAGACGTTCAATTAATGTGCATAAACGGGCAGTGGAGAAGCAATTTTCAGAGTAAGTCAGGCACAAGATCAATCCTGTTTTGCCTTCCATGCCAAAGTTGCCTCAGTATTTATTTCTATGTTATTCCGGCTCTTTTTTCCCTCCTCCCTTTCCCCAGTCCCTCTTCTGTCAAGAGGCAGCACTCAAAGCCCAGCTCGCTCCACTGATGGAGACGTCGCTCTCATTCTTCAGGTCTCGGAGAGGGCACTTTGCAGCAGGGTGGGGGAAACCTGTGTCAGCTCCAAGGACTCATAGCTGGGGGTGTTTGGAGCAGGTTCTCCGTCACCCTCCCAACACACAGCAGCGGATCCATCGCCTGGTGGCTGGGGAGAGGGCTGGAGAACAGACCCTGTGAGGAGCGGCTGAGGGAACTGGGGTTATTGAGTCTAGGGAAGAGGAGGCTGAGAGGAGACCTTCTTGTTCTCTACAGCTACCTGTAGAGAGGAGGTTGGAGCAAGGCTGCTGCTGGTCTCTTCTCCCAAGTTACTAATGATAGGACAAGGGGAAATGGCCTCAAGTTGTGTCAGGGGAGGGTCAGATCGGATCTTCGGAAGAAGTTCTTTGCTGAGAGAGTGGTTGGGCACTGGAACAGGCTGCCCAGGGAGGTGGTGGAGACCCCATCCCTGGAGGGGTTTAAAAACTGAGTAGCTAGAGCACTTAAGGCCATGGTCTAGCGGTTAGGGAGCTGCTGGGATGAGGGCTGGACTTGAGGATCCTGGAGGTCCTTTCCAAACAGGATGATTCTCAGATTCTATCATTTCAATGTTCCAGGGGTTGAAAGGCAGTTGAGTCCCCACCCCTGGAAGTGTTTAAAGATCCTTTAGCTATGGTGCTCAGAGATCTTCTCTGGTGGTGACCCTGGTAGAGTTGGGTTATGGGTTGGACTTGAAGACCTGAAGGGTCTTTTCCAACTTGAATGATGCTCTGGTGGGGAGATTGGACTGGACGATCTTTCAAGGTCCCTTCCAGTCCCTAATGTTCTGTGATTCTGTGGTTAATTAGACGCCCTCTCAGCCTTCTCCAGACTGAACAGCCCCAGGTCTCTCAGTCTTTCTTCATAGGGGTGATACTCAAGTCCCCTCATCATCCTCATAGCTATCTGTTGGACTCTCTCCAGTAGATCCCTGTCTCTCTTGAACTGGGGAGCCCAGATCTGGATGCAGTACTCCAGGTGTGGAGCATAAATCCCCTCACAGCACCCACCTCGTCTGTGCCGCAGTCACATTGCTCGCCCGGGTCAACCACACCGTTGCCACAGATGGCTGTGCGGTAGGACAGTCCGTTCAGGTGGGGCTTGTCAAAGAGGCAAGTGTCCCCATTCTGCTTCAGGAAGGCTGCAAAGTCCTCGACGCTGCAGCTGCTGAAGGTTTTCGCTCCATTGAAATGTCTGAAATAAAGGAAACAGCATCTCAGGGTCATGGAATCATTGAGGATGGAGAAGACCTTCAAGCCCATCCAGTCCAACCTTGAATCCAGCTGTCCCAACCCACCCCCAAACCCTGTCTCAGATCTCCCCAATGGCCAGGGATGGTGACTGAACCCCCTTCCCTGGGCAGCCTATGTCAAGGGCTGAGGGCCCTTTCCAAGGAGACATTTCTCCTCGAGGTCAACCTCACCCTCCCCTAGGACAGCCTGAGGCTGTTTCCTTTGGTCCTGTCCCTCAGCGCTCTTCAGGACCTGGCTCAGATAGTGACCCAGGGCACAGTGGTGTCCCCTGAGTGTTGCTGGGGTCACTTGTGGACCCAGATTTTACGATCCCACTGTTAATAGGGTCAGAGGTATCTGGAAGTGTCTGGATTTGGGAGGGAAAGCGTCTCTCTCTTTCCTTTTCCCCACATCGAGCACTGAATCACTGCCTGAACTGCTTCGGTTTTTTCCTTCCTAAAGCAACGAAGGTCAATCTTTCTGGTTTGTTGCCTTCCATTGAGGTCACCCCTCGTGAGGGAGTCACCCTGCGATCCATGTGGCTGCATGGACAGTGGCCATGGCCACGGGACCATCTCCAACCCCTCCCAGAACATCCTGCCCAGCCCACCCTATCTGTCCTAGTGTGTGTCCCCCCCAACCACCACTCCCCAGGTGATGCCAGGGGCAGGGATGGCACCGACCCACTCACAGTGCTGCCTGGCTCATGAGGCAGATGCGACTGGGGCAGTTGCACTGGCTGGAGCCATCGAAGACCATTCCCAGGCTACGTCCCTGCAGCTGGGCCAGCAGGGTGGAGAAGGACTCCAGGCTCATGGTCCCTTGGTACTGGAGAGAGGAGAGCACTTGGCTTCATGGACAACCCCAGCTCTGGTCACGGATGCCCATGGCGGTGCCCACTCTTGTCCCCTGCCATGGGCGAGCTGCAGCCTCAGGGGCACTGGGCTGCAGTGGGGGCGGGCAGGGGACAGGCAGCACGGTACCACGGCCACGGCGCCAGCAGCGTCTCGCTGACAGGCCTTCCCCAACATCACAGCACCCGTCAGCGCCGCTCGCTCCCTGTAGCTGCAACAGAGAGGCGCTGAGCACCCACTCAGCACAGGGTGCCCTGTCGCTGGGGAGGGAGCTCCCTTCTCTTACACCAGGAGATAAGCAGCGTCATACGAGAGCAGCGTGAGCTGCGACTGCTTCCACCGCAGGAATCGCTGCAGGAGGGAGTTTGCTGCCCCAGCCATCGAGATTTTGTTCTTCCCTGCCCACAGCTCCAGGGAGGAGAGGACGATGGTCACGTTGAGGGGGCTGAACACCTGAAACAGGGGAAACGCCTGTGGCTACAGCTCCACGCGCAGTCCGTGATGCAGGAGAAGTCACCAGCAGGCACCGAGTTAGGGTTGAGGTCTGCGGCAAACAGGACAGACCAACCTCAGGTAACAGATGGCTCCAAGTGGATGGAGGACAAACCCTAACAACTTCACAGTGAGGGTTTGGGGGGTTTGTGAGTAACTTGTCCTGATAACAGGAGCTGCACCAGTGCAGAACTGGGCTAGATGCTGGTTCTAAGCACCTCAGCTGAAGACTCAAACCAAGAGGTGAACTGAGGCTCAGACCATCCCCTAGTGCTGATAGAACTTTACAAGAGCCAGTCTTGATGGCTCAGACCAAACCTGTCGCACAATCCCAGAGTGAGTGAGGCTGGAGAAGCCATCTGAGCTCATCCAGCCCAGCCCAGGACCTAACTGTCACCCCAGTGGCCACACCAAGGCACTAAGGGCCACAGCCAGGCTGTCCTTCAACACCTCCAGGGATGGCGACTCCTTCACTGCCCTGGGCAGCCCAGTCCAGGCTCTGATCACCCTTTCCATGATGAAGGGCTTCCTAACATCCAATCTAACCTCCTCCAAGCCAGGATGCCACTGCCTTTTGTGACCACCTGGGCACCCTGCTAGCTTTGTCTTAGCCCATGAGGACTAAAGCCCTCAGTCGCCTCTGATCGTGTCTGGACCAGGCTGACAAGAACTCAGAGCTCCTGCCCAGCCATCACAGCCAGACCATTACGAGCCAAGACCTAGAACTCCTTACCCAACTTTCTCCTAAAGCCAAACCCAGCTGAGAAGCAGGTGGTCACTGCGAACATCAACTCCATCATCTCAGTGCAGCACAAATCAGGCTTTGAAACTCACGGTGTTGAGCAAACCGAAGACCTGGACTATCTTCTGGGTCACAGCGTTGGTGTCGGATCCCATGTGGTGGTACTGAAAAATAACCCAGGAGGAGGTGAGAGCAGAGAGGGCACCATCCACCATGGAGCAGAACGATGCTGAAAGGCTGGAGCAAACAGCCATGCACAATCACTGGCCATGGATTTTCCTCCTCTCTTTTCTACAAAACCCTCAGATCCCACACTTTCTATGAAGGGAAAATGAATCACAGGATGTGTTGGGTTGGAAGGGACCTCCAAAAGGCATCCAGTCCAATCACCCGACACCCAGCAGGGCCAGCACTCGCCACTGCAGGTTGCCCAGAGCCCCAGCCAGCCTGACATTGAACAGCTCCAGGGATGGGGACTCCACCTCCTCTCTGAGCAGCCTGCTCCGGGGATCCCCCACCCTCAGATTCCAGACCTTGTTCCTCCTGTCCAGCCTCAAACCAGGACCCCTCGTCCTCTTGCTCCCTGTCCTTGGGAACAGCCTTCCCCAGCTGCCTTATCAGACCCCTTTCAGGGGTTGGAAGGTCACTAGAAGGTACTCCCAGAGCCTTCTCCTCTCCAGGCTGAACAGCCCCAACACCCCTCAGCCTGTCTCCAGATCAGAGGGGCTCCAGCCGCCTTCATCCTGTAAAAGCCACGAATCGGCCCCATTCCCCCACCAACAGACGTCAGGCAGATCCAAAGCAAAGGTGAGCAGCAGGGACCTACCAAAGCCTGGTCCAGAACGACGTGGACCTTCAAGTATCTGTGAGATGGTGCTGCAGCTGGCAGGATCTGGAAAGGAAAGGGGTCTCCAAAGCTTGCCATCCCACAGTATCAGATCCCAACTTGGGTGATGGGGCCATCAGCATCACCCTAAGAACCGGCAGCCATTCACTCCATCCCCTCCGTGTGCCCTGCTCGATACCTTCTCTGGCGCCAGCTTGCCCAGTCCCGTCTCGAGGACGCTGCTGTCCCAAATGGAACCGGTCACGTTCTCATCTCTCACTTGATAAACTAAGTGATTGAAGGCAGGAGAGTACCCCAGCGGCTCAATCCCATAGCTCATGTTCTCGAACTGCAGCAGGCCCCTGCCAGGGTGATGGCACCGGTCATTTACTGTGGTGGGGAGGTGGCCAAGGCACCTCTGGGCTCTCTCATGGCACCTTGAGCACCCTCCTGGCACCCCTGGGCTCCCCCCCATGGTATCACTGGGCTTCCTCATAGCATCCTTGAGCTCCCTCATGGCATCCCTGGCTTCCTCAGAGCACCCTGAGTTCCTCCATGGCACCCTTGAGCTCCCCTATGGTATCCCTGGGCTCTCCTGTGGCACCCTCTGGCTTCCCCATGGCACCCTATGGCAGGAGGAGGTGGTGGTTCCTCACCTGAGCCCTGAGCAGGTGCTGAGGGTCACTGCTGAGCCAGGGAAACCTTCGATGAACCCCTGGTAGTGGCAGTCTCGCTACATCAGGACAGAGGATGGGGGTGATTCCCACACCCATCACCCCAATGGCACCAGCTGGGCAGCAGCTCTGTCCCCAGCATGATGCAAAAACCCCAAAGAGACCTCCAAGGTACCTGGATGGGGGTTGAATCAGGGTGCAGAGACCCCTTCTCGTCAGCCATGTAAATCTTGAAACCCTCAGATAAAAAGATGCTACAAGAGAGAAGTGAAGGACTTAAACTCCACCTCTCACCTGGTGGCCTGGTTGGCACTACCAGCACTTCTGCCACTGGGGCTCACGGACACCCAACAGCCCTCAGAGCCTCCTCCAGGCCTCTGCCACACCCCCTCAGCACTCAGGACCCCACACTGGGCACAATCCTGGCGGCTGGGGAGAGCCCAGGTTGTGGGGCCAGCGCAGGGATCACCACCAGCCTGGCACCAGTCCCTGCCCAGGCAAAGCCTGTGGCTGAACGTGAGACAGGGCAATACCCCGGCCAACTTACTGCTGCTGCAGGTGGATGGTGTAGGGTCTCCCCTCTATCCCGAGGGCATAGGACACCACGTCCTGGGGTGTGGAAAAGAGAGACAGGGAGGGTAAGGAACAGCTCAGGAAAAGCAAGTGCTCAGGGCTCCTACCAGAACTCTAGTTGCTGGCACACTACCCCCCACCTCTCCTTCTGCAGCTCCTGGTCCTGTCAGCATCCCCTGCCCACCCCAAACCCCCAGAGAAGGGACCTGCCTGCCAAGGTGCCTCCACTCTGGTCATGTTCACGGGCAGCCGCACTGGGACTGTGATCTGGGCCAGCACTGGTGAACCTGAGGAGGGGAAAGACCCACGGGGTGCCAAACCTGGTTCTGGTGCTGTGGGGTGGCCCCACAGGTAGGGGGATCTGGGAGACCAGCCTGAACTCACCCAGCAGGAGCAGCAGCACTACCCTGTGCAGCCTCATCCTGCCCAGTAACAGCATCAACTGCCCAGTAACGGCCCCATCCCAGCCAGTAAACGGCTGCAGCGCAGCCAGTAACAGCCCCCTCCCAGCGCAGGAAGCACAGGCAGAGGAGCTGCTCGTACAAAACCGGCATCTTTTATTGCTGTTTGACTCTTACAAAGGGGTGGGAACAGCCCTTTGGGTACCGGAGCGACACGGGGCTGGGTCTGCAGGGCACAGAGCTTTAAACATGTGTCGGCCACCAGCCTTGCCCGGAGTAAGTAAGGAGGTGGGGGGACAGGGGTCAGCAACAACACTTTAAAAACAGAAAGTCAGTAGTTATCTTGAGAAGGGAAGGGGGTGTCTCACCATTACAAACTCCAGCTACTTCCACTCTGTTCCATCGCTCCTAAAAACCCACCCCATGCTGCTACCCTACAATCATCATCACCCTACAAACAAACGTCAGTGAGGGAAAAATCACACCAGGTCTGGTAAAAGGCACAGTTTGCAGCACAGAGCTCCACGTATGACTCAGGACATCTCTCTTGGCTTAGCTCATTCCCTGGGTTCCCTCCTCTCGTCCCCACCCTGTGGAGCAGGGAGCTGATCCTTATGGACAAACAGACAGAGCCCAGCCCGAGCAGGAGAAGACAAAACTTGAGGAAGTGATTATATGGGAAGAGACAACAGACCCCCACCGCACCCCTGCCCCAAGTCTGCCTGGGGGTCTTTCTAGGGGATGTTTTAGCTGGTTGATTAGTGTTACAAACCTACGGCTGATGGGGGAAGCACAGGAGTTCAGGTGTTCTATTACTGCAGACACCAAGGCTATAGCTATTCAGAGAGATGCAGGTACAGAGAGGGGGTTGGGAGTTTTACAGACAGAGCTTGTCCTCAGTGCCCAGCACAGAGTGGAAAAGCCAAGTACTGTTCTCAGATCTCACTTTGAAGCAGGCTGGTTTGTGCAGCAGGTTTCCATCTGGGACCAGTACACCCAGCTCTTACCTGCAGCAGCACGGTGTGGGTCAGGACTGAAGGAGCCCCTCTCCCCAGCCAGCATGCCAGGAGCTAAATGCTGCTGCTCACAAAGAGATCAAGTCCAGTTTAGTCAGCGGTGTGGGAGTGGACGGCAGCCCAGAGAAGGGGGCAGGAATCTCAGCTGGCACTAAAGGGTCTGAACGGGCTGCAGTAGCCAACAGGTTCCTGTTTAAAGTGCTGGGAGCAGCTCGGCTGGATGAAGCAGAGATGGCTGCTGCGTCTCGGTGCTCTAGAGGGGCTGCTACTCCCTCTTCAACCTCTAATTAAAAGCTAAGAGCACCCCATCTTTTAAAACCAAAGTGTGGCCGTGTCGTTTCGTACCTATCTCCTCACTGCAGTTAGTGGGAATTAGTGGAGGCTTTGCATTCAGTGACCCACAGCTACCTCATTTCAATCCGTTAAGCTCAGTGCTTGCGTCGCACAGCTCCAGGGCAGCGTGGCAGTCGGGACTGAAGTGAGTGACTACACAACACACACCTATGCTTGCAGGAAGGTGCCTGCGATGGGCTGACATCCCTCCAGAGGAGGACACGGACACCTAATTCCACTGGTGCCATCAGCACAGGATGGGCAGCATTTTCTAGTTCATGCGAAACAGCTCTAATTGAACTGGCCAGATCCCCTGGAGACTCTATGGGTCACCCCAAGCCTTCGCTGCCCATGGGGAAGGACAGCAAACCAGACAGCTGAATTCCCAGGGCTCAGGGCACAAAGAGGGAAGCCCAGGGCAACCTCCAGGGCTGCTCCGTTTCCAGTCCCGTGGCAGGTCCCCTCAGGCCACAGCAAAGATGGGGTGGGATGTCTGCAGTTCCTGTAGCTTTGATAGAGGTATCCCGTTGGAAGCTGTACATTCCTTGTCCCAATCTCTCAGCCCAGGCTGCAAGAGGAGGGTTCTCGGGACTCCCCTGGGCTGCTCAACGCAAGGAGGGTCTCTGCAGGGTCAGCTCTGTCGCAGTGAACAGGCCACGGCTCACGTGAAGGCCCCAGACAAGCCAAAAGCTATTTGGGAGGCAAAGGGGCCGGTCGAGAAGGGAAATAGTGTCCCTGAGGTAAACACTTCTGCTGGGAGGGAGGACGAGGAGGTCCCTGAGGTTCACACTTCTGCTGTGGCGGCGGCGGTCTGCAGGGGACAGAGAAGCTGCTGTCACCCAGGTGACTGAACCCCATGTGCACATCCCCATCCCTCTCACAAACGCTCCCCCCCTCAGTCCCTTGTGCTCTCTGGATTCACACATTTTATGGCACCTTAGAAACACTGTAAAACCTGAACAAAAACCTCAAGGAGCGCTTTCAGCTCAGAGTTAATGAGAAATGACCCTGGACTGGGCAACAGCATCCACGAGCCAGTGGGGTGCCAGATCTTGGGGTCATTTCTGTTTTCAATTGCTTCTTTTGAGAGGCCTTTTGTTAACCCACACACAGGGGTAACCCCACCCCACAGCAGCCTTCTGAAACCCCTTCATCAGGACGTAGCCATGACAGGCCGTAAAACAAATGCCTCAGGTACCAGCCCCTCAGCCCCACAGCGTGGAACAACCTTCAGCACAAGGTCAGTCCTGCTGCTGTCTAATAGGTGATGAAACACCTCAGTGCTGCAGAGAGGAAGGCGATGACAGCAGACATCCATCAGGGCCACTGCCAATAGTTCTCTGCAGTAACTCAACCAACCTTGTGGGCAGCTGCTGCGGCTGGGGCGCCTGGTACGGGGGGGGCCGGTAGTAAGGCTGGTGGTAAGGCTGCTGCGAGTGCTGGTTAACTGGGTAAGATGGAACAGGAAAGGTGTTTGGTTCCGTGTCCTACAAAGGAAAAGGAGTGAGAATGTTCATACTCAGCACTCAGGGAACAGCAATATTTGTGGTGTTGGTTAAGTGACACCAAGGCTTCACTCCGGAACAAACCTGGGAGCATCCCAGCTCTGCTGAGTAGGAGAAACTCAGCAGGAAGATGCTGCAGCAGCCTGGACAGAATCATACTTGGGGAAAAGCAGAGAGGCTGATGGATCTGTTCTGCTTTGGCTCCCCAGTGCACCAACAGAACTGCTCTGGGAGCAGTGGGAGCAGGCTGCTGCTGAGGACTGATCCCCTCCTCAGGTGGGGAGGGGTGTCCAGTGTAAAGGAAAGGGAACAGCAACCAGGTAAACTGCTTCCACAGTGGGGAAGCTGAGGGGTTACACACACTCTCCTCTTGGCCTTGTGACAAAGGGCAAACCCCATTTGCAGAAATGAAAAAGGAAGTCACTTTGAAGGAAAAAGTACAGAAATTTGCCTTCGTCTGTCACCTCAGGGTCACAGCAACGAGAGGAAGGAGAGGGCGATCGTTCCTACCGTGGGAACAGCTCTTGGAGCGTAAGGCACCCCATGGGGGAAGCCCCTGTGCTGGTAGTCCCTCGGTTCTGTCTCTGTCTTAGGAGGTGGTGACTGAAAGGACCTGAAATCCCACAGACACAGACAGTGTGAGCAGATACCCTCAGCAGAAGGACCTGTGAACCCCCCAGGGAAGGATTTATCCTGTCTGAACTCACATTCAGCACCAGAAGGATCATGTTTTCCTCAATATACAACAAACAGCAAAACTTTATCTCTGTAAGGCTATGAGAGCTTCATTTTGCCCCTTTATAATGACAATCCCCCAGAACTCCCATTAAATATAGATCCCAAAATCAAAACATATAGACACCATATAAACATGGCCCAGTATAAACCAGTGTGCAACAACAAACAGCAGTAAAAAACAAGTTCCCTGCTCCCTCAGTTGAGGATTTATCTTTGCTGTCACTGCCCAGGGCATCATTTGCTGCAGGAGGGCTCTGCCTGATGTCTCAGGACTGGAACAACCTGCAGTCTTTGTGTAAACAACCATCTGGGAACAACCTGAAAAGGGCAGAGGAGAAGGTAAAGGGGGAGGCTGGACTTACGAGTGGCAGCGGGACATTAACCTCCGACAGCTCCGCTTCAGCCGGTCTCTCCTGGCAAAGGCTACAGCCACAGCGATGAGGAGTGGGAGGACCAGAAAGAAAAACACCAGCAGCCCATCCCTCAGTGAGGTGTCTTTGTCTGATGGGGACAAGGAGAAGGAGGTATTAAACTGTGCTACTTGACTCCTAGCAGCAGTGAGGATCTGCTAGAGCTGCTTCTGCAGTTGTACTGGCCATTTTTCATGGGAGAAAAAACTAGAGCAGTGAGCCAGCCCGCAAGACGGATGCTCAACGACATGATTTGGGGATTATCTTTTCACAGGGGTTGTCTGGTCACAGCTGAAGGAGCTGTAGGTGCTGTGACAGCCTGGGATAGAACAGCTATTGAATTACTAGATCAATACCTCATTTGTCTTCCACTCCATTACTGGGAAGATCTTTATGAGCTCTCGACTGAAAGAGAGGAAAACAGAGCTCCTGCCCTTTGGTCTGATCCTAAATCTTCCTCTTCTTTTACTATCACTTGCTTCAGGCAAAGGACTTGTGTTTGGAATGATCTCGACATTTTTATACGTAGTGAATTTCTCTGCTGCAGGCTGCACGAAAGCAGCTTCTCCTGCTCCTGTCTGATGAGCTGGGGCAACTGTGACTCTGTAGTCTGTTACCACATCCACTCAGCATCCAGATTCCCCCAAAACCACCCCCTCTCATGAAAAAACAGTCTTCAAGATTATTCCTGCAGCTCACAGAATGGACTGCATCAACTCCACCTCCAGGTAAGTTTTCCCCCGCTTGGCAAGGCTGGAGCTGCCCCTCAACTACTTGCCATTGTAAGGAGGTCCACTGTCCACACTCCCTCCATAGCCCCTCTTCTCGCAGAATGGGGGAGCCCAGCCCGCTTCGCAGTGACAATTCCTGTTGCTGTTGCAGATCTGCAGGGAACAGCACAACCACCACGGAAAACATCACTCCCCACTGATTTAAAACCAAATGCAGAACCACAAGAGGCTGAACCCAGCCCTTCCCACATCACCCAGCCAGAAGCCCTTGGACTGGTAACTCCAGAGTCAATCCTAAACACCCTTGGCCAGGAGCCTTGAGACTCACAAGACTGAGCAAGGACCAGGAGGAGTTTCCAAAGGCTCCCTGACCAAGTCTAGTGGCTTTGTCTCTCTTTTTTTTTTTGTGAGATGCAGTTTCAAATTACAGCAGTAACCATGGAAGTGGGAATCCTTCTCGCCTGGCAATAAAATCCCTTCTTAAGAGATTTGGTCAAATATTTGTCCGATACCGTTATAGGGTTTTCTTGCCCAGAGATGTTTTATAGGGAGCTTTGCAGTTAAACAAAACAGAACAATTAAAGTCACTCTCCATCTAAAAACTGGTTCAACTCACCAACTTCAACCCAGCTTTTGCTGTTAAAGCTATTTTTCCTCCTGAATGGCACCAGAAAGCTGCTTCTAGAGGAAAAAAGTCACCCTCATAACCCCAATAAATATTTTTTAATCACTTTATCCCACATAATTTAAAACCTTCAACATAGGAAGGCTGCAGTCCTCCCAGGGGCTGAAAACACCAGTGAGCAGACACTGTGGGGTAACTGGCTCAACTGGGACGTGGATTTCAAAGCTCTGTTTATACATCTGCATGGTCGTCGGCCCTAAAAACCTCACGTTCTCATAACAAACTGAGGACCTGCAGTAGAAAGACCACCAGTTACACCAACACTTGGAGGATGTGTGCTGATCACAAGGGGTAGAGCAGAGGCTCCTGCAGGACTCACCCCGTGGCCATGACACTGCTTCTCCACATCACAGTCGTAGTTCAGCACTGAGGCGCTCACACACTGGAAGTGTCTGCAGATCTGGGGGATAAGGAGACAGAATCACGGTATTGAGGCTGGAAAAGCCCTCTGAGCTCATCCAGCTCAGACCAGGACCTAACTGTCACCGCACTGACCACACCAGACCAGTAAGGGCCACACCACACTGTCCTTCTACACCTCCAGGGATGGGGACTGCAACACTGCCCTGGGCAGTCCAGTCCAGCCTCTGATGACCCTTTCCATGAGGAAGGGCTTCCTAACCTAACCCTCTCCTCCTAGTGCTGGTTGCTTAGGAGAAGAGCCCAATGCCCACCTGACTACAACCTCCCTTCAAGGAGCTGGAGAGGGAGAAGGTCCCTCTTGAGTCTCCTCCAAGCTCAACAACCCCAGCTCCCTCAGCCTCACCCCATCAGCCTTTCCCTCTAGTCCCTTCTCCAGCCTTGTTGCTTCTCTGGACCTGCTCCAGCTCCTCCATCTCTTTCTTCAAGCGAGGGGCCCAGCACTGCCCCCGGTACTGGAGGGGAGGCCTCCCCAGTGGCCAGTATAGGGGGAGAACCAGGAAGCAGAACCACAGAATTACTGAGGCTGGAAAAGACCTCTAAGACCACCAAGTGCAGCCTGTGATCCAACATCACACTGGCCAGACAGAACCAGTGGAACACAGTGGCATCACACTAAGCTGGCCCCATCCTTGCTGTGTTCCCTGTGATAACCCCCAGCTCCACAGAACCCACCTGTCCTACCAAAGTGGGGGTTCAGAACTGGCACCGAGACCTTCTCTGTGCAGTGGTCTAGGGTGAAGGAAGGGCAGTTTAGCTGTGCACAGGCAGACCCTTGTGGGGGTTGAGCTCTCAGGCTCTTCACTTCACTTGGGTTTGAACTGAAAGGTCTCTCAGAGGGATTTTTTGTGCACCAAGCTCTTCCTGCTCAGAGCTTGGCAGAGCAGAGTCTGGCTCTCAAACTTAATTTGCTTCGCTTCATCTAGAAAGTGAAACCTCATACCAGTTTTATGCAGGACAGGGAGTCTGCGGACTCACTCAGGTCTGTTTTAACCACAGGCATCAAAAACATTAACAGCCAGAAATGCTGCTGGAACAGGGCGGCTGAAACAAATTCAATTCACTCGAAAATCCCAAATTAGTCCTTGAAAAAATAACCTTTTAAATTATTACCTTTCCATTATCACACTTGGTGCCTTCGTTCACCATCCCTGGGTCTGGGACGTCAGAGCCCAGCTGGAAATCCACACCCCAGCATGTGGTGCCTCTGCCTCTGATGCGAGTCCGGATGATGGCTGGTTCAATGCCAAATACAGGCATCGTTTCCACATTCTCACACTGCAGCTTCCCACACATGGCATTCCTGCAACAGCAACACACCGGCGCTGCAGAGACACACGACCTGATCCCCAGAGAAACCCACAGGGGATTGGAGAGGATCCTTTTATCCCTTTTTTTCCTATTGGAAGATGCTGCTTTGCAGCAACTCACCAATCCAAACTGAGCTAGGGCTCGTTTCATTGAATCAGAAAATCATCCTGGCTGGACAGGACCTCTAGGATCTTCCAGCCCTCATCCCAACAGCTCCCTAACCCTTACACCATGGCCTCAAGTGCTCTAGCTACTTGGTTTTTAAACCCCTCCAGGGATGGGGACTCTACCACCTCCCTGGGCAGCCTGTTCCAGTGCCCAACCATTCTCTCAGGAAAGAACTTCTTCCTAAGATCCAATATAAACCTCCCCTGATGAGGTCACTCATCCTCGTCTTATCATTAGTAATTTGGGAGAAGAGACCAGCACCAGCCTCACTACAACCTCCCTTGAGGTAGCTGTAGAGAGCAATGAGGCCTCCTCTTCTCTAGACTAAATAACCCCAGTTTCTTCAGCCACTCTCCATAGGGCTGGTTCTCCAGCCCTCTCCCCAGCCTCACTGCCCTTCTCTGGCCCCACTCCAGCCCCTCAATGTCCTTCTAATACTGTGGTGCCCAAACTGGACCCAGTACTCAAAGAGCAGTCTCACAAGTGCAGAGTACAGGGGCACCATCATCTCCCTCCTCCTGCTGGTAAGTGCTGCAAGGCTATGGATTTGTTCCTTCTGCTTCACATTGAGAAGGTGATCACTTTCTACTAGTTTTGCTGTATGTGAGCACCTCAGGGTACGAATGATCCACAATGGGAGATGTGGAACATGGTAAAATGGTCCCTAGCTGTTCATAAAGGTTGGATTATGGGTGAATGTGTCCCTTCCCAAGGCTGAAACATCCCAAACTTCTGCTACAGCACCCAAATCTGGACTCCCTGTGACACCTTCAGCAGCTGGGCGATACTCAACTCACCAGCTGGAACATTTCTTGTAGTCATGGCCATGGAAACCGCAGTTGCCAAATCTGTCCCCCTTGGAATTCACTTCAGCAAAACAGATGTTGGGGGCTGCTTTGGCCTCTGCAGACAAACCCCCAACAGAGGAACCAGGTTAAACAGGGACAGAAACACCTCGTGTCATCACTCCTCCTTCACCCAGAGCAATCACCCTGCTGCTACACCTTGTCATTTCCCTGCAACACTGAAGAACTCGAGAGCTTCAAAATAATAAAGAGGCGAAAGTGTCAGCACTGAAGGCTCCAGATTTACAAAGTCAGAGAGAGAAACACAATGAATTGACACCAAATTAGGTGACAGTTCTTTACAGCCCTATGAACTTAGGGTGCTCTTTTAGCTGAAAGGTTGAAACACAAGATCATTAAGGCTGGAAAGGACCGCCAAGAGCATCAAGTCCAACCTTTAACCCAACACCTCAGGACCACCAGACCAGGTCCCACAGTGCCTTTTGAACCCCTCCCAGGATGGAGACTCCATCCCCTTCCCTGGGCAGCCTGTTCCAAGGCATAAAGGCCCTTTCACTAGAGGAATTGTTCCTAATTTCCCCTCTCAACTTCCCTTAGGGCAACTGGGGGCCATTTCCTCTAGTCCTGTCAGCAGTTACTGGGGAGAAGAGGCCAACCCCAGCCCCCATGCAGCCTCTTTCCAGGGACCTGTGAAGGGCAATGAGGCCTCCTTTCAGCCTCCTCTTCTTGAAGCTGAACAATCCAAACTCCTTCAGCCTTTCCCCATGTTCCCCAATCCCCTTCCCAGCTCTGTTCCACTTCTCTGCCCTTGCTCCACCACCCCAATATATTTCTTATGCTGTGGTGCCCAAAACCAGACTCAGCACTCAAGGTGTGACCTCACCAGTGCCCAGTACAGGGGCACCATCAACTCCTTAAATCCCTTGTGCTGTCCCCCTTACTTGAGCCAAAGATGTCCTGGCACTGGGCATCGTAGTACTGGCACACGCCGTTGTAGCAATAGGCCTCCCCATTGTGGCACGGGTGTCCGTTCTGAACAGTGAAGTCTGGCTGGCAGAACTGGGACGTCCCGTTGCAGTACTCCGGGAGGTCACACTCGTTGTTACTCACCCGACACTCGGTTCCTCCAGGAAGGAGCTGGAGGAGAAGGAAACTGCATCAAAAAATAGAAACCCCACCGCAGAGAGGAATGCTGCATCTGACCCACAGCATGACCCCTAAACAGGGCATTGGTTGAAGCCCTCGGTGGGTGCTGGGCACAGGCAGGACAATTCCCTCTCGAGATGTGCTGACTAGGCCAGCACTCTGTTTTCTCAAGCACTCCCGAACAACAGGTTTGAGGCTCTTACCCGGCAGTTCTTACAGCAGTCCCCATAAGCACATTCGGCGCCGTAGCGGAGCCTGCAAGTCCCTGGCTCACAGCAAGGATCATTCTCGCATTCCTGAGAACACAAGTGCTGTGAACAGCAGGAAACTGCACCCTCCCCTGTGCACCATCCATCGAGGGGCATATGAGGCCATCCTAGTAGCTACTGTGAAACACAGGAGCTACCAACCTTGGGTGAGCCGCAGTCACATTCCTCATCAGCGTCCACCAGCTTGTTCCCGCAGTACGGGACGCTGTAGGTTTCATCGGGCTTGGGAACATTGAGCAGACAGCTTCCGCCCTTGTTGAGAGTTAACTTCTCAAAGTCCTCTGCACTGCAGCTGCTGAAATTCCTTGATCCCCTGCAATGGAGATCAGGGGCTTATTCTGACACTAAGCCAAGCCACAGAGTTCCCTCAGCTTGCAGGACAAGAGTCACAGCAGCTCTGCCCACAAGCTGTGAGCCTGGCACAACTCTGTCTGAGGATGAGAACAACTTGTAGAAGCCAAGGGCAGGGGAGGGGAGTTCTGACCCTCAGAGAACAATTCCACTTCCATCAGTCACTTACGATGCTCCGGAGCTCATAATGCAGCTGCTGGCCCCGCAGTGGCAGGTGCGTTCGTCGTCGTGGTTCATGCCCAGGTTATGGCCCAGCTCGTGAGCCATGATGGACGCAAACATCTGGATGCTGATCCTCCCAAACTGAACAGAGCAGAACAGGAGGAAATTAGTCAAGAGCTTAGAGGGAGACAGCCAGTGTCATATCTCTAAACTAACAGGATGCTCAGACCAGCTGCCACCACTTCCCAACCAGTTGCCAGTCACTGTCTCAGCAGTAAGAGCCTTCAGACAACTGTAGCTGCGACTTTACCCAACCACTTCCACTTCCCAGAGACTCTCCACTCCAGCACGAATCTCCTCACACAAACCCCAACTCCAGCATGTCTGTCACTAGTCCCAGAGAACAAGACTGCTGGGATTGCCAGGCACCCAAGTTCAGTCCAGCTCTGGTGATTTCACATAAAGGAGGCAATCAGTCAGCTCTGCTCTACGAACTCAGGGCTGGGCAGGTCAAACAGAGACCAGAGGGCAGATCTGAGACCACACACAACTCCCACATATTTCTAAGGCAGGGGGCACTGACAACATCAGAGGATAAATCCTGTCCCTTGTTCAAGAGAACCGCACACTGAGGAGAGGCTGAGCAGGGGATGCTGTGATCCCAGTATCATGGCGATGCCAGAAACAGTTGGGGACCACAGTAAAGCCCTCACTGAGGCAGTTCAACCTTGTTATTGAAGAATCAGCACCTCCAGGAAGACTCTTGGAGTGCAAATTATCTACATCTTGATCACACTGGCAGTGCCACTGAAGTACTCACCACATTGATGCCTCCTGCATGACTCTTGGAGCACACTGTCCCCACATAGGCCATTCCAGCTGTGCCACCAAAGCCCTTCTTCCTGCAGCCACAGGAAAAAAAGGGAAAGAGCCATCAGCCTGACTGCACAGAGACATGGCAGCATGTACAGACACAACACAACCCTGCTGCTACTGGCTGGGCTTTGAGGGTACCACATCAGCTTTATCTTCCTCTCTGGGTTCTTCCATCCTTTTGGATTGAGATCAGGACTTATAAAGTAATCCTCTTCCCTTTAATACAGGAGCTACACGGCCCACCCTTAAAATAATGTTTTAGTTGGCTGTCAGCTGCCTTTCTGCTCCTGCCAAGCTCCACAGATTTATCTCCTTGTCAACTTCCTTCGCATTACTCTCATTTTGTTTCTAAACAGCTCTTAAAGCTTAAGGGCAGCAGCACACTGTGCCCTGTTTGACTGCAGATCTCCAAGTGTCCAACACCCACATTTTTCCAGCCATTTCAACCTCCAGATTACAGACATAAACAGCACAACTTGATACAAGATTCTCTGAATGGATGGTTGGACTGGATGATCAAAAAAAGGTCTTTTCCAACCAGAGGGATTCTGTGAAAGCTTTGCACAGTACAAGGTGGAACATCCCAGAGCAAGTGAGAAGGAAAAAAAAACAAGAATAAATTACCTGGCAATACAACTGTTAGAATCCTAGCATGGCCAGGGTTGGAAGGGATCTTCAAGATCATCCAGTTCCACCCCCACTGCAGAGGCAGGGACACTGTCACTAGATCTGGTTACTCAGGGCCCCAGCCAACCCAGCCTTCAACACTTCCAGGGATGGGGCAGCCACAACTTCCTTGGGCAACCTGTTCCAGCTTCTCAGCACCCTCACACAAAAGAATTTGTTCATGTCCAACCTCAGTCTTCCCTCTTCAAGTCTGGAACCCTTTCCCCTTGTCCTCTCACTATCACCCATGTAAAAAGCCCTACTCCAGCTTTCTTGTTGCCTCCTTCAGAGGCTGGGAAGCCGTTAGACGGTCACCTAGGAGCCTCCTCTTCTCCAGACTGAACAACCCCAACTTGCTCAGCCTGTCCTCACAGGGGAGGTGCTCCAGCCCTCTGATCATTTGAGTTGCTCTCCTCTGGCCACTTTCTAGGAACTCTATGAACTCCAGGATCACAGAACTTTCCTCACAAAAACTTAAGCTGGCTCAGAACATTTCCACAAGTACCCAAAACATAGCAGATTGCACTGGGTGCTGAAATCAGCAGCTACCTTTGACAGCAGAGCCCAGCTGAGCAGACAGGAATAGAATAAATCTGCTTAGGGGTCAAAAGGGAGGGACCTGCAACTCACAGAACAAACTGGGCGCTGTCGTGCCTGCGGCGCAGGACAAGGTTCTTCTCTCGCCACTGGACAAAATTCGCCAGCACGTCACCAGCTCCTCCATCCGTGCTGATTATGTTCTGTGTCTTCCAAATCTCCAGACCAACCAGCACGATGCGGATGTTCAACATGATGTACATCTGGGGAGGAGGAAGAATAAAGGAGAAATAGTTCTGAAGACCCTCAGCTCAGAAGTTGTTTGGTGTTCTGTACCTTACTGTGAGAATCTACTCTTTCTGCTTGGGTTTGGAGGTTTTCTTAAAAGGCAGGGCACAACCTGAGTGACCAGAAGGCATTTTCCTTCTGATTGAGACTTTTATTACCTACAGGATCAATGCTTAAGAACTACAGTATGAATTGGGGCTGTTCAGCCTGGAAAAGAGAAGAGAAAGCTCCAAGGGAACCTTAGAGCAGCTTCCAGTGACTGCAGGGGCTCCAGGAAAGCTGGAAGGGGTCTTTTTACTGGGGACTCTGGTGCTGGGACAAGGGGGCTGGGTTCAGGCTCAAAGAGGGGAGATTGAGATGGGATCTGAGGCAGAAATCCCTCCCTGGGAGGGGGCTGAGGCCCTGGAACAGGTTGCCCAGGGAAGCTGTGGCTGCTCCATCCCTGGCAGTGTCCAAGGGCAGGTTGGATGGGGCTGTGGGCACCTGGTCTGGTGAGGGGTGTCACTGCCCATGGCAGGGTGCTGGGGCTGTGTGAGCTCAGAGCTCCCTCCCAACCCAACCCAGTCTGGCATTCCATGATTCTGTGGTGACTGAGGAGCAGGTTTAGCTCCTCCCTTGATAAAAACTTTTATTTCCCTCTTGACAAAGCAGTTTTAGAACAGACTCCAGGGTGGAAGTTCACACAAGAGCTGCTGCACAACCCCCCTTCCCACTTAGGCTCAGCAGAGCTCCAACTTACACTGTCGAGGTAGTTTGCCAGCTGCACCATGTGCTCTCTCACTTCAGTTTCACTCTTCCCAAAATCCTCAAACTGTAAGAAAAAAGAAACTTTGTCATGAAGAGAAGAGAGAACAGAGTTAGAAAAAGGGAACAAAACAATTTAAGACTAACATCATGAAAAGCAGCTTTGCCCAGCTCCAAATCTCTCCTCAAGAAGGTGCTAATAAAGGCAGCAGCAACTTCACAGCACAAGAGTCAGAGAAAACAGCAAAGCACAGGCTTTGCCATGTTTTTCCTCAGGTTATTAGATCCCTTGCTGAGAGAACTTCCCCACGCCTGACTGCTCACCTTTTTCCTTAAGATTGTTGCATAGAACATTCAGTTTTGCTCAGCAGATCTGCACAAGGTTGCACAGATCTTCAGCTAAGGTACCTGAAGCATTTTCCAACAGGCCATTTGGAAGTAAGGAAGCCTGAGAGTTTTTCAAGCCATCCTCTCAAGGACTCCCCTTGAGTACTGAGGCAGTGCTGGGCCACTCCCTTCAAGAAAGAGATGGAGGGGCTGCAGTGGGTCCAGAGAAGCAATGAGGCTGGGGAAGGGACTGCAGGGAAAGGCTGATGGGGAGACACTGAGAGAGCTGAGGGTGTTTAGTCTGGAGGAGATTCAAGAGGGACCTTCTCCCTCTCTCTAACTCCCTGAAAGGAGGTTGTAGTCAGGTGGGCGTCAGGCTCTTCTCCCAGGCAATCAATGCCAGGATGAGAGGGGAGAGCCTGAAACTGCCAGGGGAGGGTTAGGCTGGGTGTTAGGAAGCCTTTCCTCATAGAAAGGGTGATCAGAGCCTGGACTGGACTACCCAGGGCAGTGGGGGAGTCCCCATCCCTGGAGATGTAGAAGGACGTTCTGGTTGTGGCCCTTAGTGCCCTGCTGTGGCTGCTGGGGTGACAGTTAGGTCCTGGGCTGAGCTGGACGAGCTCAGATGGCTTGTCAAGCCTCAATCTTTCAAGGATTCTGTGGAGAAGGAAGATAAAGCCCCACACACTCCCTACCTTTTCTTTATCCACAACGATGAACAGCTCCACGTATCGTGTTTGATGGAGGACTGCTCTTTTTCTCTGTGGAAAAAAGGTTTAGATGGCTTCAATGTTATTGATTCAAGTGCAAACTGAAGAAACCCCACGACATTGTCCTACTGTCCCCAACAGGCCCAGTGGTTGCAGACACACCCAAACCCAGAGAACAAACCAAACCCAAGAGGTGTGATCCAGTACAACCACAATTCCTCTGTTTTACACTCAAATTTTGCTGCGCAAAGACCTCCTGCATCACAAAAGCAAGGAGCATCTTCGCTCTGCCAATGGGGTTCTTTGGGAGGGCAACAGACACTTCTATCAAGGAACAGGAAGGCAGAACCATGAAGTGAAACAAAATGTTTCTCAGACTCCTGCTTTTACTGCAATCCTATTCCTAGATCACCAATCTTTACCTGACAATGGAGACCCTCATCCAAAACTGGTTATTCTGGTCACCAGGAGAATGGAATAACCACCACAATGTTCTCCTGGCTTCCCATTCAATGTTGTTAATGAGCTGCTCCAGTGAAGGCAGTGACCCTGCTCTTAAAAGCCCTGCCCATAAATAACCCAACCAGCCACTCCACTCTCAGCAGCAGCAGAGGGGAACTGCAGCTACGTTGTTGAAGCAACAAAGTTTTTCAGCAGCACAGAAACCCTCTGAATCAGAGCCTCTCAGGTATGTGCTAAACCCCAGGAAATCTGTTAAGCTGCTTCCTTATTCTTAGCGGCATTCACAGAACATGATAGAGGGGACTGTGGAACACTCACCCGCAGCAGCTGGGTCATACTGGGATGGTGATTTTCCTCTGTATGTTCTCTTTCGTGGTCTCCAGCGGTTACTCCACATGCTGCAGGCTCCTTCTTCACGTTATCCAGGCGATATAAAATGTGTTTGGAGCCAGAGGAGGAATTCATGGGCTCAATTCCATAGGTGATGTTCCCTATTGTCACCAAACCCCTAAGAGACAGCAGACACTTGGATTAAGCAGAGGATTTCTACAGTAAAACAAAGGAACAACTGTTCTTAGTCCAGAGGAGACTCAGGCAGACTTTCCCTCTCTCCCCAAATCCCTGAGGGAGGTTGTAGTCAAGTGGGAGTCAGTCTCTTCTAGGCAACCAGCACCAAGATGAGAGGGCAGGGCCTGAAGCTGTCAGGGGAGGGTTAGGTTGGATGTCAGGAAGCCCTTCCTCGTGGAAAGGGTGATTAGAACCTGCAATGGACTGCCCAGGGCAGTGGTGGAGTCCCCATCCCTGGAGGTGTTGAAGGACAGCGTGGCTGTGGCCCTTAGCGCCTTAGTGTGGCCACTGGGGTGATGTTAGGTCCTGGTCTGGGCTGGATGAGCTCAGAGGGCTTTTCCAGCCTCAATCATTCAGGGATTCAGTATCTAAAGGCCTTTCTATATCTCAGTGCTGACAATACAAGGTGCCTCATGCCAAGGCTGACGGCAGCTTTTCACTGAACACAGCCTTCACAAATCCAGCAAAATGGAACAGTCAAGAAATCAAACCACAGGTCTCAAGGGAAAAACCTTCAGTTCAATCCCTGGTGCCACTCTGGTGCCTGACATGGCACTGCAAAACAAAATCAGTCCTAAAAGATATGGTGGGGGTGGAAAATCCTCCCCATCAAACCTGAAGAGCAGCAGCTTTGAGGTCATGTTTGTACAACTCTCAGATGAGTGTTTTGGTGCCCATTTTGCACCACCTACATCTCTCTGTTGTGGCCATCTATCAAAAGAGAAAACAAGTCTCAAACCTTTGTGTCAGGGAACCACCTCCTCCAACCAAAGCTATTCTGTGCTTCTCTACTTCAAACAGCTGTTAACTGAATGAATAAAAGGGCTGCACAAAGAGACACCCCCGCCAGGCTGAGCAGTAGTTAAAAGCAGAGCAAGAGTTGTGTTTCAGGCTCAGGGAGCCTCACCAGCATGCAGGACACAAAAGAAGAGCTGCGCTACCTGAGCCCCGAACAAGTGCTGACAGCAACCACAGAGTCCAGGCTGCCCTCCACATAGCCCTGGTAGTGGCAGTGATCCTAGAGGAGAGAACAAAGGCATGTTACACAGCCACTGCACACACTCCTGCACACCCAGTGCATCACTCATTCTGTCACTCCTACCCCTGACGCCAACTGGCAGCTAAAAAACATGTTAAATTTTAACTTAAAGCACCTAGTCTTTAGCCCCAAACACGTCTCTTACTCTACAATAGAAGAGTCATAGTGTTTCCTTCACTAATGTAGATCTAAAAGCTTCCTTGCCTGCCTTCTTGCCACAAGGACTGACATAGATGAAGCTGATCAAGACGCCAGAGCACAAGACTGCAGCTGGAGCAGATGAGAGAGGTTCTTCTCCCCCTCGACTCTGCCCTGGTGAGACCACATCTGGAGTATTGTGTCCAGTTCTGGTCCCCTCAACTCAAGAAGGACACAGAGGTGCTGGAGAGAGTCCAGCACAGAGCAATGAAGATGATGAAGGAGGTAGAACACCTCCCTGATGAGGAAAGGTTGAGGGGAAAGTGGAGCCTGAGGGGTAACCCCATGAATGTTGATAAATATGGAAACGGTGGGTGTCAGGAAGATGGAGCCAGGCTCTGCTCAGTGGCACCCAGTAATAGGACAAGGGATACCGGGTGTGAGCTGGAACAGAGGAGGTTCCACATCAATGTGATAAGGACCTTCTTCCCAGTGAGGGTGACAGACCCCTGGCAGGGGCTGCCCAGGGGAGTTGTGGAGTCTCCTTCTCTGGAGACGTTTAAAACCCACCTGGATGTGTACTTGTGTGACTTGGTCTAGGTGGTCCTGCTCTGGCAGCGGGATTGGACTAGATGATCTTGTGAAGTCCCTTCCAATCCCTAATGTTCTGTGATTCTGTGATCCCCTCCTCCATCTCCAGCACAGCAGAAGCTTTCAGTTTTATGGGATTGATTACAGGCTCTAGTTTAAATTCCACTCACCCGCTGGGTCACTCTCTACCTGGGGCCAAGATGAGAGATGGCACTGCCAACACTAAAACACCGAGCAAGCTGTGTGTGGAAGCACTTTCTAACAGCTGCATTTCTTAACTTGAGCCTAAGCCATCCTGCTCCTCTGTCCTGTCCTCCACCCTGCCTCAAATATTTCAAGGCCAGCCCCTCCCTGCAGATTTGGATCAAATCACCACTGACTCTCCTGGAAAACAGCCCTGGATGTCTCTCTTCTGCAGCCCTTCTCCTGCTGCCTGCACCAACAGGGGCTGTGTGGTTTGCAGTTGTGCTGCCCTGAGCTCTTCCAGTCTGGATACTGGTGGTCTGGATCCCAGACAAGGGGGTAGCATGGGGCAAACACTCCATTTCCTTTAGCAAGTGGGTTGTTGAACATTTAATCAGGGGGATCAGTCAGACTGTGAGCCCTGCTGTTCCAGCAGAGCACAAGACATGTGCTAATCTCTTGGGTCACTCCTGACATCTGCACAAGCAGCACTTTTCCTCTCAGTCCCTCACTGAACAAGGAAGTAAATGCCCACCAGCTCATGTGCTCTGGCTTCACAAACAACATCCTGTGAATCACACCTGAGTAATGTTTCCCTTTCAGAGGAATAACGTGGACAGCAAAGCCATTAGAAACTTTCTTGTGCTTTGTGTATGCCAGAGGCTGCTATTTATCCTCATGCTGCTGAAATAGTTTCATCTTCCAAACGAATCTACCAGGCTGCTTGTACAGAAGCTGAGGGCTGACTGCTCTTCCAGTGGAATAACCCCAGTGCGATGTAGGTAATACCCTCTCAAAGGTCCTCCAGGCTTGGTAAGACTGCTGTGCAGCATTTAATCACAGAGCAATCACCTCCACACATAATAGGGGTTTAGGACAAGCTTCAGGCTAGACCCTCACCCAAGAATCAAGGTTCCCCTCCAGGATGGAGGAATGATCAGAAGGGAGCCCAGCACACGCACCCCACAGTTACACTTCTGTTAACACACAGCTCCCCTCATCCTGCAGATGCTCAGTATTCACTAAGGATTTAAACAGCACAAATCCTACCTGGACGTCTGGATATTCAGACTGTAGCTTCCCCTCCTCATCGTAGGTGTAAACTGTGAAATCTCGGGGCAGTAGCTCCCTGGAAGGAAAGGGGAGAAGGAACACGAGAGGAATTTCATGGAATAGATTGACACCGCAGCATGGCACAAGGATGATCCTAATCAAAACTGTCTCACAAGCAGAGATTGCCATTAAATCAGAATCACAGAATCATTCAGGTTGGAAAAGACCCCTGGGATCGTCAAGTCCAACCATCAACTCTACTCCATAAGTTCACCTCTAAACCAGATCCCCTAACACTACATCAAAGTGATTTTTAAACTTATCCAGGGATGGGGACTCAACCACCACCCTGGGCAGCCCAGCCCAGTGCCTGATCACTCTCTCCAGGAAGAATTTCTTCCTGATGTCCAGTCTAACCCTCCCCTCTTGGAGCTTGAAGCCCTTCCCTCTGCTTCTGTTGCTGATGACCTGTGAGAAGAGACCAGCACCAACATCTCCACAGTGTCCTTTCAGACAGCGGTAAAGAGCGATGAGGTCTCCCCTCAGACTCCTCTTCCTCAAACTAAACAGCCCCAACTCTTTCCATCTCCCCTCATCAGATTGATTCTCCAGGCCCTTCTCCAGCTTTGTTGTCTTCCTCTGCACTCACTCCAGCGCCTCGCTGTCTCCCTTGTACTGAGGTGCCCAACACTGGACCCAGTACTCAAGGTGCAGCCTCACCAGTGCTGAGTCCAGGGGGACAATCACCTCCCTACTCCTGCTGGACACACAGTTTCTGACCCAGGCCAGGATGCCATTGGCCTTCTCGGCCACCTGAGCACCCTGCTGGCTCAGATTCAGCCTCCTGTCAGTTAGAACCCCCAGGTCCCTCTCTGCCAGACTGCTCTCCAGCCACCCTGCCCCAAGCCTGCAGCTGCAGGGGATTGCTGTGACCAAAATGCAGGACCCCACACTTGGCTCTAGTGAAACCCACACAGTCATCCTCAGCCCATCAACACGGTCTGTCAAGGTGCCTCTGTACAGCCTCACTACCCTCCAGCACATTGACACTCTCTCCCAACTTGGTGTCGTCTGCAAACTGACTGAGGATGCACTCAATCCTCTCATCAAGATCATTGATAAAGATGCTGAACAAGAGTGGCCCCAGCACTGAGTCCTGGGGGACACCACTTGTGACAGGGCTCCAACTGGATTTGACTCCATTGACCACAACTCTCTGGGCTCGGCCATCCAGCCAGTGCTCCACCCAGCAGAGTAAAACAGGAAATATCCAAAAGGAAAACCCTCCAAATTTCACACAGGAATTGTGTATTTCCACAGCAAATTCCCAGACACTGGAATGGTGGAAACATTAATGAAAAAGAATCAAGAACCTCACCCTGGTTAAGTCAAATGAGCCTCAAAAGCCACTGAATTGTGCTAAAAGCTTTCTACTTTCATGCAGAATAAAACCAATAGCAATTTTAAAAGAAACAACATAAAAACCCACCCCACAGCTCTCAGTCTGCTGTAAATGGCATTCCCCCCCTCCCAGTTCTGGAAGGAACAGCATTGGGAAAGTTCACACTGCTGACCCCCACTGCACATCCAGGATGCGGAAGAGCTAATTCCCACGTTTCTGAGGGTCAGGGGCTCTGTGAGCTGCAGCTGGAGATCCTGGGGGCTGCACAGTTAAACAGTTTTGTCCTTTTGTCTGGTGTGGGGGTAGTTTTAAGAAGCAACAGCCTGATAAATGGTAACTTGCTGCTGCTGCGAGTAGCCCTCATTGAAGTCAGACAACACCTACACTGAACACAGTTCTGGGTGTTAAGGTCTTGGCTATCAACTCAACTTCCTCATTTATTAGTGTCCTGGTGCTACTGAGACAGGAAAAAAACCAACCCTGAAACAACAAACAAAACCTAGAAGAAAGTGAAAACATTTACTTGAAATACAGTCGAGTTTGTTTATTTTTAGATGTGAAGGGAGAGAGTCGCTTCAGCGATTCTCCAGATTCTCCTCTGAGCAACTACTGCTTCCTTCACTGAGCAAACAGCGGGGCAGCAGGACTTCAGCGCAGCTCCTGGCTGAGAGCCTGGGCTGTGCAACTCCATCCACTGTGGTGTCTTTCCCTGCAGAGTTTGTATGGAACTATGGTCCTTGTGGAGAACCAAGGATGGACACCCTTATGCTACCTCCCAGCTCATTATCTGGACACAGCAGATGGAATTGTAAAGAAGTAGTTCCCCACTTACTTGTTTCTTTCTAGATGAATCGTGTGTTCTCTTCCCTCTATCTCAACAGCATACAACACCTGGTCCTGAACACAAGAGAAGGCAGGGTTTACTCCAATTCAGGAATTAAATGGTTAAATGAACAGCAGTCTAGGGGAGAACAGCCTCTGCCAGGATCACATTTAAAATGCAGGATTACCTGCTGCACCCCCAGCCTTTCCAGACACAGTGCTAGGAGCTGGACACACTGCTGACACAGCAAAATAACCCCATGTGGGTGAGCCCGAGCCCTATTCTGTAACAGTCCTGACCTCCGGAACCTGACAGCCCTTCCTGAGCAACTGGGGAAAAGTCACATGAAGGCAGCTGCTTCAGAGTAACACTGTTGTTTTCTTACTCCTCCTTTCCAAGCCTTCCACAGAAAAGCTCTGAGTTAGAGCTGGAAGAGGACAACACAGTTTGATTGCTGAACAGTCAACGGAAGCCAGGCTTTGAGCATCACCCAGGATAACGGTTCCAGCACCTCTCAAACTCATGCCAGTGCTCCATGACTCTTGTTATGCAATCTATGGATCAAAACTCCACTGTGGCCCCTTGTGACCCCTGGAGCAGGCAGGGATTTAGCATCACTGGGCTCAGATACAGCACCACTGCACACTATAACACCATCATATTGATGGGTATTTGCTGGCTGCTAGAGGAGTCTGACAGTGACTTGTGAGATGTCAGGTCAGATTTGGGAGAACCCTATTAGGAAGCAGAGCTGAAGGCATTTTCCAGACTGACCAGTACCTGAATGGAGGAGACATTGGAAGCCTCTCGCCGTTCTCTTCCTAATCTCTGAGGGATTACAACTTCATAGGAAGACAATAGAGAGACCTGCTGGAAACCTAGAAAGCAGAACAGAAACACTGGCTGAAACAACAAAGGGGAAAGGGAAGGCACAAGGAAAGAAACAGGACTTCAGCAAAATCCCCTTTGGTAGGAAGGAGGCAGTTTGTGATTCCAGTTTAGGTCTCCAGTTTAGCTGTGGGTCTGCAGCACGCCGTGGGGCAGATCCAGCAGCCCCTTCATCAGCAGGAATCAGAGCACTTCACAAAGTGGGTCAGCACAGAGAAAACCTGCTCAAGGACACATGGAGCATCAAAACCAGCTGGAGAAACTCCAGCTTGGCCATGATGCTCTCTAGAACAGCTCCTGCACCTCCCAACGGCACAGCCCAGCCTCACAAACCCTCAACACAAGGCTGGTGCTGCTCACTCTGTTCTTAGAGAGCTCTCAAGGACCTGATGAAAACAACAGAGCTGAATCTAATGCTCATGAATAAACAGCCTTTTGCAAAACACTCTCTAAACAATTTGCATGTGCAGCCTCAGCAGTGGCTCCGAACCAAACTCGGCTCTACAGTCCAAGTTTCCTTTGTGAGAGAGCGGGTTTTGCCAAGAACTTTTCTAGGTCCACTGTGGAAGCAGCAATAAACTGCATATGGAGCTGACTCTGACTCTGCCCATCAAGGGCTGCTGTCTGCTAGGAGCTGCTCCTGCTTTATCTCTAGAAATAAGCTGTGAGGTGGAGAGGAAATGGTTAATTTCTGAGATGCTCCAGTCACTCTGAGTGGGATGGAGGTGCTGGAATCAATGGTGTGGAGAACACTAGGGTGATGCTGGGCACCGACCTGGAATATTCCTTTCCTATGGGCACAGGCAGAGCCAGGCTGGTCCTCAAGAAACAGCCTTGTGCAGCAGAGGTTTCATTCATTACAGTGGTTGAGGAAAAAAGGCATTAAAAATCAGAGAGAAACTTCCTGAGAAGAGCCCTTGTGTTCCCAGGCCAGTGTCAACACCTCCCCGGTCCGAAAACAGGGAGGGAAGGGCTGCTTCCTTTCCTGGATGAGCCACCACAAGCACACACAGACACAGCACCTCATTTCCAACTGCTTCTCACTCCTATCCGGTCCCCAGCTCCTGCACTTGTCACTTCCCCATGGCCAGAAGAGCCTTTATCAGCGGGATATGACCCAGTGACACTTGGACAGAGGGCTGCACGGACAGCAGAGCCCAGCCTGTCGAAGCCACAGCAGCCTGGAAGCAGAACACAAGAGTGTGAATCATCGCAGTGCGGGGCTAGGAAAGCTGGGTGGGATTTCTGGGAAGAGAACAACTCCGAGAGGCTGCCCCACACAGGGAACAATGCCCACTGTGCTCTGACAGTTCTCCCCATTCCCTTCCCTTCACCAACCCCAGTCTAGAAGGTATTTGAGCAGGGTGCTTTATTCTTCCCTTCATCATGGACACTGTAAATCAGAGGAGGAGGGTGTGTTTGGAGCCACAAAGTGCTTCCTACACCACAAGCTGCAGTACAAGGGGTTGGAAGGCACCACCTTGCCTCCTAATGGAACTAGGAACAGAAGAGCAGCCTCTGTATTAAGAGCTCAAGCCTGGTGCAAACAGCTTTTCCTTTAACCTTCGGCTCTCTCCCCACGCTCCAGTACAGATCACATCAATGATAACCTCAGGGATGAACAGAAGGGTTTGAGCTGGGGGATTCCAAGTATTAGCACAGCAGAATCCCTGCAGCAGGTATCACGACAGCATCAAACCTTCTCTTTCCAAGGGGCCCTTTCTACTCCAACTGCCCCACACAGCATTTCACGCACCACTAGCGACCCTCAAAGAGGGCGCCCGACCAGTTAATTAAAAATCCAATGAAAGGGACAAGCGCAACGAGGCAGAAATTGGAACAGGCAAGAGACACCCTGCTCCAAAAGCCACCTCCTATGGCTGCAAGAGCATGGGCTCTTCCCTAGCAAGGAACACAAATCTTGAGAGGGTTGAGATCTCAACCCAGCACCCAACGCTCCTTCTAATAACTGGCATCATCAGACCTGATCTCATCCAGGGGGTTCAAATACACTGAGCCTGAGCCAATTAGCACAGAGTGAAATCCTAGCGAGGACGAGGCCTTGTGCAGCTCTCACAGCCGGATAAACACCCGGTTCCAGCAGGCTGTGCAGGCAACAACCAGATGAGATCCTTCAACCCCATCAAGATGCCACCTCTTCCCTCCAGTCTGGGCACCATGAGACTTTGGGCCAAAGTGAAGGGGACTGCATTCAGAGGTGACAGCAAAAACCCACCTCAGACTCAGCTGTCTGTTGCCCATAGACCTTTCAAGATATCTACATCCTGCTTTGCTACTGCTGGCAGCTTTTCCTCCACCCCCTCTGGAGAAGCCCCACTGCAGTATCATTAAGAATGAGTCTCAACCCCAGGAGGTTGCCATAAATTTTTCAGCAACTCACTGGATGTTTTGTCCTCAGGTCCTTCCTACCAGCAACTGGGAACCCCAGGCCAAGCTGTGCTACACATCCCTGCCGAGAACAGCCTTCTTATTGCTCCTTTTTGGGTGGCACTATCTTTCCAAAGATAAACCCTTCCTGTACCCACTATATTTATCTGGTCTTGTTAAAGCCAGCCTTTAATTACCAGCCATTGGAGACAACCAGGAAGATGTGAATCACCTTCCCCTCCCCGCTCCAAATCCACGGCTGGAATTCCATACACATTCCGTGGCATGTGGGAGCTTGAGAGCCACTGAGGTCAGTGTTACCTCAGCAGGTAAGATCCACATCCTGCAGAGTTTCAGCTCCTGCCTCCACAGCCCTCAGCACCCCCTGCTGATCCCCCTGCATGGTCCTGGCTGTGTCCATCCACACTGAAGAGCCAACCCAAATCAGCAACCTTTGACCATAACTCTTGAGGGGTCAGGAAGACTCTTTCAACAGAAGTAGAGAGCTTTGTTCTGTGCAATAAGCAACACCCAAACTCCTCTGATACTGCCCAGCACCTCTGAAACTCCAGGAGGACTGCCAGTGAGTCCATTCCCTTGTCTTTGTCTGCCTCAATTTACTCAGGAGGTGAAAACAGAGTTGGAATGAAGAGGACCACCAGAGACATCACTAACACTCTCTTTGTATTTGTTCTGCAGCCCCCCAGCAACTTTCAGCCTTTTTACTCTCAACACAGAGGCTTGAGCAAACCCCTAGTGACCCCAGAGCAACAGTCAGCAGAGAGCTATAATCCCCTGTGAGCTGCATGCATGGCTGAGTCAAAGGATGTTCATGGCCAGAGTGTTAGATACACAACCTCATTACATTAACCATCGCCATCATCAATCACAATTAACCCGTGAGCTCAGCTGCAGCACCCATCCAACACCAAGGCAGGACCCCAAGCTCATTTCCCAGTCCCTCACTGGGTTTTAGCAGTATCTCTTGCTCCCAGAGGAGGGCAGTTGCCCGTCTTCTGTCTGACTGCAAATCTTTCAAGTTTTCTCTTCTCCTTCAAGGAACTAAAAGCCAATATTCAGTCTCTCCTTGGGAACCCTTTTCTTACATCCTTGAGACTGTCCATATTCAGCTCTACTCCCCACTCAGCCCATGCCTGTCCCATAAAGGACCCAGAAGAGGACACAGCAGCCCAGCCAGGCTCACAAGCACCAAAGGTCATGCTCTGTCAACTTGTTCATCGCCTCGAATTAATGTTCCCCCCGTACCAGACCTCAAGCATCTGATTCACTTGCTGTTTGATCTAACACTCATTTCCTTCCCTGCCAACACACGCCCACACTCCATTTTTCAGCCCTCTTGTACTGGAGCAAACAATTATCCCCAGCTCAGCAGAACAGCCTGCACCCCACCCCCAGCCTCCCGCCAGGTACTCCTCTCATCACTGGCACCAGTGACTGCTTCTGCCAGGAGCCCAAACCCCTCCTGACTGGAAGGGGCTCAAGTGCAAGCTCAGCGCAAACCCTTCACCTCCCATTTCCAAGATCACTGAGGACTCTGCCAAGCAGCGACTGCTTGAGGAGGAACCGCTGTTACCGATGTCCTTGCAGGACGTAACCACCCACTGCTTCCTCAGGGGATTTCTTCCATTGATTACAAACCAGGAAAAACACTGAGGTGTCACTGATCTCTCCGCTACAATGAGGCAGTAAGATTACCCTTCAGATTACTGGAAGTAAGAACCTCCCTCACTTTCACTATGTAAATATTATTCAGATTCACCCAAAAACAGTTAGAGGTTTATACAAAACACCAAGATAAGGAATCTTCTGCTAAAAGCAGGAAGGTTTCCAATGAAGCCAGCACTTTTGGTGCTCCCATACCTCAAAGGCTCCAGTTTCAAAGCCCCCCACAGCTGTTCTTCCACAGAGTACCCCCTCGTTGTGGCTTTGCATTCCACCTCCTCCCTCCCTTGCTCTAAATGTTCACATCAAGCAGGTTTCTCTGTGTCTCGGTGCCTTTGTAGAAGGTAGGAAAAGATGAGCAACTATCACAGCAAGAGAAGGAACTTCATCTTCTGCTCACCTGGAACTTGTTTAACATGAGAGCTGCCAAGAAAGGTGGCCACTAGTTCTCTCAGAACCCCAGAACAATTGAGGCTTGAAAAGTCATCTGAGCTCATCCAGCCCAGCTCCTAACATCACCCCAGCAGCCACACCTGGGCACTAAGGGCCACAGCCAGGCTGGCCTTAAATACCTCCAGGGATGGGGACTTCACCACTGCCCTGGGCAGTCCATTCCAGGTTCTGATCACCCTTTCCATGAGGAAGGGCTTTCCAACATCCAACCTAACCCTCCCCTGGCAGCTTCAGGCCCTGCCCTCTCCTCCTGGCAGTGGCTGCCTGGGAGAAGAGACTCCCTTCATCCCTTCAGGGAGTTGGAGAGAGGGAGAAGGTCCCCTCTGAGTCTCCCCTTCTCCAGGCTAAACAACCCCGGCTCCCTCAGCCTCTCCCTCTAGTCCCTTTCCCAGCCTCATTGCTCCTTTGGACCCACTGCAGCCCCTCCGCCTCTTTCTTGAAGTGAGGGGCCCAGCATTTGCCCCTAGTACTCAAGGGGAGACCTCCCCGGTGCCCAGCACAGGAGTGCTGGGTGTTAATGAGGATACTGAGCTCTTCTACAGCAGCATTTCCTAGAGAATTCCCACCTCCCTCTTACTGAAATCCTGACCTATGCTGTCAGTGTTTCCTGTCTAGACTACTCCTTCTGCCCTCTCTAAAGCCGCTCAGACTGCTGCAAGACAGCAGCTCCCCTTGTTCCACAAAAAGGTTCCTCTCTGCTGCTGTCACAACATCCTCCCCTCCTCGGAACCTGCATCCAAGGAGACTCAGAGCCAAGCTGGACTGTCCTGTGGGATGGAGAAGGATTGATCTCTCCAGGACACCCTTTGGGCTTCTCACCCCAAGCCCACTCAGCTCACAGCTGCAAGGCTATCACTCACTTCACACAGGGAGCTCTGTGGGAACCTTGGAGATGTCCCCATCTTTACATTTGGCCGCCAAAGGAAACCACACAATGCAAAGGCAATCCCAGACCTTGAGAGAGTTGAGCAAATAAACTTCTTCTTTCCTTTCTGCTTTTAAAATTAGCTTGAGAAACCAAAACGATCGAAACCTACAAAAACTACAGAGTCCCATCTCCAACTTCCTTCTTCTGACAAACAAGTGCTACGAGAGGCAGCATTGGGGCCAGAGCAATTTCTTTCCTCTTTTTATTCTTCACGTGGAGGAAATAACCACCAGAATCCTCTTTGCTGAGTGATTGTCCCAGATTTGTTGAAACACGGGTGAGGCGGTGCCATGCTTCTCATGATCTGAATAATGACACTACCTTAAGCCCCAGAAATTCAGAGCCAAGTGTCTAGCCACTTGCAGAAGTCCTTTAAAATATGGGAATACCGGACTGAATCCCCCTTGGGGGAAGGTGATACTGAGTATCAGGGTCAAAGAGCGACCAGCAAACCCCCCAGTCCTGCCCAAGGCAAAGCCAGACTGTTTCTTTAGGAATTCATGGAGCCACAGATGCAAATCTGAGGGCAAAATCCTCATCACAACCTCCCACCCCCGAGGCTACAAAGGACAGCAGGATTTGGTTCATTTAGTAACTGTCAGTTAACAGCTCCTGGGAACACCTCACCTCTGCCTCATATCCCTGTTTATTGGGGAGTGTCCAGAGCACTTCTATTCCAACCCCAAAGCTGGAAGCTCCTGGATAAACTGCAGCAGAAATCCACAGCCCTCAGGAACAGAAACCATAATCCACCAAACCCTGACCAGTCTGCTGGAGTCACGAGCACCCCAAATCCCAGAGCTGTATCATTGAAGACTTCACTCCTTGGTGCTCTGGCAAAGCAGTTTCCAACCTCCTGTCACCTCCAGCACAGCCCAACAGCCACCGCTCCCAGATCAGCTCTTGTCTAGCGCTCAGCTCATGCTGCTACTATCAGCACAGCAAGTGAGAGGGGAGAAACCGGCAGCTCAGCATCATCCACTGGGGAGACAGACCCAGCAAAAGAAGCTGAGATTCAGCATGAACCAGCAACATCAGTTTGAGAGAAGTCCCCTCAGTTAGGAAGCCCTGACTATAAATCTATGAATTAATAATAGACACAGAGCCTAACAGGGTCCATAAACCACTTCAGGAGGAAGAACAGAGGACACATTTCTGCCCACTGTGTCCATCTAGCATCAGAGGCAGCAACATAACAGCCCATTAGCACACTGTTCCAGTTCATTGAAGGGAGCTGCAGGAAAGCTGGGGAGGGAGGTTTTACTGGGGACTCTGGTGCTGGGACAAGGGGCCTGGGTTCCAGCTCCAAGACGGGAGATTGAGATGAGCTCTGAGGCAGAAATCCCTCCCCTGGGAGGGGGCTGAGGCCCTGGAACAGGTTGCCAAGGGAGGTTGTGACTGCTCCATCCCTAGCAGTGTTCAAGGGCAGGTTGAATGGGGCTGTGGGCACCTTGGTCTGGTGAGAGGTGTTGCTGCCCATGGCAGGGGGTTGGCACTGGGTGATCTCTGAGCTCCCCTCAACCCATTCCATGAAGATCCCATAAAGCCAGTGCAGTGCCAACCTGTTCAAACCCCATAACAGAGCTGGGAGTGACTGGGCCCCAGTCCTTGTCGCAGGACACAACCTTCACCACCCTGGGGGGAGCCTGGCCAGCAGGGTCAGCAGTGCCAGGACAGGCGATGCCAGGGCACTCAGACAGAGAGGAACAGGGCACAGGCACCTTTGACACAGCATGGGAGGGTCCTGTCACCCCCCGGTCACCCCCTAAGGTCTGGGCAGGAGATTCCAGGGTCAGTTACACACAGGGGCTGCCCACAGCAATTCACAGGAGACCAAGAACCCGGCAGACCCCTTCACCCTGGGTTATCACCTTTCCAGATCGAGCCACAACCCTTCGTAGGAGTAGGGACCCCTGGACACCCCCCCTCCCGATTCCCCCGACAATGATGCGGGGCGGGGGGGGTCCCCAGTTCACAGAGCCCAGCATTAAGGCCGGGGGGGGGGATCTCAGACCCAAACTCCACCCCCTTCTCCCCTCCAGGCCGGGCCCGAGGGGGCTGAGAACCCCCAGTCCAGCCCTGGGGGGGTGCGGGTGGGGATCAGCCTGAGGAGGTCAGAATCAGGTGGGGATCGG
>JAOXOE010000852.1:2040014-2088452 GCA_028565055.1 Phoeniculus purpureus | reverse complement strand
CCGCCCCCTCCCCCGCCAACCCGCAAATCCACTAATTCCTGCCCAAACGCGGCGCTGGGGCATCTCCCACCCTCTCCGTGCACCCCACACCCCCCCTTTCGGGGTGCTGTGACCCCCACCTCAAAGGAACACCCTTAGCCACCCCGCCCCCCTCCAACGTCAGGGGGTAGAAGTGGGGGAAACCAGATCCCCCCCACCTCGGTTTATCCGACGTTTGTGGAGCCGCACCTGACCTATAACAGAGCCGGGCGATCCTTCCCACATTCCCAGCCCTCCGCAGCTGCCCCTCAGGGTTGTGGGGGGGCTGTCCAAGGTTATGGAGGGGCTGCCCATGGCCAGGCAGAGCAGGATCACTCCCAGCAGTCAGACAGGGAAACACCAACCCCACGGGCCCTACATCCTTCCTGGGCAGCGGGACTGGTTATTTATTAAACTATTGTTGTCTGAAAATAACATCCCGCTGCCCCAACAGGAACAACCACTGCCCCGCTGGCCTCCTCCTGCATCCTGCCCCTCAGCAGGGTCTCCCAAAAAATTCCTCAGCCCCCATGTGCTCAGTGGGGAGAGGAGATGGGGATGCTGGCAGCGCTCTGTCTGGGGTTCTGGCGGCAGAGCCAGTACTGGCGGCGGCATCTCCAGCTCTAGGCAGAGCCTGGAGCCCTGGGATGCGTCACTCCAAGATGGGTTATCCTGAAATGGACCACCCCGGGACTGGTCACCCTGGAATGGGTCACTCTGGCATGGATCACCCCAGGATTGGTCACCCTGGAATAGATCATCCCAGGATTCATCATACCAGAATGGATCACCTTGGCATAGGTCACCCCAGGATGAGTCACCCCACAATGGGTCACTCCAGGATTGGTCATCCCGGAATGGGTCTCCCTGTTATGACCTGGGGAAGGGCAGACAACTGTCCCTGCTGCCAAAGCAGCCCGTCCCGCTGGGATGAAGCACTGCTGCCCTCAGCACCCACACTCAGTGCTCCCACACCAGTCTGAGCCCGACGCTCCCAGTGAATCATCCTGTGCCGAGCAGCAGGAATGTCCCTACCCCGGCTGGGAGGCCTCGGGTCAGAGCAGACCTGTCCATCTGGTCTGGCTAGCTCCAACTCCAGCCTCAAGTAGATGCTTCAAAGAGCTCCTTCCTTACTGAGGAGCCACCTCAGTCACCTCCCTGCAGGGATTCTTCCTGCCAGGATTCCAGCTGCTGGTGCCCCATTCAATTTGAGTGTCGCTGCCTTGCGGTTTCCCTGTCTGGCCTCTCCCAAAGCAAATCCCATGTCATTTCCAAGCTCCCCTGCCCAAAGCAGAGGGGGTCCCCATGTCCACCACAGGCTGGGGGTCCAGATTCCTCCACATTACCAGGGTCCAGTGACCTTGAAAACCTGCCTCCCTGTTGCTGCATAGAGCAAGAAGGGACCAAGTGACAGCTCAGCTCAAACCCAAAGGGCTGAAGCCAAAGCAGAACCTCAACATCCTGCTGCCTGCGTCAGCCCAGAGCAGCAGCCAGCAGCCCCTTTCCACAGCGATGCAGCAGAACTGACTCCTGCAGATGAATTTTGCATTAGGAGATCTCCAGCACGAGCAGCTCTGCAGCACCAGCTCCTCCTCCCACTCCCCTTCCCACCCCAATCTCAGCTGACCCAGAGCAACGGCACTGCTGCCTTTGGGGATGGCTGCTGGGGTTCTGCATGAGGGACATAAATGGGAAAAGTGGGGGTGCCAGTGGGGGTAACAGGGGAGTAACAGTGTGGATGCCAGCATGGGTAACAGTGGGAGTAACAGTGGAGGTAACTGGGGGTGCCAGCATGGGTGCCAGTGGTGGTGCCAAGGTGGGTGCCAGCCGCCTCTGCTGAGGAGGGGAAGGGGCTGTGAAGAACCAGAAACAGACTGGCTTTACAGTCTGTCCCCCCTACCACTCACTGAAGGAAGGAGCTGGGGTGCCTGAGCAGAGGAAACCAGCAGCATCTCCCAGTGCAGAGGACACACAGTGCACCCAGCAAGGACCCATCTGCTCCCACCCCCACCCACTATAACCCTCACCACCACCGCAAGGAGTGGAACCAGCAGGAACAAACCACAAGGGTTTGCAGACCTGCAGAGCCCTGGGGCAGGAGCAGAGCTGAGCAGAACCTGCTGCCACCGGCGCTGTGGATGAGCAATTAAGAAGATGCCTGGAGTGGCATTTTCCAGCCTGGCACCCAGCGCAGTGCTGGCTACAGACCAAAGGCCAAGGAGATAACCTGCCTGTGACACACCACTGGCTCCGGCTGCCAAACGCCGCTTGGCACAGTCAGCAGACACCTTTGTGCAGAGCAGAGGACACCGAGCTGCTCAGAAAAAGAGCTGCCAGCAGTTCCCAGGTACCACATGAGCTGCAGCCTGCACTTGAGCAGAGGGACAGGTTGTCCTTCCACTGCTGTCACCTTCTGCCCCAACCCAGGAGGTTGCCAAGCATTACACAGACGTGGCAGCTAAGGGACAGGCAGTGAGGTGCAGCTCACCCAAGTACAACTCACTCAGGAACAGCCCACCCAGGTATCCCGTGAGACCAGTAGCATCCCAAAGTATCCCCATGGGACCAGCAGCATCCCAGAGCATCCCCTGGGACCAGCAGTATCCCAGAGCATCCCTGTGGGACCAGCACCCCAAAGAATTTGCTGGGACCAGCAGATTCCCAGAGAATCCCCCTGGGAAAAGCAGCATCCTGGACCATTACCCTGGGAAAAGCAGCATCCCAGAACATCCCCCTGAGACCAGCAGCGTCCTAGAGTGTCCCCATGGGACCAGAATCCTGGAGCATCCCTCGAGTGCTCCAGCATCCCAAGATTCCTCCAGGACCAGGACCAGCAGCATCCCAGAGCATCCCTCGAGTGCTACAGCATCCCAGAGGCTCCTGGATGTTTCCCAGGAGCGGGCAGGATCTCACTAGAGGGCACTGCAGGTCGGGATTTCCAAGGACGGGGAGGGTCTGCAGCTCCTAGAGCTGGAAGCAGCGTCCCAGAGCATTCCCCAGGACCAGCATTCCCTTGGGACCAGCAGCATCCCAACGCATCCCCTGGGACGACCAGCAGTATCCTAGAGCATCCCCTGGAAGCAATGTCCCAGAGCATCCCCCAGGACCAGCATTCCCCTGGGACCAGCAGCATCCCAGAGCACTCACTGGAACCAACATCCCAAAGAATTTGCTGGTACCAGCAGATTCCCAGGGCATCCCCCTGGGAAAAGCAGCATCCCAGAGCATCCCCCTGGGACCAGCAGATTCCCAGAGCATCCCCCTGGGACCAGCAGATTCCCAGAGCATCCCCCTGGGACCAGCGTCTCGGAGCATCCCTCGAGTGCTGCAGCATCCCACGGGCTCCTGGATGTTTCCCAGGAGCGGGCGGGATCTCACTAGAGGGCACTCCAGGTCGGGGTTTCCAAGGACGGGGAGGGTTTGCAGCTCCCTTCGGGCTCCTATTGCCCCCACAGTCCTCTGCCCACGGTGAACGGTGCAGCAGGGTGGGCTGAGCAAGTGCCCTCAGAGCAGCCTGAAGGATACTGTGGCATCACCTCCAGCTCCAGGTAGTCCCTAGAGACCCTTAACGCTCCACGGTTCTGTGATCTCAGCCCAGGCAGGTGCATGGCAGAGACCCCCAGTTACTTGTCACCCTGCTGCTGCCTCACAGCTCCCCAAACCTCACTCCACAACTGTAATAAGCCCCCAGCCCAGCCTAACTGGGGTTCCACAGCGACTGCAGCCACAAAACATCTCCCACTTGTGGGGCAGAAAGCAACAGCTGGGCCCAACCAGCCCCACTGGTATTTTGGGTCAGGTTCCCACCATGGCTGGGAGCTGTGGGATGAGACAGGGCCATGGGAGGGTCGAATCCACAGCAGCCAAGTTCCCACGTTCTATTTGCTTCTCCTGACCTTGGTGGAGCCGCAGCCCAGGCATTGATTCTGGGGCCGAGCAGCACAATGTCCATGGCCCTGGAATTTGAGGCAGGCAAAACCTAATCTCCTCCCTCCTCAAGCTCTGCTGCTGCCACCTCCTCACCGGGGCAGTAGGAACCTGGGTGTCACCCTCTGTCCTGAAGCAGCAGTGTGGACAGCATTACCGAGCAGCTCAGCTGCCTCAGGACCCTCCCCAGCCCTGGATGTGACAGTCCCCATCGCTGCCCATTCCACCGGAATAGCTCTGCAAAAATAGACCGAAGGACACGGCTGTCACAGGCAGCTCCCCTACCTCAACCCCAGCCCCCCGAGCTCCAGCTGTCTTTTCCCACTGCTGCCACCAAATCACTTCAAATAACCAACAGTTGTGGCTGCAGGGAAACAGCCCCGATGCAGAGAAAACCCTCTGGTCATCCCGCAGCACCAAACCAACAGCCCCAGCTGGTGCCGCTCACAAGGCTGCAGGCTCCAGCACAGCCCTGCAACGGGAACAGGCTCCAGAAATGCCAGTCCCAGCCCAGTTTCCACACTAGTGCTTTGTGAGCACAAAGCATCTGCTGCTTCTTCACTCCTCTGTCAACCCCATCGCTCTGGTTGCTAAAAATATCAGAGCTCTGTGGCAGGAATGTGCTGAGCAGGGGTCTGTCAGGGCTTGGATCCCTGGTTTTTAGGAATTCAGTGATACTGGGCAGTGCAGGCAGCACCTCCACCCCCTAGCCTGGGCACAGGCAGCTGTGGGGTGACAACAGAGGAGCTGGCACAGGTAGTGGGGCCAGGGAAACAATAAAGGGTGGAAGGAACAACTCAAAGTTTGCTCAGGGTGGAGCAAACAGGTATGAAGGATCCAAGGAGCTGCTCCAACACCCACAGAATGTTTTTTTCTGCCTGGGAACACTCCTCCTTTATACTGGGGAGTCTGCTGTGGGGAAATAAAGGGCAGAGCAGTTATGGGGGAGAACACCCTTGTTTTCCTCATCCGAAGCAAACAGAGAGGGGTTTGTCTGGGTCCAGAAGAGCCACGGCCTGGCCATGGCGTCACCCGCGCGGGGAAGCCTTGGCAGAGGCTCTGGGACAAATGCAGCTGGGCACTGGGTCCCCAAGGTCCAGCTCCATCGCTGGGTGCAGCACAGCACCCACCAACAGCGTTTGGTGAGGGCAGAGGCAATGGGCTCCAGGACTAGGCAGTGTTTGCACCCCAGAGTGAGTCACTCGGGGTACCTCTGTGCTCCCTCAGGTGCTTCGATTGGTTTAGAGGGCAGATCCCTCCACGTTTCCCTCTGAGGAAACTCCTGGGCAGTTTCCCCCAGACCCACCTCTGGCTTCTGCCAAACACCCACTCGCTCCTGCCTTGGCACCCAGAGCCACACTGCTGGGTCCCTGCTGCTCCCACCCAGAGTGACCCTAAAAAGCACCAGAGAGGCAGAGCTGCCCCCCAGTTCCCCACCGTGAGAACGGCCCGTGTCCGACTGCGAGGTCCGGGGTGGGAAATCCCATCTGGTGGGGATGGAGGGGATGAGGAAAAGGGACTTTCCTGCTGCCCAGTTTAACCCCTCGAAGCTCTGACTTTTCTCTCCTGTGACCCTCATACCGGAGCCTGTGCGGGGGTAGCCCCGGACCCCTCCCCGAACCACCCCCTACCCCATATCCCGCACTCACCGGCGCTGCGGGGCTCGGGGCTCCCGGCTCCGGGCAGCCCCCATGGCCGGGATGGGACTGGGCTGGGATTTGGGCTCGGACTGGACTCTGGGCTGGGCTCTGTCGGTCCCGCCTCCCCGGGGGGTCTGGGGGAGGGGGGGCGCTCAGCCCGGCCCCGGGCAGCTGCTGCCCAGCGCCCATCACCGCCCCGTCGGGGCTGGGACCGGGACCCCGCTACGGAATTGGGACCACTCCCAGCAGGACAGCCCGTAACTGGGGGGCTCAGGCAAGGGACAGGTAGACGATAACGATGCCTCGTCCCTCCGGTTGGCTCCTCGCTGGGGAAAGAACCCCCCGACCCGAGCTCAGCCCCCTTCCTTTTGCTTTTGCCGCGACCCAGGGCAGCCCTGGGAAGGTAAAAACAGCCACAGCCCAGTGTGGCCAGAGCTGCCTCCTGGTTCACGCACCTTATCGCCACCAGTCAGAGCTAAATGCTACCCAGGCGCTAGTTTACTGGTTGGTTTGTGGTCATAGCCCTGGGAATTCTGCCCAGACACCTCCCCTTCGATCCGCCCTCGGAAGCTGCTGCCTCCCCAGGCCAGCTCCAGGCTGGCAAACACCAGCCACAACCTCAGGGCTGCAATCCTCAGCTCTCAGCCTATCACGGAGGCATCGCACCATCTCCCCACCAGGCTCCCAGCAATTCTTCCCCACCCCTGGGAGAGCAGAGCAGACCCCATGGCTTCACGGAGTGGGTGTAGGGGCTGCAGCCTACTGTGGGGTCAGAGCTCTGCTGCCAGGTCAGGACAGAACCAGCACCTCAGTACATCCCCATCAGCTCTCCTGGACTCACTCTGGCCTTTCTTTCACCCAGCCGGTTGACACGATGCAGGCTTTAAGGTGCAAACTTGCTCTGGCCCTGAGAGCACCCCAGAACCTCTTGTAGGGGCTGAGGCTTTACACCCTGCAGTGCTCTCCCCAGACCCTAGCTGCCAGCACAGCCTATCCCAGTGCAAAGTGAGGTCGGACCCCTTTATCTGGGGCACTCAGCCTCAGCTGAGAAGCCCTGACAAAACACAGATGACCCCTTTCCCTTTCTCAACATCTTCTCAACCCACCCCTTGAAGGCGAAGGCAGAGTAAGACCCCTGGGTCAGACAGCAGCCAGAGCCCTGCTGCATGGGGAGGGATTCAACACCACAGTTAAAATCACAGAGGTGACCCTGCTAAGGAAATGTGTTGGTTGGGTTTATTTTAATTAAAGTTCCCGTTTCTGACACCACTCAGGGCTTTTTACTGCCGGAAAACCGAAGGCTCCAATAATAAAGAACCTGTTTGAGGTTTTTCAGGGTGTTCTGGCCGGGGTTTCAGTATTTTTTGGCAAGAAAACTGTTGATAAACTCAAAAGCTTTCACCTTCCTAAAAAAACCCCTACAAACCACACAACATCCCCCCTCTCCAACCCAATCAAAATCCACCAAACCTTCCTCAGATGACAAAATGTCCTGATGGGCTCCTCTACCCCCCTGCCCGTGGGAGAGCCCACAGCCATGCACCCCGAGGTAAGACCCCACAATGGCCACAGGCATCCACCCCAATCCTCCCCAAACCACGAAATGGGAGTGTTACCAACAGCCCAAATCACTTCAATCCTCCCCAAACCATGAAACCCGATTGTTACCAACAGACAAAAATCACCCCAGTCCCCCCCAAACTATGACACGGGAGGGTTACCTCTGCTGCTGGCTGCCAGGAAGGAGGCTGGAGGCTGTGCTTGGTCACCCTGGCACAGTCAGGTGACGCCCGTGTGGGACGTGGCACGAGGCCCCAGCCTGTGCCTGGGTAATCCCTCGCAGTGGTGCAGGCAGCTCCCTGTGTTGTCCCCCCCCACAAGCCTGGGCACTGCCAAGTGCTCTGAGATGGGCTGCACCACTGGTGACAGCTTCCCTGCGATGCCCACTGCCACCTGGCACTGCAAATGAGACCAAGCACGACCTGGGTAAAGGTCTGCTCCAATCCTTCCCCATAACCTGGCAGCTCCTGATGGGATTTTAGGACTTGCTGGGGCCCTTTGGCTCTCCCTGGCCCTGCTGGGATCATAAACACAGCGGTGCTGAGGCTGGAGCAGAGGAAACCAAAACTGGAGCAGAGGAGCCCAAAGCGCTGCCTTGGCTCATGGCAGTAGGGGAAGAAGGTGATGAGATGATTCTTTGCATTCCCAGATCCAGGATGCAGAGCTCAGAGGGGTCCTTCGGCTGCTCTGTCCGTGTTGAAGTTCCACATCCTTGCTGTGTCCTGCCCATTGCTATCTCCCCACTCCACAGCTGAGGACCAGCCTGGCTCCAGGCAGGGCCATGAGCACCACGGGCACCTTCCCAAGGGCTCAGCCCTTTCCTTTCTTTTTGATTTCAAAAGAATTTCCTGCTTATGTTTCCAAGGGGTGAGCTCAGAATTCCCTTCCCAGCCTAGGCAATGCTCCCAGCACTCCTGCAGGAGCTGGAACACTGTGGTTTGGAGAGACAGGTCTGGCTCCTGGAGCTGGGGAGGGGAACTGCTGGCACCTGCTTCTGCCGAAAGTTGCATCCAGCCTTCTTTGATTTATCTCAGAATTATGCTCTTGGTGGAGCCCAGATATTCCTGCTGGAGCTCGGATATTCCGGCTGGAGCTCAGATATTCCTGCTGGAGCCTGGATATTTCCAGCTGCATTGGCACCCCTCATGCCCCTTGGCCAGGGGCAGCTCCCTGTGAGCAGCAAACACACAGAGACCTTGGGAAAACTCAGCCTTCCCAGTCAGAAACTGCTGGGAAAAGCAGGAGAGGGGAGTTTTCTAAATCAAAGGAGGGTTTTGTAGCACCCCAGGAGACAAAAGCAGTTGCCAGGCCCCCAGACCTGTGGGGTACTGTCCCACACCACCCACCCTAGGGCTCTCACAGCCTGCAAACATCAGCAAAAACCTGATCTAACCTTTCCAGCCCCCAGAACCAGAGTGAGGGTCAGTGGTGCCACCTGCAAGCCACAGCCTGAGCCTCAAAGCAGTGACAGCTCTTGTTCAGGACCCTCTGGACCCTAGCACAGCCCCCAGCCCCAGTACAGCCCTGCTCCGATGGTCCAGAGACAAACAGAGCTGGCAGCACCAGCTGCTCCCCAGCTGTGCCCTGTGTCACAAGACTTTCAGTCACACATGGCCAGCACCACCAAACCCTGCCCGGGCAGCCGTTCCCTGAGGGCAGAGGCTGGCAGTGCCCAGCAGAGCCCACAGAGCAGCCAGAGGTGCCCCAGTTGTGGGCACCTACTCACTCCAAGGGCAGCAGCTGAGGCTCTGGGACTGTTCCTCATCCTGCTGCTTTGCTGGCAGAGCTTAGCTCAGGTGAGGCTCTGCACCACCTGCCCAACTGGCACCCCAAGGAGCTCTGGAAGGGGCTGACAGGGTGACTGTGGCAGCAGGGAGGCCAGTGACAATATTTTCCCATCGCTGATCCCATGGAAATTTCCATCTGCCTGAGAAAGAGGCTGGACCAGCCCTTGCTGCTGCCTGGGGCAGAGGGTCAATGTTTTTTCCGGGGACTGTGAGTAAGAGCCGGGTTGGTCACAGGATAGCGGTTAAAAGTCTCCTTGGAACCTCCCATGTGAACACCACCAGCCCCAAACCTGCCCAGAGCAAGCACCGCTAGGCTGTGAGGTGCCCAGGGAGGGCAGTGTTCGGAGCACCTCACCTCTGTGATAGGCACCTCAGCATCCAAACCCGCAGCCACTCCCGCAAAGCACCTTGGATGCTGTGCCCAAGACCATCTCCACCTGAGGCCAGGTCATGGCTGGCATCTCCCCTTGCAGCTTGCCATGAGGGCCCTGTGGCTGGGCAGACAGAGCAAAACGGAGCTGTGTGCCAGCACAGAGCATTGCACCGGCTCAGGCAGCTCCTCAGCAACACAAACACCCACCCCACAGCCCGGGAGGTTGAGCATTGCAGCTAGCACTGGGCTCCAGTAAGATGCCAAGGGTGCCCATGTGGCCCTGGATGGCTGGCAGGTGCCAGTGCCCTGCTCTGCCTTGGGAAAGCACCATGGGATCGAACTCTGGCACAGCAAAGCAGGGGGGATGCTGTGCCATCAGCAATGCCCTCCAAGGTTTGCCATGGCAGGGGCTGGTGGCAGCTGAGACCCCAGCTCTGCACCCCGGAGTAAGCAGAGACACCTTGCTCCCTGCTCTCCTCCTCCCTCCAGCCTGGAGCAGCCATCACGAAGCTCTCCAGCCCTCAGCTCCCCTCTCCTCCCTTCTCCCTACCTTTGCAGCCACGTCCCAGGCGCCGTCCGCCTCTGCTCCCCGTGCGGGGTCTCCCTCGAAAGCCGCTGGGGTGAGCAGCCGCCTGGAAAAGAAGCTGGGAAGGAGGAAGGAAGGGGATGGAGAGTGTGGGGAGGGCCGGGCTGTCACGGAGCAGCCTCGGGGAAGGGAAGGAGGATGTTTTGCAATATTTGGCCAGAACTTCCCCAGATAGGGAGGGAGGGAGGGGATGCCGTCGGGGCCAGACGGCGCTGGGAGAAAGGTCCCTGCACCGGTGCCGGTACCGGAGCCTCTCGGTGAACGCCTGGATCACTTGTGTCTCCTGCCGGGGCCCCACTGCTGTCATTCCATAAAAATGTGCTGGAATTTGGCAGCCCGGCCTCTGGTGGGGAGGAAACTTCTCTCTGCTAACAGAGCGAGAGCTGCGGGATGGGAGCTACTCCGGAGCTCCCGCACGGAACCGGGACAGCAGGAGTTTCAGCTCAGGGGGCGTTTTGGAGCAGATGAGACCTTTTCGTTTCAGGATTTGAAAATTTCAGCTGGGGTTGCACCTCGGCAAAGGGTTTTCTGAGCCAGAGTGCAGCCGTTGCTGCTCTGATGAATGTTCCGCATCCTGCATCCCGCAGCTTCTCCTCTGCCTCCCCTCCTGCTCTCCTCGCAGGATCAGACCCCATCGCCGCCTCACCACCCGCAGCCCCCGGGTTGCGCAGCCAAAAGGTCTCTGTGAGAAGCTCCAGCCCCTGTCTGGCTGCAGATCCGGAGCTCCTGCAGAGGGAGCGCAAGGAGCAGCAACTAGCGCAGCTCTGCGCAGCCATTTCATCCTCGGGAAAGCTGAGGGTGAGCTTTGGCTTCTCAAAGGGAGAAGAAAACTGTCCTCAAGCACGGAACTGCCCTCCGCAAACTGATTCTGCAATCTGCTCCCACAGCCCTGGGATCGACTCTGGTCCCTGCCCAGTGGTCGGTCAGAATTCACCTTCCCAAACCCTCCAGGACTTGCAGCCACAGGGCAGAGCCCACAAAGCAGAGGGAGTCAAACCAGCTCCCCGCGTTGTCACCTCCGGGACAGGGAGGGACACTGCTGCACCTCACCTAGAGAGGGACATGTCTGGGTGACACCCCAGGAGCCCACATCACTTCTGCCTTTTCTGGGCAGCTCCCTGCCTGAGCAACCTCCTACATCCCAGCATCTTTCCAGCCACCCATCGCTCTTCTGTGTCCTGCCTGCATCAGGACCTGTGCTCAGCCACGCTTGGCTCTGTATCTCAGTGCCAGCCCACCTGTGCCAGCCCCCTAGACCCCTCTGGCTCCCCAGATTGGAGTCAGTAAAACCATCCCAGTCTGTGAGTTCTCCTCGAGCTCTCGCAGCGGCAGAGGGCAGTGGCGTTCGCCCCGTTGCCTCATTACTGGCCCCAGTCCAGCCTCAAACTCCCATCTCCCAACTTGCTCTTTTCTTTTCAGCTGAAACTTCCTGCTAGTTATCATTTCCATTCTTCACCTCTTCAGCAGTGCAGAAAATTGGCACTTAACTCGCCCGGCGAGGCTGCGGGGCGGCAGCTTAATTGACCCTCGAAGCATCTCCCCGGCCGCATCGCGGGCAGCGGGCTCAGCCTTGTGCCACAGGAATTTCCCGAACCGCTCTTTGTTTGTCTGCCCTTGCAGGGATGCTGCCTGCGTTCAGCTCCAGGAAAGGACCCCAGAGAAAAACCCACTGCCATGGGTGGCCCTCACTGCCCCAGGGAGCTGCAGGGCTCCCTCCTGCTTCTACATTTGGAGGAACTGGGAACTTTTCTGCAGCTCCCAATCACCTTTCGTTTCCTCAGGCTGGTGGTTTCAGCAGCTGCTCAGCAGGTTGCTCCAAACCACCCCGTTTCCACGTCCCACTGTCGATACTGGGGCATTGCAGGACGACGCTGCAGCTCTGGGAGCTTCCCCAAGCACTGAAAATCAGACAGAGAAATCTGAGCCTGCAGTTGCAGCCCTGACTTTGTCAGTTGTTTTGCAAGAGCTGGTCCCAAGCATCTGGCTTTCACAGTCTGCACCGGCCAGGACTGAGTGGCACCCTGACCCTGAGCTGGTCTGAAACCAGAGCTACAGCCACTGCCCAAATGTAGGCTCAGCTTAGCTCCAGCTCCCTCACTGCATCATTCGGGGCAGGGATTGCTGCACCTTTACCTGCAGTAATCGCTGTTCAGAGCATCCTAAACCGCCGTGTGTGGTTCCCGCTGCAGGCAGGGCTGCAACACAGCAGAGGTTTCACAGAGGAATAAGGTTTTCCGTGGGAATGAAGGAAACCCTCAGAACCCTTGCTTCAGGGTGTCTCTGAACACCTCAGCAGAGAAGGGGCCTGAAGCTGGAAGTTGCTGCCACCCAGGCTGTGCCCAGCTGTTTGCTCTGGCTCAGTGCCAGCCAAGCACCCACAGGGCAGCAGGACCCTCTTCACCCCGTCAGGGACCTGAGGGGTGGCAGCAGCAGTTCCCAGGGGATCTCCCTGGAGTGCAGACGGATTGGTTTGGATGCAGGTTCCCAGGGGAGGGCTAGAGGCAGCACCCCGAGTGCTAGATGCTCCGTCAAGGAGGGCTTCCTTCCTATTGCATACATCACCACTCAATTTGCGTTGGACCATGGAGTCCTTCCAACACTCAGAATACAATGAATTAGTATCTGCTGCTCTGGAGTTTGTATCCAGGCTGGAAACACGGCCAGCTGGGAGCACGCTGGGACCAGCCTCCAGTACAAAGAACAATGGGAAGGCAATGAGGAGGAGCAGGCAGGGAGTGCTGGGGTCCAGCCCTCAGTGACAGCCGCATCTGGGGCTGCTCAGAACCCTCTGCTTCTCCACCTAGAGATGATCAGAGCTGCCAGACCCTCCTTTCAACTCTGTGTCTTGTCCCCTTGCTCCCCTTCATCAGGCAGAGGGTCCTGCGTGCCAAATGCGATGCGGGAGAAGGCGCTGCTGCCTGGATGGGCTCCAGCTGCGACGCAGCTAATCCAGTTTTATAGCTGGGAGCAGGTGCCTCGTGCATCACGAGCAGCCAGTTTGAAGCCCACCCTTTGCATTTGGCCTCAAGCACTGGAAGAAACCCGAAGACATCGGCCATCGGTGCCCACCAGCTCCAGAAACACCCTTTGGGTGCCCTGTGGGACTGTAGTCCAGCACCTCATACCTCTGCATCACCCAGTTCTCAGCCATGCAGGGGGTGAGTGCCACTTGACCGGTGTGTGAGGACCAGGGCAGTGGAGAAACCCCTTTTTGCCTGTATTTCCCTCCAATTCCCACTTCATTCTGGCTGCACAAACCAGGATGTGCCCAGGCAGGGAGAACCTGTGTGCTGGCATCTGCAGAACCTGCGGTGGGATGGGGAGGGACAGTACCTGCAGGGAGGAACAAAACAGCCCTTCCGCTGGAGCTGGAGGTTGGGAAAGGCCGGAGGGTTTGTTTTCCATCTCTAACCACAGCGATGTGCGGAGTGGAACCCAGTCAGAAACTCCATCCAAACCCACAGCTCCGCAGGGAGAGCAACAGCTCAGAAGGGACCTCTGTCCCTGCCAGACTCATTGCCACTCCAGCAGGGAGATGGGATCCACTGCCAGGGTTTCAGTGCTGCCTCTGTTCTTGGAGAACCCTGACTGAACCCCTGGTGATGCCAGGACTGATGTGCAGCCACCCCAACGTGCAACAGCCCCATCCCCAAAGCAGCCGGAAGCCCCCAGATCTCCAGAGCCGCTGCATCCAGAAGTCCTCCAGCTCTGCCAAAGGCTCCATCTCTCATTGGGCTCCAGGAGATCCCAGATCAGGTCCCTTGGCCACACAGGACCCCATCAGCATCCTCATCCCAGGATGTACAGCCAGCCCCTGCTGAGACAAAGAGCCTTTGCTGGATTCAGCTGCCCTGGGTATTTTTTTCCCTCTTCGATGAATCACCTGCTAAAAATATTACGAACCGAGCTGCTGGCCAGACCTTTCACTTCTCTGGAAGCAAAAATATTTGTTTTACTCCGGCCGTGCCTGTGTTTCAGCAGGACTTTATGATCCATAGCGGAGGAATGTGCCAGGCTCTATATTCAAATTACAACTTCACCCCCCTCTCCTGGCTCTCAGAGTGAATTTAAAACGTCTTGGTTAAAGACACAAGTGTTGTGCTGCCAGAAAAATGTGGTTTCAGCTGTTTTAGGGGGTTTTTTTACCAAACCCCACAGCTCCAGTTTGGTTGTTGCCACTCCAGGTGGGTTCCAGTCCTAGGAGCCATCAAGGGTTTGGGGGACTGTCAGCAGAGCCTCCCCCTTCCCAGGCTTCAGGCTGGTGCAAACCTGGTAAAGATTGTTAGCAAGAGACCCTCAGGGGGTGGGGTGGGGGCAGCTCCAGACACTCCTGGAGCCCGAGGAACGGGTCCCAGTAGCATCTTCCTCCTCCCGAGGGGCACAGACAAGTTTCACCGTGGTGCTGGAGCAGGTCCATCCCTCCAGCCAGCTCAACATCCCGTGGGCTGGTTCCTCAGCGACTCCTCCTGGCCCCCTTTCTGTGCCGGTGGCTGTTGCCCTTGCAGCAGTGCCAGGGCACGCCTGCCCTATAAATCTTTCCCCCTCTCATTTCAATTAAGGAAGGAAACGAGAGGAATTTCTGCTTTCTTGCTGCGGGGCAGAGGGAATAATGGGATCTTTATTCCCCCATCATTAAGCTGATTTTTACGTGGGTTTATTTTACTCCCCTGCAAAAAGAAGCAGGTTTGGGGTGAACTCAAGTGGAGCTGGGCATTGGGCACTGGCTGGGGAGGGTATGGGGCTGGCAGGGCTGTCCCACAGGCGATGGCTGCAATGCATCACAGAAATCGCTCCCTCCCTACAGCTGCTGCTGAGGGCTGGGGATGGAACTGGGCACTGCCAGGAGACTGCCTTGGGCTGTCCTGCCTCTTCCCAAGGGCAGTTGGCATCTGGGAAGGAACCTGGTTTGGAAGCAGCCCCATTTCCCAAGGGGGGATGGTCTTGGGGTCAGGGCAGCTGCATTGGGATGGCAGAGCTGGGCTGTTGTTTTCCCAGCACAGCCAAACATCTGGGGATGCTTCATGGGAGACTGAATTGCAGGGACAACGTGATGCCAGGGAAAAGGACCTGCCAGGGTCACTGTCCCTCCCAGCAGAGGCACTGGGGAGCCATCACCAGCAACTGGGACTCCCTTCATACCAGTATCCCAATCCTATGGATGGGAGGTCTCCCCATTGCTGCCAGCCCCAGGTGGAAACATCCCAGCTCCTCCCTGCAGCCAGCCAGGCACATTCCCTGGCAGAAGCTGCCCTGAAGCCCTACAGACCCCAGCACAGGGCTCTGGGGATGGGATTCAGCTCCATTCCCATCCCACTGCCACGTGAAGAGCAGCCACCACCAGGATAGGGGCATGGAGCAAAGCTCTGAGAGCAGTGTCTGCCCTTGGGGTGGTTCTGCCTGCCCCAGATACTGCTGCCACGTTGCAGAGTCAGGGCAGAACATGTGGGACTGGACTCAGCCTACCTGCCAGGGACTCACTGGCTCAGCTGGGCTGAACTAGAGCAGCACCAGTTGCAGCAAGGCTCGAGGGATCATCTGCCAGTGCCATGTGGCAGCTCCTACCTCCACCAGGGGTTGAGGTCCAGGAGTATCAGCTGAGCTGCAGAACCGGGACACAGTGCCATCAGCCTGTGAAAGAAGGAGCACATCACACCCTCACAGGGAATTCCCAGCCAGCAGAGGGGAAACCCTTATCCCAAACCCTGGTGTTTTGATCATAGATTTGAACAACACGAACACTCGAAGCCAAAAGACAATGGATGGGCACTGGGGGGTCTCATCACCACCACCCCTTGCTGCAGGGCAGATCGAAAATGGGGGATCAGTGGGAAACTGCTGTGTTTGCACAGCACTGGGGGGAGTGTGGGGCAGAGGGGTAACACTCACAAACAGCCCTGTTATCACTGATGCTAAACCTGTGGCAGCACCTACCGAATCCCCCAACCCTGAGCTGCCTCCCAAACATTCGTGGGGCAAGATACGAGGATCCTGGTCCCCCTGTGCAGCAGAGCAGCCTCAGGAAGTCTCTGTCCTGGTCCAAAACCCCTTTGGTGTGGGAGAGCCTGGAACTGATTACAAATCACTTCAGTAACTTTGGCTCCCTCCAGTTAATTAAATTGGTTTCCCTGGCTGTTCTAGAGGCTTGAGACCAGCAGCCTGCTGGCTGTGAGGAATTAATTACAGCAAATGATAACTTGGCAAGGACAGAGTCAAATGAAGTCTGGGTTGTGTGGAGCAAACCCCGTGGCAGGGGGTGTTTGCTGCAGCTCAGGGCTGTGTGAGCTCTCTTCGAGGTCTCAGAACCTCCCTCAGGCAGGGATGGGTGTGGGTTCACTCCTGACTCTGCTCAGGCTGGAATCCTCTGCCAAATCTGGGCATAAAAATCAACTCTGAGCAGCAACTCCGGGTGAAGGAGGGACCTCTGGGTTTCCATAGGAAGCAGAGAGAAGGGCTTGGCAGAAGGGGTGCGTTTCCATTTTTATACAGGAATTTCCTCCTCCTCCTGCACAAAAAAGGGGCTGTAAGGAAAACGGGGATTGGGATGGTTCTTCAGAACCTGGCAGCAGGCTCCAGAGCATCCCACGGGGCCAGCAGGACTTCCAGGTTCCTCGAAAGCACCAACACAAGGGACCAGCACTGGTGGGGACGGCAAGTCTGCAGCTGCCTGTAGTCCATCGGCTTCTTCCACACAGAGGAAGAAGCCTCTGTTTTGCCCTGGGCAAAACCTTCCTCCTGGACAACAGGCTGAAGGTGGGAGGATTTGGGTCAAGCTGGATCTTGCCAGAAAGTGTGGGGAGGCCTTGGAATAGGGACTGCCCAGGGAGGAGGTGGAAGCAGCATCCCTGCAGGGGTTCAACCACTGGGCAGCCAGGGTGTTTGAGGAGATGGGGAAGTGGTTGGGGGTTGTAAGGCAATCAGTTGGACTTGATCCTGAAGGTCTTTGGATCCTCAGGTCTAGAATCCTGATGGCTCTGTGGGCTCTGGGGTGTCACATCCCTCTTCCATGGACCTGGTGGGACTGCCTCATATCTCAAGAGGCGGTGGACCCAAGTCTATCCCTGTGTGAGGAGCTTTCTGAGACTTCTTCCAGCTCACACAGACCCCTTGAAGGTCTTTCCCAACCACAATGACTCTAGGGGTGTCACAGCCCTGCTCCATGGAGCTGCCTCTCATCCCAAGAGGCGATGACAGAGGGCTCAGCAGTGGGGCAGAGCAACAGCGCTGGCAGCAGAGCTGCAGCAATAAGAGACCAGCCCTGACCTTCTCCCCCTTCCCCATAACCCCAACTGGCTGCACCTTCCACCCATCTGTGAAAGCACGTGAAGAAGGGAGAGAAAGGTTGGCAGCTGACCACAACCCCCCTCCCCAGAGGGGTCCTTACCTGACTCCATCCAGATGCTGTTGATCAGCCCGAGCGCACACTCCATGCCCGATGCGATGGAGACAGAAAGAGGCTAAGAAATGCTTGTTATGCTGCAGAGCTTCGGGGGGTTTTCATCCTCGGGCCGGATATACAAGTTGCAGGAGAGGAATATTCATCCCTGGGGTCCCAGGCTGGGTCTGGAATTCATATTCTCTGTAAATGCACTTTATTTAATACAGGAATCAAGAAAGGGGTTGGGATTATTGCTCTGCACGGCGCGACTGCGCAGACCCGGCTCGGAATTGAGGGATGACTGTGGCCCTGTAACACAACTGGTTGCCCACACAGAGAGGGGGCATTTTCCTGCACTGCTGGGTCTCTGCTCTCCAGCTGCTGTGCCAAAGCCTCGTTGGAGCCCAAGGGAAGAGGAGGTGGAGGCTGGTCAGGATCCAAAGCAAAGACAGATGTCTTCACCGTAAAAGCAGTGAGAGGAGGCTCCAGCAGAGGAGGAGCCCATACCTGTGTGTTTGGATAGAGGGACGAGTGCCCTCAAGGAATCCTCACTACAGATCTAGCTAACACCTTCTCCTGTGCCAGCACTCTGTAGCTGGAGGCTGCAGGGTCTCACAGGAGCATCTTTCCCCCACAGAGCCCTAGAACTGGCCCTTGTGCCCCACAGCAGACCCCACTGCCAGGAACCTGCTCACTCCAGTGGGAAGGGCACAGTTGGTGTGCTGAGTGGTCCCCATCACCTGAGAAACTCTCCATCTGCTCCTCCAGCTCTGCCCAGACTCATTTTCCATCCAATCCCACTGGCACCAGTTCTCTGGAAAGAGACATCACAGTGAGGAAAGAAAAGACAGCACAAAGAGGGGCTGGACCACACTGCCATGGGGGCTTGGCCATGGGGAGCATTTGGGGCACCCCATACTCTCTCCTCTCTTACCAACAGCAGCAGCAGCACATGGGATACTTGAGGATGCTGTTTTTGCGGGGCACTCATGGCTATGAGGTGCCTCATCTGGTTCTCCTCTGGCCACATCCTGGGGCTGGTCCCACTGCAGTCCCCCACAGCTGGGCAGGGCTGGGAATAACAGCCACGACAGAGCCCTGGCCACTACAAACAGCTCTGCGTGTAGAGAGCCTGGTTGCTCTGGACATCATCCCAGCTCCTTTGGCTGAAGGTATTTAGGCAGAGGCCACTGGAAAAAGTGAAGTGTTCCCACATCTGTGCCCCTGGCAGCACCAGTCACCAGTTCAGGATGCCAGCAGCCACACAAACCCAGGAAACATCCTGCTGTAGCTCCTTGAGAGGACAGCTGAGCCACTGTTAGCCAAGAGGCTCCTGCCTCCCAAGGCTGAGAAACCCTCTTGAACAACCTCCAGATGGTCCTCTGCTGGCACAGGACACACAGAGAGCTCCTGCTGGTGGTGGGGTTTGCCCTGTGCTAGGCTGCTGGGAAGAACCTGCCAGTGTTCCCTTGCTCAGGGTGACATCTGGAGCAGCTCTGGAGAATCCTGGGGTGTCTGGAAGCTCTGCTCCTCACTCTGTGTCCTGTAGCACCCTTTCCTGGGTGCTTGTGCAGAGCTGTGGGAATTGAGGGGACGGAGGGCACCATGGGTGCTCCTCACCCCCACAACACGTCTGCTCCATCACTTCTCCAAGCAGACCCTTTGCTGTAGGGCAGGGAAATTCCAATGGATTCTGGAGTCACTGCACTGCAGCCACCACTGGGGCATTAATCAGGCTGGAAATGCAAACCCTACAGGAGCACCATCTATGGGGTTCACAGTGTCGGGCACTGGCTCTGGGAGCCGGGCCAAGCGCTCGGATCTTGCTTCTGCCATAAATGCAGCACTAGGAAAATGCATCCTCTCCGGAGAGCTCGGAGCCCATTTAGATCTCAGAGCAGGAAAACACTCCGAGGCACCTGCTGCATCTTAATGAGTCTTCTCCATCACCCCTGGAGATGCTGAGATGTAAATAGCTGCCCTGACCTTCCTGCTGCCACTCAGGGAGAGCGGTGCCAGCGCCGGGGCATCGCACACATCCTCCTGTCTCAGCAGGATGGATGAGCAGGGAGCGGTGGGGTCGTGGCTCTCGCCCCGTGGGGTGTCCTGCTGTCGCATGTCCCCAAATATTTCCCATTTTCTGTGGGATGGGGTGTTTGCACACAGCTGGGGCAGAAGGGGATTGGTAAATGGGGGATGTCATCACCATAAAGCTCCTGGGGGTGTGCAGAGGGTGAAATCCCAGCCCCACGGGCAGCTCTGCACCATCCTGTGCAGCACCAGGTATGGGGATGCTGCAGGGGAGCATGGGCTGCCCTGGGGCAAGCGCGTGCTCCCTGGTAAAAGGCACAAAGCCTGGGTCATGCTGGATCCCAAAGAGCAGAGCTGATAAAGAAAAGCTGCCCTTTGCATTGCTCTTCCCTCCCCATAACCCTCTTTCAAGCGCTTCATCTCCCTAACTTTTGGATGTCGTTAAACCCTTTATTAATTCACTCCAAATGTCTCCGCTCATGTTCCAGCACAGCTAACCCCATCAAAAGGAGAGGAGTGCAGTGCTTAGGCAGCACTTCTGCTCTTCAAAGCCTCTTACTGGGATTAATTGCTTCTCTCAAGTCCCCTGTGAAGGAGGGATTGGGCTAAGTGTTACTGGTGCTGGGTGTGAGGTGGCTTGTGGGATCCGAGGCAGCAGTGGGGACTTGAGCTCTCTTGGGGTGGCTGTGGGTCAAGGAGGGTGATAGAGCTGCAGAGGAGAACCCCAGAACCTTAGCTTCATCCCTTATAGACAGCCCCACAGCTTCTGGGCTGTGGTACCAAGGCAGAACAGCTGCCCTTGGAGGGATCCTGGCACCCCCCCATCTCCCAGCATCTCCCCTTGGAAGTGCCTGGAGCTTGTCCTCAGGATCCCGCTGCTCTTCCCAAATCCCTGCTGCCTGCCAAGAGCCTCCTGCAGTCCCTCCTCCTTCCCGATTTATCCCATGATGTCACCAACCCCGGTCCATCCTGACATCACCAGTGACATCATCAGTCCTTCCCCACACCCAGGGTGCAGCAGCGGGGCTGGGCACCACAGCTCCTGGTGGGATTGGCCAGACCCTGCCCTGCTGAGCAGCTCCAGCTCCTTCCCCAGACGGTGTTCAGAAGGGGTCAAGGGCATCCGTTTGCCCTGAACCCATTAGCCCTGGGGCTGCCAGGCTGGTCACTATGGGATGGAGGGTGCACTGGGCACAGCAGCAGTGTCAGGGCCTGGCAGTGGCCGTGCATTGGGGCCAGCTGTGCGCGTGGCCGGGGCTGCCACGGGACATCTGCTGCGGGTTTGGGTTTCCATGGCGGGCTTTACCACATCCCCCCCGGCCGGCTGGAGGCGAGGAGCTGCACATCTGGAAGCGATCGCAGCTGTCACGCTTCAAGGAGATACTGCACCGCAGAGAGGAGAACCCGAGCCCAGCAGCCTCACAGATGAGGGGAGCACCAGCAGCCCCCGCCACGAGCTGCATCCTGACCGCTCCCTGGAAGGGGATTTGGGAAGAAGGATGAGGCTGAGCCCCATGGTGAGGAGTTAATCAGACTGGAGAGCCTCAGCAGTTGGAGTGATGCTGGATGGGGCAACCTGGGGGACACCTGGCCCTCTCTCCACTGCTGCTGGGCACATCACAGTGCTGGTTTTAACTCTGCCGACCCCACAAAGCCCCCCACAAAGCTGCAGTGGGCTCCTGGAGGTGCTCAGGAATGGAATGGGATATTTTGCCATTTAATTCACTGTCCTCAAGCTCTCGGGGGTCTCACGGTCACCACGCAGTGTTCCTGGCAGGTTCCTGATGAGCTGGAATCGTTTCAGCATTAGTTATCCCTAAATCATCTGGGTTTATGGGGGACCTGACAGTTTGGCAAAGGCAGTGGAGCTGCACCAGGCACAAAGGAAAATGGGAGAAGAGCAGCAAACCTGCCCTGGCAGTGAGATCCTGGGGAAGGGGGTGGCTGGGGGGCATCAAGGAACAGTGGCCACGTGCCTCTGTGGGAAGGGATAAGGATCACAGCCCAACCTCCTGGCAGCAGCCAGCTCATTCTCCCCATCCCAGTCTCACTTCATCCATCCCAAAACATCTCTGGGTACCACCTTGGGCATCCTAAGCCCAGGCAGGACCTGGTTCCTCACCCTACTGGGAGCTGGGGGGGGCTGTAGAGGAGACAAGAGAGTCCAGCACAGAGCCACAAAGATGATGGAGTGGAGCATCTCCCTGATGAGGAAAGGCTGAGGGAGCTGAGTCTCCAGCTTGCAAAAAAGAAGACTGAGGGGTGACCCCATGAACGTTGATCAATATGGAAAGGGTGGGTGTCAGGAGGACGGAGCCAGGCTCTGCTCAGGGACACACAATGATAGGACAAGGGGCAGTGGGTGTGAGCTGGGACAGAGGAGGTTCCACATCAATGTGAGAAGGACCTTCTTCCCAGTGAGGGTGCCAGAGCCCTGGCAGGGGCTGCCCAGGGGGTTGCAGAGTCTCTCTCCAGAGTTCTCTGGAGAGGTTTCAAACCTGCCTGGCCAGTTCCTGTGCAACTGCATCTAGGGGAACCTGCTGTGGCAGGGAGATGGGACTGGGTGATCCAGTCAACCCCTAACAGTCTGTAACTCTGTGTGATTTGGACACTGAGCCACGGATCACAGCCCTTTGGGTGCCACCAGCCAGCCAGCTCCTGGTCCAGTGAGTGCTTCATCCATCAAACCCATTCCAGTTCACAGATCAGACTGTCATGCGGGACAGTGTCAAATGAGATCCAGTCACACTGTTCTCACTGGCTCTGACCAGAGCAGGGTCCAACCCATAGTCCCAGCTCTTGGGATCTCCCACAACAGCATCTCTAGCAGGGATGGGTCCTCCTCTTGGCAGTGGGAGGGTGTGGAAGGGGAAGATCAGTGCACAGGAACAACAAGCAATGATCAAACACCAAACGGAGCTGAACGCTGCTGCTCCCAGAAGGGAGAAGCAGACCCAACAGAGCAAACTGGGCAGAGCTACTGGTTCCAGTCTGGGGCTCGGCCAACCGGTCGCCCCCCAGAGCCCTGGCAGCCCCACAGGCTCCTGTCCTGCTGGGAGCTGGAGCGATGCCAGCATTGCATGGCCCCGGCTATAAAAGCAGAGGGGGATGTGGTGCAGGCAGGGTCGAGCAGGGAGTGAATTCAGGCTCTAAATAAACCGGGAGGATTAATTAGTGCTCAGGTTGGCAGCCAAAAGGGAGAACCAGGCTCTGGCAGCCGAGCCAGCGGGGTTTGTGCCTCGTGCCCTGCACACAGCTCCGGCCCCATGGCCTTCCCAGGGGTGTGGGACTGCAGGAACCACAGGTCAGCGCCCACCCCACACACCCTCTGCCCAGGGACCTGCTGCCACCTGGCACCCAGCAGCCAGGGCAGGTACAGGGCACAGCCCTGACCCCACAGGGACACAGACACCCCTGCTCATCTGTCCTTCCCCGTGGCATCGTGGTGATGCAATCTGTGACCACCAGTGTGCCCCAATAATCACTGATTCTCCCCAATAACTGCTGATGCACCCCAATAACTGCTGATGCACCCCAATAACTGCCAATGCATTCCAATAACCAATTCACCCCCAGTAACTGCAGATGCACCCCTATAATTATCAATTCACACCCAATGACCACCAATTCACACCCAATGACCACCGATTGACCCCCCATAACTGCTTCTGCACCCCTATAACACCAATTCATTCCCAATGACCACCAATTCACCCCCAGTAACTACTGATGCACGCCAGTAACCACTAATTCACTCAAATAATCACAAATTCACCCCAATAACCACCAATGTGCCTCAATGACAATTGATTTACCCCAATAATCACCAATACACCCCAATAGCCATCAATGCACCTTGATAACCACCAATACAACCTGATAACTACTGATGCACCCCACTAACCACCAATGCACCCTCAATAACCACCAGCACACCCCAAGAACCATCAATGCACCTCGATAAGCACCAATATATCCCAATAATCACCAATAAACCCTCATATTCCCCAATGCACCCCAATAACAGCTGCCTCGCCCATCAACATCTGCAGACCCCTGCTGAGGGGGTCAGTACTCCCTCCCATGTATTGAGGTCCCATTAAATAACAGAGCTGGGCAGATCCCCCTTCACCCCAATGCTGAGGGGTCTCGGTGGACCCGTGTGTGCTCCCAGTTCTCCGTGTTGGTGGGACTGGGAAGGGTGGAGAGGCAGCAGCAGGGCTGATTCCACACCCTCCCCAAACATCTGTGCAGATGTTAACAGGCGTGAGAGGGCTCAGCTTTGGGCACCAAAGCAGAGGGTGTTAGGGCTGAGCTCTGGGGAAAGCAGCCGGCACAGTCAGGGTTTCACTGGCGGGATGAAAGCTGCAGCCGCCGGTGCCGGCAAAGGCTGAGCGGGACCATCGGTCACGGGCTGTAAAACCCACACGTGGGGGCAACCAGGGCAGGTCTGCAGTGCTGGAGGAACCTTCAGCACCCTCCTCAGCCTCTCTGCTCCCCACAGCATCACTAGTGTGGGTCAGGGAGCATCCCTGGGGCTGTGCATCCCGCCAGCCTTCGGCCCCCACTACCCCATTGTACCTGGTGGGGAGGATTTCTGTCAGCCAGCACCCACGATGTTTGGGGTTTGCAGTAAAACCCCTTAGATGGAGGAGCTCAGGAGCTGGGACCTGCACTGTGGCACCGAGGGGGTCACCCACGGGGACTTGCAGCCTGGGGCACATTATGGGCTTTGCCCTAAATGCAAGGTCTGCCAGATGCCCATCAGTAATTTCCCTCCTAATTACCTGTTTGTGGTGCCACAGGGAGGGAGCTGGGCTGGTGTCTCCCACCAGCACGGAGCCACTCACTTTGCTGCCAGCTGTTAATCCCTTCACTGGGAAAATGGAGCCACTGCATTCAGATACAGCCCCAATCCCCTGGAATTCCTGCCTTGCAGGGGAGATTTGATCCCAAGGGAGCTGCTCTTGTTTGTTTGTTTAGGGCTCCCCAGAGAAACTGAAGCAAACAGAACATCTTTCTTATCAAACCAACTCTCAGGAGCTCTTGGGTTGAGCACTGGGATCAGACATGGGGCAGCTTTTCCCTCCTTATCCCACTGATCCGAGGCTGCTGCAAAGGTTGGGGCTTGGGGACAGGAGGTCAGGGTGTGGTTTTGCCCTGCTGGGGGACCTGAGGTGAAAGGCAGAGATGTTGGGATGGGGCATCCCAGAGGTACCACCCCACAGAGAGATCACCCAGTGGGAGCAAACCCACCCTGTGGGGGGATCAATGCAAGAACGAGAAGGAAGCACAGCCCTGACCCACTGCCACCCCAAATCCCTTCAGAGAGCTGTGTGCCAGCGTGCAACACCCTCAGTGCCACCCCAGGGGCAGCTCCCAGTGACCAGGAAAAGCATCTCAGAGTGACCATAAGGAGCATGATGGGGCTCGTGCAAACCCAAACTCGGTCTGCCCCCGGGAGAAGCTGAATGATCCTGGAATTAGAGCCTAATCTCCCGTAATAATTCACCCTGATCCCCGTTAGCCAGAGGCTGGTTGTACTGTGCAGCAGGACACTCCTCCCTCAGAGTATTCCCAGTTCCTTGAGCAGCCTTGTGGGCATCCCGTTGGGAAGGGGCTGCTGGATGGGGAAGGATGGGGTGATAAGGAGCATCCCCATGGGTGGCCACATGAGGGGAGATGCCATGGTCCCCACCAGTGGGTGCTCTGACACCGCTGAGCCCAAAGTCGATAAAAACCTCTATGAAACACAAATTTGAGGGGAAATACAGAGCGTCAGGGTCTCCCCTCTCTTTCCCCCTCCCTGCCCAAAAGTTCCACTGTGATTCCATCTCCATCGTGGGCTCTGTGGGGACACAGCCCCCTGCCCATCCCGTTCCCACTCTCCATCCCCACCCGGGACCATGGCAACAGCCCTGACGTCTGCAGCACCTTGAGGAGATTTGATTACGTGGGCTGCGCACGAGGAAGCCCTTGGTGGAGCAGGAATGGATTTAATTATTGACGCTGATGGCGGAGCTGGGGGATGGCGGTGCCAGGCAGGATGTGCTCAGCCGTGCCCAGCCCTGAGCACAAGGTCAAGGGCAGAGCTGGGGTAGCTTGGTTGGGGTGCAAGAGAGGACCAGACCCCTAACATCTCCTCCTTCCACATCTGATGCTCTCCAGGAGGATCCAGAGCAGTGGTCCAGAGTTCCTTGTTGCCATCCCAAAGATCACAAGGGAGAGCACAGGATGGAGATCCAGACTGGTCCCAGTGTTTAAGGAGCCAGTTGATGCTCTGTGGTGGGTTTTGCATCTCCCCAAAGCTCCTGGTGCTGCTGGTGACAGACAGACCAGAAACCCCCCACCGTCACCCTGCCAGAGGATGAAAGGCTGGAGCTCTGCATCCCTGACCATGATCCCGCAGTGGGAACAGAGGGGAAAAGCCCAGCATGCCCAGAGCTGTATCTGGCCCGTTCCCAGACACCATGGGTGGGTGAGGGCACCCCAAGCTAGGTCAGAGCTGGTCTAGAGGGTCAGAAATGGTCTAGAGGGTCAGAGCTGGTACAGTGGGTTAAAGATGGTCTAGAGGGTCAGAGATGGTTCAGTGGGTCAAAGATGGTCTAGAGGGTCAGAGATGGTCTAGAGGGTCAGAGCTGGTTCAGTGGGTCAGAGATGGTCTAGAGGGTCAGAGATGGTCTAGAGGGTCAGAGCTGGTCTAGAGGGTCAGAGCTGATCCAGAGACTGTCCCTGAGCAGGATGAGCCCCCCCTCACCACAGCTCCCTCATCAAAGAGCTTCCAGTGAGTATTTTCACCCCCTTCCTTTCTCCAACTTCAATGAAACTGCAGGGGGAAAAAAAACCCTTGAGAAAACAACCCTCTGGCTGCTTTTTGAGGCAAAAATCCCCTTTCTCTTGGCAGACGAGCCCAAGCCCAGCCCACGGTCGCTTGGCTACGGGCCTGCCGCTGCTTGAACAGCAGCCCCGTTTCTTGATGGAAAATTGGAAAAGTGGCCCAGTTTGGCTCTGGGAGATCCAGAACTTTCCATGAAAACAACCTGAGGGTGGGAACTGAGCAAAAACCCTCGAAAGTGGGATTTCATAGAATCACAGAGTCATTGAGGTTGTAAGAGACCTCCAAGCTCACCCAGTCCAACCAGCACCCCAACCCCACCCTGCCCACTAAACCCTGTCCCCCAGGGCCACAGCTACTCGGTGTTTGAACCCCTCCAGGGATGGTGACTCCCCTCTCCCTGAGCAGTCTGTTCCAACCCCTGACCACTCTGTCAGGGAAGAGATCATTCCTGACGGCCAACCTAAGCCTCCTCTGGGGCAACTTGAGTCCATTTCCTCTTGCCTTGTTGCTGGTGACTGGGGAGAAGAGACCGACCCCCAGCGCCCTGCACCCTCCCTTCAGCAGTGAGGTCTCTCCTCAACCTCCTTCTCTCCAGACTGACCAGCCCCAGCTCCCTCAGCCTTTCCCCATCAGCCCTGTCCTCCAGCCCCTTCCCCTGTTTTGCTGCCCTTCTCTGGACCCCCTGCAGCCCCTCAATGTCCTTCTGGCACTGGCAATACCCAGATGGTATTTCACTTGCCCAACCCAGTGCCAGCAGGACCAGACCCACAGGGATGCTCCCACTTCAATCCCCCAGAACCCGGCAATCGCTGGGGGCTCAAGGAAAAGCAGATCCCACAGCCCATGGCTGAAATTTGAAAAATGAGCCCACTCCCACCCCCCAAACCCTGAGCTGCTGCTGTGACCCTGGCAAAGCACCTTGCCCCATAGGATTCCTATTAAAATGTTATTTCCTCCAGCTTATAATTTCATTATTGAAGGTGCTGGTGTGGAGCATCGACCCCCCAGGTAATAAATGGGATGGGGAGCTGGAGCAGAGCTCATTGCCCTTTAATGGAGGGCCATGAGCAGCCGTGAAATCATCAGGGCTGGATGCAACCACCATCATTCACGGTGCCTGACGCAGTGAAATCCTTCATTGGGGGTGGTTCTGCCATCGAACACATCTGTCACCTCCCCCCTCTCCCTGGACGAAGAACCCGGCTGGCCCCATCCATCTCCAGTGGGATGTGGCAGCGCTGCTCCCCACGAGGTGCTGGGGGGTACCAGGGGCTCCACCACCCTCAGGAGGAGGGCTTCTCTGTGATTGATCAGCACCCACAGAACCACAGAGTAACAGAACATTAGGGATTGGAAGAGACCTCGAAAAATCACCCAGTTCAATCCTCCTGCCACAGCAGGATCACCTAGATCCAGTCACACAGGAACATGGCCAGGCAGGTCTTAAATGTCTCCAGAGAAGGAGACTCCACAACCCTCCTGGGCAGCCCCTTCCAAGGCTCTGTCACCCTCACTGGGAAGAAGTTCCTACTCAGACTGATGTGGAACCTCCTCTGGTCCAGCTCACTCCCATTGCCCCTTGTCCAATCACTAGATGATTCTTCACCGGGGGAAGAAGACCTGATAGTCTTTTATGAGGGCATAACCAGGTGGATAGATGATGGCAGAGTGGTGGATGTGGTCTAACTTGACTTCAGTAAGGCATTTGACAGTCTCCCACAGCATCCTCGCAGCCAAACTGAGGCAGTGTGGACTGGATGATCGGGTAGGGAGGTGGATCATGAAGTGGCTGCAGGATAGAAGCCAGAGAGTAGTGGTCAATGGGACAGAGGCTAGTTGGAGGCCTGGATCTAGTGGAGTCCCCCAGGGGTTGGTGCTGGGACCAGTCCTGTTCAATCTATTCATTAATGACTTGGATGAGGGATTAGGGTGCACTGTCAGCAAGTTTGCTGATGACACGGAGCTGGGTGGTGTCACCGACACCCCAGCAGACTGTGCTGCCATTCAGAAAGACCTGGACAGGCTGGAGAGCTGGGCAGTGATGAACTATAACGAAGGCAGTGTGGAGTCTGGCATCTGGTCAAGAGCAACTCGAGGTACCAGTATAGGTTGGGGACTGACCTGTTGGAGAGCAGTGCAGGAGGAAGGGATCCGGGGGTCCTGGTGGAGAGCAGGATGACCATGAGCTCTGTGCTGCCTCAGTGCCCCCCTAGATCCCCTAACTGATGTGGGATGAGTTACCCCAGTCGACATTACCCCAAATCATCTGGGTGGTTTGGGGGGTCTGCATGTGCAGCCCCCGGGGATGGACAAGCGATGCTCAGCCTGGCGCTGCCTCTTGGCGTTTGCCCTGAGTGGGAGGAAGAAGCCCGGCTTTGTTAGAAGCCCCTCTGCTGCCCAGACGAGAGGCACTGGGGGCTTTCATGAGCTCCATCTGCATGAGAATGGCCCTCCCGAGCCATCCCAGTGTCAGACCCTCAGCAAGGGGTGAGGAGGAGTGACACTGGCTGGGGGCTGCAGCCTCAGCTGCTCCCATCGCAGGTTTTATACAGAACTCTGAGCGAGGGGAGGGTGAAGGGGGCATTGAGAGTGAGGGGGGCACTAAGGAGGAAACCTGCGATGCCTGGGGCAGTGGGAGAGGCTATGGATAAGATGCTGCAGCTCACCCCACAGGGCCCATGGGGTGTCCACAGCTCCCTTGGGAAGCACCAAAGAGCTTCCATCCCACCCTCACTGGGATGGGGAGATGGTTCTGCTGGGGCACCCTCTGCCACCACAGCCTGAGTGGGTCAGGACCTCCTCTCGCCGCCCCCAGGGCCCTGTAGCAGAGGAGGGAGTTTCTGGTTGATCAGCAGCCAAAGCTGCTAACAGGGTGCTGCTGACCCACCCCACAGATCACAGCTCTTCTTCCCACGCCCTGGAACCACCCCGAGAGCTGATTTGATTTGATTTTACTTTATTTCATTGGATTTTACTTTATTTTATTTATTATTTTATTGATTTATTTTATTTTCTTTTATCTTTGGCAGAGCCTCTCAAGCAGAGGAACCACCTCACACGAGGAAGGACCAGCCTGGCCAATGCAGGTCAGATCCTCTTGCCAGTCTCCTGCTTGCACCAAGCAGCCGGCAGCATCAGAGAACCCTTGGGTGAGGGGGTGCTGGACACAGACCCCCCCTTCTCCCCCTCCCTGTGCAGGAGCACAACAGCAGCAGCAGGTCAAACACTCAGTCAGAGATTTATCCCAGTTGTCTCCACAGATCACTGGGCAAAGTAAGGAAGGATCTGGTGTGGCTCTGCACCTCCCCTCCTGACAGCCGCATCCTGCCCACCCCATCACTCCCAGGGACCAGCAGAGTAAAGTAGCCCCTAGTCAATGGCAGCAGTTGGAGCCCCCAGGCACCTAGGGAGAAGTTTCCATCCTCAGCTTCCTTCTCCAGTCTCTTCCAGCTCCCAGACTGGTTTTTCCCCTCCACCTCCAGCAGGTTTGTTGTGCAGGAGATGCTTGAAGTGGGGAGTTTTCATCAATTCACAGAATCCCAGGCTGGAGGGACCTCAAGGATTGTCTATCCAGCCCATCCAGCTAAAAGCAGCGTTTCAATTCAATGTCCCAGTCAGGGAGGATGATTCTCAGGCAGTAAAAACCAGAACATTCCATCAGTGGAGGCTGGGGGTGCAGGTGGGATGGGGCACCTGAGGCAGGACCAGCACAGGGGATGCTGAAGATGCTCTTTCCCATTCCCAGAAGTTCTGTGGCTGTGTGCTGGGGCTGAGACCCTGCTGGGATGTGCCAGACACCAGTGGGGGATCCCAGTGGGGGACCCTCAGTATCCCAGCAGAGCACAGAGACACCTTTTGTGGCTTCTCCATCCTCCTCCATATTTATCAGCCGGATTTGCATGCGGTGGGTGGCTGCAGAGACTCTGTCTTGAGGACAATCCCAAGGATCCATCGGAATCATTCTGCCGCGTTCCGACTTCCCAGGGCAGAGCCTTTGTTTTCTGCCCCTGCCAGCACATTCCTGCTCCGATGGGTTCGGGTTTCCAGCTCCGTCAGCACGCAGCCAGCCCCATCCGAGCTGCCAAGAGTTTTCCCATCCCCTTCCAACTCCGACCAGCAGCAGCCTGGGAAACCCGCTCCTAACTTAGGTTGCCCAAAGGCAGTTTAGGGGGGGAAATCCTCGTTTAGGGTCGCGGGGATGGTTCTGCACCGCTGGCTGCAGCAGCTTTTCGGTGGCAGGTCCTCACCCAGGCAGCCCTAGCACAAAGCTCCTTCCTCACAGTCACAGCTCTGCTGAGCGGGAGGAAATAGGGTCGTTATGCTTTTGATTCCAGACCCTAATTATGCCTCAGGAAAGGAAATTAGTGCTACTGAGGTAATGTGAAGGGTCTCAGCCTCTCTCTGAGCTCAAGGCCCCCAGATGGTGCTGGGGAGGGAGGAGGAGCTGCTGCTGCCCTGTAACAGCCCCATTGACCCCAAAGAACAACAGTGGGAGGATCGACACAGGGTGATGGTTGGGGTGTGGAAAACAGGCAGTGGGCTCTTGGCCCTACAGCCACCCCGAGGCCAATGGGGATCAGAACTGAGGGCCAAGGCATCGGTGACACGCTGCATCCCTGCTTGGGGTAGGTCGGATGGGATGGAGACTTCAGCCAGAACACATCATTTTCCCCACTGAATAAGACCCCCCAAATGAGCTGGATGTCTCCTCAAACTGACTTTTACCTCCCCCATCATCAGAGAAAAACCCCTTCAACAGGTTGTGGAATAATCACGGGACCACAGGATCACGGGATCACAGAATCATAGGATCATAGGATTACAAGATCATAGATTCATAGGATAATAGGATCACAGATTCATAAGGTCATAGGATCATTGAGGTTGGAAAAGACTCTTGAGTTCATAAACTCCAACCATCATTCCCACTCGACCAGGTTCCCTACCAAACCCTACTACCAGTTTTATCCCAGGACAGTATTAACCTCAGGAGGGGGTATCTGTGTCCTGTAGGAGGGTGAAGAGACCTGGACATCCCTCTGGCAGAGAGATGGATTTACAAAGGCAGTAAGAAAGCCCTAAATTCCCCATTTCCTAGTGAGAAGCAGCCGTCTCTGTACCCTATTCCCAGAAGCAGCTGCCGCAGCACAGTCAGGGCAGAGCCCTGTGGGGCTGGGAGCGGGACCCCAGGGACAGGGCAGCCAGAACAGAGCGATTGATTGAATGATGCCGGAAAAGCACCAAACCCAACAGCAGCCGTCTCATAGGATGCTCTGCAGAGAGCCTCGTGTCCATTAGCCCAGCACGCGGCTCCTGGCCGGCCCGGCAGGATCCTGAGCGCCGCAGCCTGGATCGATGCTCCCGGCTTTATAAACCCACTAATCACCCTGATTTATGGGCAGTGTCTCGGCGGCACCCGGAGGCCTCCCGCTTGTTCCGGGAGGAAGGTTTAAACCTTTCCTGCTCTTCAGCCAGTCTGCTCTGGGGGAAGCAGCGGCAGCCAGCAGCCCCAGTGCTCCCCAGCTGATCAGCCCAGTCAGAGGATCCTGGGGTTCTGCAGTCAGGGCTATCCCCAGCCCCATGGCTGAGGCAGCAGCTCTAACGAACCTGGCAATGTCTGTGCTGTAATTGCACCTATAATGAGCTGATCCTTTGCTTAGCAACTGCTCCTGCTCTGTTATCTGCAGGGTGTTTGCTCAAAGCATCAGTTCAGGCTGCTCTGCAGTGTCCTGGAGCTTCAGGCAGGCTCCGAGCTGCAGCTCTGCCAGGCCAGGGGGCTGAGAAATCCCCTTGACCCCAGAGAGCTGCCTGGGCAGGCAAGAGCCCTTCCAGCACCCAGCTAACACCCCCTGTCTGGCAGAGGACCAGGAGCAGCATCACTGACACTGAGGCATCTCCATGGGGTGCTGCAGAGCATTTCCAAAGGCTGCCGGGGAGCATGTCCATTGGGTGCTGAGGCATCTCGAATGGGTACTGCAGAGTATCTCCAGAGGGTCCTGCAGAGCATCCTCATTGGGTTCTGCAGAGTATGTCTACTAGGTGCTGTGGAGCATCTCCACTGTGGGCTGTGAAGCATCTCCATTGGGTGCTGGAGAGCATCTCCATAGGATAATGCAGAGCATCTCCATGAGTTGCTGAGCAGTAACTGCACGGTTTGCTGCAGAGCATCTCCCCAGGGTGCTGCATCCCTGCGGGGTGCTCCAACAGCCTAATGAGCTCAGGCATCACCCTGCTCCGCAGAGCTGCGCAGTCTGTTCAGCTAATCAAGAAGAGATGAACTGCTGCCTTGATTGCAGTGACTAAGTACCTCTGTGGGCAGAAGATGCCAGAAGCTGGAGGGCTCTTCAATCAAACCCTGTAGAAGATGGCACAGCAAGAGGCAGCAGCACTCAGAGTTTGCCTGGGGACCAGATTGTGCTCATGAGAATGATGAGGATGAGGGTTGGAAGGAGGGGGAACAGTCCCATCTCTGTGCCTGGGCATTGCGGCACATGGAGGGGGGTGCAGGAGACCCATCAGCCAGACCTGGGCACAGTGACCTTGTGGCTGCTTCTGGGCTCCAAATCTGTGAATCCATGGAAACAAAGAATTTCCTGTGTTAAAGAGAGAAAAGGGAGATGCTCTTAAGTGCTTCCCTGGACAAGGGCCAGGCTAAGAACCTGCAGGGCCACACACCGGATGCTGAGAAGGGAAAGTGCCCACAGACGCATCTTCTCCCCAGGACCTCTTCCCAGCTGCTGCCCACAGGGCTCCTGGCAGCAGTTCCTGATACTGAGGAGACCTTTTTGCATCTCCTTGAGTGGCTTCCCCAGGTTGGATGCTGGACGCTCAGTGGCCGCAGAAGAGTCACGGGAACCCGACCAGCCTCATGCCCAACGCCAGGGAGGGCATCCATCAGGCAGCATAAAAAAACCCAGTGCCAAACTGGGAGTTTAACAGTCGGTGTTAACCTTTGCACTGTTAGCACCCGCTAAAAGGAAGCAATTAAACACCCTGGGGCTGGTTTATAGGCAGCCACTGCCCACACAGATGCTCCCTCCCACAGCATCCCCACCACGGTTGATGCTGGGCTGCTCTGCAGCTTTCTGGGGGCACCAGATTGGTTCTTTCCCCACTATTTTCTACCCTATTTCCTTAGGGTTGTCTGAGAAATAGGGTCTTGCTGCCCCATAACTGCCTCTTCCAGCCCAGCACTGCTCCCACAGCCTGGAACAGGGGACTCCCCCGGCACAGCACAGCACAGGAGGGAAGGGAGGGTCGATGTGAGAGGCTGCTTGACTCGTGTCTGGTAAATAATGAATGGGTCTGGGATTACTCTGCACCCACCGCAGTCTGCAAACAGCCCCGTGGGCTGTGGCACTGCCGGGGCTGCTCAGCCGGCCCCCATCCCTCTGCATCCCTCCTGCAGACGGAGGAGTAGCATCTCCCTCGGGCTCCTTCCTCCCTACAAACTCTGCTTTTCACTCTTCGTTTCCTCTTCCCTGTTTAATGAGTGGGGGATGATGCCTGTCCCGAGGGGCACTGTGCATTAGTGGGAGATGATCCCATTAAGAGCAGCCCGGTGAGCTGGGCTCGGTGCATCCCATTCTATCCAGTGCCAGCACGGCACTGGGCAGGGCTGAGGGGTCATCTTCATTTCCCTCCTCATCCACATTCTCATCCCCCTCTTCCCCTGCTGCTTCATGCACCTCCTCATCATCAACCTTCTCCCCTGCTTCTTCCTCCCCTGCTGCCCTGCCTATGCCTCAGCTTCCTCCTCCCCTGCTGCCACCACATCCTCTTCTTCCTCATCACCCTCTTCCCCTGCTATCACCACCTTCTCCTTTTTCTCATTCCAGCAGAGCCCTTGGCCATGGTAGCTCTGTGGCATTGGGCAAGCAATGGGTGGGCTCCTAGATGGAGGTTTATTTTGCTGTGGACATCCCCTCTCCCTAGGGATGAAGTCCCCTGCCCACTGGGGCACTGCAGCATCCCTTATCCATGCCCTGCTCTGCCAAAGCACCAACCAGACCTTCCCATGAGGATCCTACAACAATGGGAGAAATGGGGTGTTGCCAGCTGTCTGCTGGTAAGAGGAGAAGTGGGGAAGGGAAAACAGGTTCTGCTTTGGGAAGGGGCAACCTCCCAGCCCAGAAAGCGGGACATGCCAGCTCCTCCACGTGTGTGCCGGCGGTGTCGGAGAGTAATTGCTAAATAATTCATCACAGAGGCCAAACCAAAGCAGGGTGAATAGGGAGGGAGGGCAGTGGGGCTGCAGCACAGTCTCCGCTGCTCGGTGAGCTCTCCGCTGGCAGCAGCTGCCTGGAAAACTCTAGGTGGCTTTGCTTCCAGTAACTTGCCTGTTGATTCCCCTCCGTCCCTCCAGCAACTCCTGTGACATCATTTTCCCCTTTTATCCCTCTTTAGGGTTTCTATTTCAGATCAGGGTGAGGAAGGAGAGTGGCAGGACCTCCCCTGGAGCTGCTCAGGCTCGACTTGCCTCGACCCAGCATCCCAGGGAGAGGCTGAGCCAGCGCTGCCCACTGCCCCGCTGCCACAGGGCACCACAGAGTCTGCTGGGTCATCTCTCAAACTGGGTACCTCTGGACTTTTGGGAGGCCAGAGGTACCCCCAGAGCAGCAGCTGCACCCTGGAGGGGATTCCTGCTCAACGGTGCCAACCCCCTTGCTGGGTGCTCTGTGCCAGCTCCTGGGGCAGAAGCTCCCTGGCACAGCCCAGAGGAGCTGGGGCAGGGCTGGCAGGTCCCTGGCAGCCACTCTGCAGGTTAAATCTGTCCCCAGCCACAAATGAGAGGGATTGGGTTCAGCTGAAATTACAGTGTGGAGCAGCCACTGTAATCAGCAGCTCTGCTCCCAGAGCAGCCCCAGTTCCATCTCCGCGAGACTGGGATACAGGAGCAGCCAAACTAGGGTGTATCCCAAGACACCACACCCTCCTGCCCCATGCCAGGGCTCCCTGGCACTGTGCTGTGCCATGCCAAGGGTGAGAGCAGGGATCCCCCTCCCTATTAGCAGCCATGTGGCACAACCAGCCCCACCAGTGCCAGGACAGGGCTTGGCCAGCTGCTTCCCACTGCTGGAACAGCTGGGGTTGGAGCCGAGTGCCCGATCCCAGGTGCCCAGGCAGCAGTAGCAGCTGTGGGGATGGGTTTGGCACCACTGAAGCCTTTGTGCTAAAGAGGGAAAAGGCAAGACACCCCGACACACAAAACCCCTCGATAGAAGCCCTGGTGTGCTGAGAGGTGACAGTTGGCCCTATGGAGAAACCCCTGGGGCTGGGGCTCTGCTGACCCAACAAAATTAACTGTGAGGAGCAGAAAGTGGATCCTGCCCATCCCCAGCAGGGTCTGGGGCTGCTGAGGTGGGGTCAGCCTTGTGCCAGGCAGTGGGATGAGGTTGGGCAGCTCTGAGATGTTGTCTCCGAGCGCTGGCTTGAGTGTCACAACAAACCCAGAACCCACAGATTGTCCTACTGAGCCCTCACAGATAAATCATCACTCTCTGGGGTTGTTGTTCTTTAACCAGAATAACCAAAAACATCTCAGAAATGTCCCTGCTAGCCCAGCCCCACAGCATCTCCTGCTGCTCCCCACTGTTTCCTGGCTGCAGGGACTCACCCTGCGCTCCGGATGCGGCTGCTGAGAGCAGGGCACGTCCAGGCAGTCCCCTCTTGCCCAGCAGATATTTCTGTGGTCATGCAATGGTGCAATGAGAGCAAAACCGCTCCCCTCTTCCTGCCAGAGCCACCAGTTCCAGCATCACTGCCAGAGCCACCAGTTCCAGCATCGCTGCCAGAGCCACCAGTTCCAGCATCACTGCCAGAGCCACCAGTTCCAGCATCACTGCAAGAGCCACCAGTTCCAGCATCACAGAACCACTGAGTCTCAGAATGATTTAGGCTAGAGAAGCCCTCTGAGCTGATCCAGCCCAGCCCAAGACCTAACATCACCCCAGTGGCCACAGTAGGGCACTAAAGGTCATGGCCAGGCTGGCCTTCAACACCTCCAGGGATGGGGACTCCACCACTGCCCTGGGCAGTCCATTGCAGGCTCTAATCACCCTTTCCATGAGGAAGGGCTTCCTGACATCCAACCTCACCCTCCTCTGACAGCTCCAGGCCCTGCCGTCTCATCCTGGTGCTGGTTGCCCGGCAGAAGAGCCTGACCCTCATTTGACTACAATCTGCCTTCAGGGAGCTGGAGAGAGGGACAAGGTCCCCCCAGAGTCTTCTCTTCTCCAGACTCCCTCAGCCTCTCCCCATCAGACTTCCCCTCCAGCCACTTCACTGCCAGAGGCACCAGTTCCAGCATCACTGCCAGAGCTGCTACCAGGATGAGGTGTCTGACAGCTGTGCAGGACATCTCTGCAGGGCCTGACCCCACTCCATCACCCCACAGTGCTGGAGTCTCAGCTCTCTCCAGACCTGGGAGGACCCTCTATCCTCTGCTTCTTTATCCAGCCTGGGCTCAAAGCTCTCCCTGGACACAGGCAGGTGCCTCCAGGGTTGTCACTTGGGCCATTGTTGTCCCTGCAGGACATCTGTCACCCAAAAATACCTCCCGTGCTTCCTGCCCGCTGTTGTGTTTGGGATCGGTACCTATAAATAACCCCCCCACCAAGGCAGGAGAGGGGCAGGATCCCTATTTACAGCCTCACAATGCGCAGGGCCAGTGCCCAGCCCGGTTTTTAGGAACAGGGGGGCAAGCTGAGGACACGAACCCAGCCCCGTGGCCGTGCTCCAGGGTCATGGACCCAGCACCAGGCAAAAATAGGAGCGTTCAGGGGTTGGAGGAAGTTTAAACAAACAGTGGGGGTGGCGCAGGGACAGCAGCCGAGTCCAGCCAGGCAGCACCTGGAGCTGCAAGTGACCCCCTGCCCCAGCTGCCCTCCCCATGGGACCCCCATCTCAAGGGCAGCCAGCACCACAGGACTGGCCCAAGGTGGGGTTAGGGTTAGCAAATGCTGGATGTAGGGTCAGGGGGTGCCCTGGCAGCACCTGCTCTGCCCTTCCACCTGGGCACAAAGGCAGCCAGTGTGCCCAGAGCACGAGCCGGCCCCATCCATCCTCCCCGGGGACCCTCACCACAGGAACCCCGACCCTGCCAAAGCCAACAGGGGCTGCTGCCTCTGCGGGAAGCGGCTCAGAGCTGCCGCTCGAGCCCCAGCACTAACCACCTCCTGCCAGCTGGGATGTGGTGGCTTTAGGGGTTTATGTTTCCTCCCCACCAGTGTCTGAGTCAGCCCTTCCCACAGAGCCCTGGGAGCAAAACTCTCCGCAAGAGCCTCTGGGCAAAGCCTCTGAGGTTCCCCCCGGTCCCAGCAAGAACCCCAGTGACCCCCCGTCTTCTTTCAGTGCCACAAGTGCTGGCTGTGGGGCTGTAGGGCCAGATCCATACTGACAGCCCCCAGGGGCATCCCACTCCCCCAGAGCCCTTGAGGCTGCCTGAGCTGCACTGCAACCATGAGATCAGATCCCAGGAGCCCCAGCTGGGAAGTCCATGGCCAGTACCAGGTAGGATCTGAATGAGAAGCCCATGGCCAGTACCTGGTATGATGTGGCTGGAAGCCACTAACCGATACTAGGTGGGATCTGGCTGGAAGCCCATGGCTGGTACCAGTTGGGATCTGGATGAGAAGCCCATGGCCGGTAACAGGTGGGATTTGGCTGGAAGCCCATGGCTAGTACCAGATGGAATCTGGCTAGAAACCCATGGCCAGTATCATGTGGAATCTGCTGGAAGTCACTAACCAGTACCAGGTGGGGTCTTCTGGAAGCCCCTGGCCAGTACCTGGTAGGATGTGGCTGGAAGCCCATGGCAACACCCCATGTGATGCAGCTGCAGCATCCAGAAGCCCCCTGTTGCCCCTCTGTGACAGACAAGACCTTGAGCTGCCTGTGTTCTCTCCCCTTTAGACCTCCTGTCTCAGAGCTCACCGCTCACCATAAACCTCCACCAGTGCTCCCAGTGGCCAGCTGCCACAGGGATGTACCTGCTGCAGGCTCAGCTCCGCTCGGTCCCCGTCTGGCCACCCCCCCTAGTCTGGGGCCAGCGGGCAGGTGACAGTACAGGGGCTTTGTCTCTGCCTTATGATGTTGCCCTGTGATTTATAGGGCATTTTACAGCAGCTGTAAAGAGGCTGTAAATTATAGGAGGGGCATAAATTAGCCACGGACCCCTTTACTGGCCATAAAGATCTAAGGGCCACCACAGCTGCCTTTGGAGCTGGCACCCCGCAGCATTCCCCAGGACAGCCAGGGGTGTCTTCAGCCCCCGCTGAAGTTATTTAGCACTGCTCCAATAAATGACCCCTTTTATTCCAGCAGGGCTGCAGAGCCGGCTGGTGACAGGTGGGGAGGGGCTGGTGCAATGGGGGCAGCCCAGGGGGGGCTTCCAACCAAGAGGCAGGACTTTTCTCCTTTCTTTTGTTGGGTGCTGGGACTCCTAGTCCAGGAGGATCTGAAGGTCGAGCCCCAGCCCCAGCAGGATCTGAAGGTGCAGCCCAGCCCCAGGAGGGTTTGAAGGTCCAGCCCCCAGAGGGTTTGGAGGTCCCATCCAGCCCCAGGAGGGTCTGGAGGTCCCATCCAGTCCCAGGAAGATGTGGAGGTCCAACCCAGTAGTGGCAGAGGATGCAGCAGTCTAGGAGGCTCAGGAGGGTGAGCTACTTTTGCAGGTAGCTCCTTCTCCAGCAGCAGCACTGGGGTCCCTCCCCCGGGGGTTTAGGGGCAATGCCTGCACCATTTGATGCTGGAGACCCTCCTGTCCTCAGCTATGACACAGGGGGCAGCCCCACACCCTCCTAACAAGCTCAGGACCAGCTCCTCATTCAGTTCCTGCAGACCCTGACAGGGGCCACACTAACCACAGCCCCCATACCCAGGGTCGGGGTCCCCCAAATTCCTCCAGCAGCCACCCAGCCACAGCAGCAGCAGCTGTTGGTGCCCTGTGGCTCTCCAACACAACACCAGAGCTCCAACAGCTTTACAGCTCCTCTCCATCCCATTAATTACTTTATGTCTAACGAGAAGGATCAGGAGGAAGAGATTAAGCTTTGGATCTGCCTCTGTGGTGCCAGCAAAGAGAAGCAGCCTTGGCCACTCAACACAGAGCTGGTTTCGCACCAGCCCAATCCCAGCCCTAATCCTCTCAGTTTACCCATCCTGATGCTCCCAGTCCCAGCCTCAAGGGTCTTTCCTTCCATATCCAAGGGTGGTGATGGAGGTGACGGAGCTCCATCTGAGCATGGGGCTTTGCAAGCTCATTGTGCTCCAGGGACCCCTGTGGGGGCTTCTCTCGCACCTCCAAAACTGGAAAGTTTCCACGAGTGGCCACAGGCTCAGTGATTCCTCCTACTGGAGGGTGGGAAGTGCCAGTGTGGGATGAACCCTCTTCTCAGGAGTTTCAGGAAAGAGCTCCTGAGCTCCAGGGTCCATGCACACAACCCCACAATGCTCTGGAGATACAGATCCCAATGGGAAGGATGGGCAGTGTGGGAACAGGGATCAGTAGCTGCTGACCCCGCATGCCTTGTCGCCTGAGGTGGCCCCACATCCTGCAGAGCCCAGGGCTGCAGCCAAGGCAGGCTTGAGCCACTGCCCATCGATGGGTTGTCACAACACACAAATAGGCTGCGATTTCCAGCTCTGGGGAACCGCCCAGCTCCCGGGTAGGGTTTGTTTTGCCCAGCAGCTCCATCAGCTAGAGTGACCCCCTGGTATGAGCACCCCTGGGCTAGCGATTTGCATGATCCTGCTGCATCTCTCTGCCTCAGTGACTGAGCAGGGCACAGCCTGGGGGCACTGGTTGTGGAGCTGCCGGAGATGGGGCCGCAGCGGGTCAGCAGCCAGCCTGACACCCCCACAACAGCGGGGTCACCCCTCATGTCACTCAGGCTGCTGCGATGAGCACTGTCTGCATTTTGAGAGGCTGCAGCATCATTCCTCCCCCCAGGAGCAGCATCTCATCCGTGGCCCAAACTACCCCGGGAAGCACTAGCCAGCCAGGCACGATCAATCCCAGCCAGGCTCACCCCACTCCCATTACTGCAGAAGCCGATGACTCAGCCAGGGGGTCCCAGAGCCCCCCCAGCTCTCCGGTGAATGGGGCAGGTGCTCCCCAAGAGGCTGTTGCCATGGCTGAGGCTGGGCAGAGCCCCCCCACAGCAGGGTAGTTGGCTGGGGTAAGGGCTGCTCAGGGTCTTGCAGGTCTCATCTTCACCCCCTAGATGAGATTCCCCATTGCTGTGGTAAACCCCAGATCCTCTGACAGGAGCAGATGGACACCCACTCAGGCCAAGATCCCCCTACAAGGTGTCCAGTTCAACCCCACAGCCACCCAGCACGTTCCCCCACAAATACCTGACCTCAGGGTCTCCCAGAAACAACAAGGAAAAACCTCTGCCCCCTGGCACGGGCTGGGCTGGGCTCTACACAGAGAGCCCCTTGTGCTCCCTGCCTGGACCCCGCGGCACTCACCATCCGAGTGTGGGTCATGGCTGCCATGGGAGATGGATACAGCAGGGCCAGCTGGAGCTGGGCTCTGCAGAGCTGTCCCCAGTAGCTGCAGCACTGGGAGCACTGGATGCAGCCACCAACCCTCCGGCTGTTGCGAGACGGCGGCAGTAAATCTGGGCTGGTTGCTGCAGACCCTGAGGAGAGCATCTGCAGCTGGTTTTCTGCGTGAACTCCTGTGAAAAGGGCTCCGTGCCCATAAATCCATCGCGGGGGAGCTTCCTGCAAACCCCATTCGGCTTCTGTTCCACTCATTCCTCGTGCACAGAGCCCCCAGCGCTGCCCTTTGGCAGTGAGAAGGGTTGATGTTTCGGTCAGGCACTGGTGGGTGGATGAACCCAAGGATGTTTTGACCCCACAGATCAATCCCACCGGGATTTCTCAATGACAAATGAATTTAAGAAGATTTTAGGCATCTTAGCAGCTCTGCCTTCTCCCTGTTGGCAGCACCCACCTGCCCAGCACTCCAGGTGCCCTTAAAGCTGCTGCTCAGGTGCTGAGGAGAGTTGTTGCCTTATGGCTGGAGGTCCCATGCCAGGACATCCCAGGGCTCTTGGGTGCTGTGGGTGAGAGTTAGAGACGTAGGGAGGGGGCTAGAGCTGGGTTTGGTGGATGAAGGAGCAGATGTGGATCTTCTGCAGCCCCTCATGAGGGGTGAACCCTGCTCCTGTGTTTGTGTACCTGTGAGATGGGAAATGTGAGTGGGAGAGACAATGAGGCTGGAGGGACCCTTTTTGGGGCGGGGGGGGGATGGGGGTACTGCCCTGCTCCTGGGCTGCATGGACCTGTGCCACAGCCCTGCCCAGTGGCCCTCCAGTGAGGGACGTGGGACTGGTCAGATCTCCAGGGTCCTGGAGAAGAGGATGGAGAGGATAGGCTTGTGCCGAGGATACAGTGAACAAGGCAGGAAGGGGTTTGAAAGCAGGTGGTGAAGGAAATGAGCTGGAAAAACCCTAAACACAATCACCAGGGGCTCCTTCTGGCTTAATCTCTTCAGTGAGCAGGGGTGGGGTGTTTGTGCTTGTTGGAGGCACCCTTAGAGGAGCAGCCCTGACTCTGGAGTGTCTGGAGGTTTCCAGCACTGGTGACCCCACAGGAACATTCTCACCCTGGGAAGCTTGGCAGCCATGGTGGGGTAAGACAGGAATGCTCAGGGAAGGTGCTCTGAAGAGAACCTGTCTCAATGTGATGGGAGCAGCAGCTCTGCTCTGGAAGTGATGCTCATCCAGGAAGGGATGGAGGAACTGGCTGTTTGCAGCAGCAGGGCAGGGTGAGAGGAGCCCAGAGGTGCCAGATGGGACAGTGAGAAGAGTCCTTTGCAATCTGGAGGGGGGTTAGAGAGTTTAGGGTCTGGCTGTGGTTTGCTTTGCCTTCCTCCTCCTGTTTCCAGCATGTGGGAGGCATCTCCGTCCGGCCTCACCCGCACCATTGGGCTCATGTGGGTTTGGCAGAGCAAGCGGGCACTGCTCTCTGCCCGCTCTATAAATACAGCAGCTTCTCCAGGGCTGTCTAGACAGGAAACAGCCTGTGAACTGGGAGAAAACTCCCTGCATTAAAGGGGACCAGCAGCCTGTGATGGGAGCCCCGGGAGAACCAGCTACTGAAATATTGAGATGTGCTCAGGGAGCTACTCTGCCAGAGGCTGGGTGCCAGGCTGCCTGGCACTGGATCAGCAGGGCAGGAGCTACTGCTGTGGGCAGTGCCAAGCTTCTCCTGCCCTTCCTGCCCTCTGTGTCTTGTCCTTCAGACTGCAAAACTCCCAAACCCCTTCCTCCTTCCCACAGTGGGCGATGGGCAGAGCCCTGCACCACCAAGCACCTTCCTGCCAGTTCCAGAGCCTTCCAGGTGCTGAGGCTGTCAGGGTTTGATTTGCAGAGCTGGATCATTTTATACCTTTGCAGGGGAAAGTCCTCAACCCGGTTGTTTTCTTCCTGGCTGCTGCTTTTCTCACTATAAATATCCAGGCATTGCTTGAAAGAGAAAAACAGCTCTAGGTGGGGGGGGGTGGTGTGGTGTGGTGGAAATCATGGCCCGTGGGTAATGACTCGTAATTACAGCCTTTCTCCTGATGAAAGGAGCTGCCACTGGGCTCCTAAATGACAGTGTGCAGCAAACGCTATTATCAGATTAGCCAAGTGGCAGAATCTTTCCAGCAATGAGAAGGAAAAACGGCTGGCCCTGGGGAGGAAGAACAGCCCCACCCCCTTCCTCTAGCCCCATCTTCTATGGGAATGTGAGAGTCAAATCTGGTCCCATCCTCTAGGAGAGTGAGAGGCAACTCCAGCCCCATCCTCTAGCCCCGTGTGAGGCAAATCAAGCCACATCCATCCTCCAGTCTCATCCTTCAGCTTCATCTTCTAGCCCCGTGTGAGGCAATCAAGCCCCATCCTCTGGGGGAGTGTGAGAGGCAAATCAAATCTCATCCTATAGCCCCGTGTGAGGCAAACCTAGTCTCATCCTTTAGCCCCATGAGAAGCAAATCAAGTCCCATCCTCAGCCCCATCCTCTAGGGGAGTGTGAGAGGCAAATCCTGCATCCAAATGGATCTCTGCATCAGGCTGCTCTTAGGCAGTTGGGGCACCGACCCTACTGGCTTGAGGGACCTGTCCCCATGACCCCAGTGAGGTGAGGGGCTATAGCAGTCCCCATGGGCTGGCACACAGGCTGGGCTCTCTGGGTGCTGCTCCGGAGGGGTCATAAGGGTGCAGATGCTGAAGGAGAGGTGCCCAAATGAATAGTTGGTTTCTCTTTGCTTCTGTCACTGGAAATTACTGACATTTGTTATCTGGAGCTTCCTCCTCCTGCTAAGGCAAGATAGCAGCTAGGGGATGTGATTGTTCCTGCTCTGATCGACTTCAGCACCTCTATCTACTCCTGGAGATCTTCCGGGGCTGCTCTGAAGATAGCAGAAACCTTTCTCAGGGTGGGGAGCCAAGGGGATAGGTAGGGACAGGGCTTACAAGAGATAGTGGCCATACTGGGTGGACACCAGCATTCCCAGAGCTACTGCCTACCACAGAGCCCAGTCCCTCTTCCCCTGTCTCAGGGTCAAACCGCTCTGAGCCCACCCGGGTGAGCAGGAACGTCCCTGCAGCCCCAGCAGCCTTGGGATGAGCAGAGCATCACTGCAACTAATGGGAAGAGCTGGCAGTCCCCTGGGGCAGGTTATTAGACATCAGAGCCCAGCTGGAACAGCTCGACATTCCCACACGGCTCAGCCTCAGCACTAGAGGGGCTAAGTCAGTCGAACATCATTAATTTCCTTCTGCAAATCAATTGGGGGCAGAAGTCAAGTCTGTCTGGTACAGGAGATACACAGCAGGGAATTATCATCCTCGTGGATGGCTGCTCCAGGCTGTGCTTCCCTGCAAATTAAAGAGCTTCTCCTTAGGATGAGGTGAGGTAGGGCTGCAGCCCTCCCCAGGGACTGTCTGCTGCAGCGAGTTCCTGTGGGGCTGACCCACCTGCCAGGCTGCCCAGGGCAGGTCCCCAGGGACCAGCTCGGCTCTGTGAGTCAAACCAGCACAGATCTTGCCAGCAACAGGTTTCTCAGATGGTTCCGTCCTTCATCTGGCAGAAGAGCGGTAAAGGGAAGGCTGCTGGGAGCACCCAAGGGGATGCAGAGCATGTAGCATCCTTGTACCCACCTCACTGGGGTGGCACTGGGAGCCTGCCCTGGAGTGCCACCAGGCTGAGGAAGTGCCTAGCTGCAAGAAACTGTCTGCCCCGATTGTTGTCTGCAGATAATAAAATATCCTGTGATGTCTTAATAAGCAACTTGGGACTGGGTGGTTGCGGGGGAGTCAGTTCCCTGCCCCGACTGGAGGGGCTGGACCCTGCTGGGCTCCCGGCTGAGCTATGCTTGTGGAGCAGCTCGATGGCAGAGGATGGAGGGAGCTGCCCTGTCTGGAGTGGAGGCTCTAGGGGGTGGAACTGGTTGGTTGGGACCCTCTGCCGTGTGAGGGCAGGAGCAGAATGCTGCTAACAGCTGTGGTTTAACTGAGAATCTGCACCGATGTCAGGGAAGTGGCAAAAAACAGGCTCAGAAAAGGAAAAAAGCAGGGGGGAAGCCAATTTTGGTTGAATCAGAGAAACCTCTGAGCAAGGAGAATGCTGGTGATCCAAGACTGAGGCAAATGATTTACCCTGAGATCATCGCAGAGATGCTGCTCCCAGCAAGGGTGGCCAGTGGGCATTGCCCTGGGCAGCTGAACTCCAGTCAATACCAGTTTTACTGGGCTGAGGTGGGGGTTGTTGTCTCAAGGCAGTGCAGGCAAACAGCATCAACACCTCCCCGGCAGCTGCTGGCCTTGGGCAAGGCGCTGGCTGCATCTCCGCTGCATCCGTGACTCAGACGTTCCAGCCGATGGGAATCGGTTTGCCAAGGTCGGACAACGCACCTGGAAACCTCTGCGGAAGGAGAAAGGCAGAGGCTGGGGCTGGGGAAGAGCTTGGGGACCGGCGAGGACAGTGGCACCGGCACAGCCCTCCCAGCAGGACAGGGGCAGCAGTGTCTTGGGGACCCCCAGGCTGGGCTGTTCCCAGCTCGGTGGAGCTGGGGCACGCCCCAGCAGCAGCACCCACACACCCGTGTGCTCTGGGCTCCGCACAAGCCAGGCAGCTGCCGTCGAGGAGCCCCCCACCCACCCCGATGTGCTCCGGTCTTTTCAGGGGGAGATGGAGCTGACAAAGTCTTTGTCAGTGGGATCCATCAGGGAAAGCCCTTTGTTCTTCAGCATTTGCTCTGGCCTCCCCCTCTCTAAACTAGATGCATCTGCTTTTGTTTTCTAAATGCAGAATTAGGGGCTGAAAAGAGCCCCTTTGTAGTGGGGAGGAGGGGATTGCTGCAGATTTTTAACTGGGAAGGCAAGGTCAGGGGGGAGCAGCTCCATTGTGCTGGGACTCTCCTCCTCCAGCTCAGCCCTTTCGGTGCCCCCTCTTAACACTCCGGTTCCCACTAGAACCAGTCTGGCGATGCGGGAAACCCACCTGGGTGGGCGCGGAAGGACGATCCCCGGGCCAGGGGCTACATCGGTGCCCTTCAGCATCACCACAGCTGCTCCCACAGCCGGCTGCGGGGATGGTGCAGACTCATCCTGTGGGGGTGGCCTTGGGCTAGCTGGCAGTGCCGAGCCCGTGGGGTCTGGAGGTGGTCTGCGTGTGTGACCCTACACAGGGTATTCAGCTGGGATGGGCCATCACCCTGTGGGCTGGGTACTGGGGTCAGTCTCCTGTTCTGTGCCCTGGGGAACAGAGAGGCTGTGAAAGCTGCAGCCAAGGACCTGCTCCCCAAAATGCTTTCGTTCCTCCATAGCCAAGAGAAAACCCTACAAGCCCCAGCTTCTTCCTTTGGGTTTTCTCAGTGTGAGGCAGCTCTACAACATTTCTCTCTTCCCAACTCCAGGAATCTCCCAGCTGAGCCGGACCAGTGGGTCTGGAGCTGCTCCCTGCGGCTGTCCCGGGGATTTGCCCAACACAGGGTTGGTTGTTCAGCTGTTGTGGAAACTGAGACCTGCTGTAGGGTTTGCTTAATCCTGCTCTTGATTAGCAGCTAAACCGAAACCAGCACAGGTTCCCGTGAAGTTGGTGTCTGCACTGCCTTGGAACTGCTTCAGCGATGGGGCTGGGAGTGTGGAAGTGTCCAGCACATGTTCCCAGTCCAGAAAGGCCACAGCTGGCAGGAGCTGGTGGTGTCCACCCCTATAAGTCTCACCTGTGGTCCTCAGCAGCCCCACATCTGTACTGGGGGAGTATCTGTCCCTCGTCCGTCCTCGAGGAGCTGCTCATGCCTCCAAACTGGTGACAGCTCATGGTCACTGTGGTGCTGAGCCCTGGGGGTGATACTGAGGCAGTGGATGTAGCTGCTCCCCAGGAGCAGAGGATGGTTTCCCCCATTTTCAGCCACTGTTTTGATTTCCCAGACCCAAGAGCTTGTGTCGCATAGATGCAGTCCAGCGCGAAACCACTCACAAGGACTAGCAGCAGCAGAGGAGTGACCCAGCTCCTTTCCAGCACAAGGGTGCCATCCTGAAGGCTCATTTTAGGGCTGACTGGGAGAAGAATGTCCTAGCAGGTGTGTTACCTCTTCCTTCCTTTGCCCACACATCTCAGAATGGAAACACCCTGCCGGGCTGGCATGGGGAGCAGAATGGTTGCCTGAAGCAGCAAGAGGCTGCTTCAGAAGATTGATGCCCAGCATTTGGTTCCGATTCGGTCCCGATGACTGACAGGGCTGATTCAGCTTCTCTGCTAGAACTTAATCACTTGCAGGTTGCAGGTCCTTCCCTCCAGCCAGAGATGTCTTCATTCTGGGATGCTCTGGCTCGGAGTCTGACTTGGGGCTGCTCACATGCCCGTGATCCCAGCTCCTCCCGCGGTACCCTGAGCCAGTCCAGCTTTGGGGGAGCTTGTCTGAGCTGCCCAAACTGGGGCTCTGTGGGGTGGGGTCCCTGTGCTGGGTTCATTGAGGTGCCAGTATCCCACCGTGTCCCACAGTTTGGGGACCCTATATGGAAGGTGCAGTGCTGTGGGGGCATAGGGAGGGTTTTTGGGGGGCTCTGTGTTAGAGCTAGCCTGTGGCTGCTCTGAACCTCAGGGAAGGCTGCTCAGGGCAGGAATGACAGCTCGGTGGCTCCCGGGAAGGATTCTGCTCTGGCAGCCCTATCCTGGGGTCCTGCTCTGCATAAGGGCTGCTGGGGGGACTGCGGACAGGGAGAACGGGGAGGGGGTGTGGGGGGTGTGCAGGACTCCTTTGCTGGGGCCCGCGTCTTCCCCACTACACCCGAGGGGTTGAGACCGGGGGCTGCAACCCCATCGGAGATCCCTCCACGGACGGCAGCGCAGACCGGGAAGCTCCGTGTAGGGGGTACTGGGGGGGATGGCGGCCCCTAAGGCAACTACAAGCCCCATCAGGCCGCGGAGGAGGAGGAGGAGGAGGAGGGTGGGAGGAAGGCGGGGAGGAGCCGAGGGGGCGGTGCGGGAGCAGCTCAGTCCGGCGGCGGCGGGAGCGCGGCGGGACGAGGAGCTGGGTAGCAGCACCGGGAGCGCCACCGGCGGCCGTCGGGGCGGTCGCGCCTCCGGCAGCGCCTCCGGGAGCGGCTCCCGCCGCCACCTCGGGGTCGGCACCGGCACCGGGACCGCCATGGGGCGGCCGCTGTGAGCTCGGAGGCGGCGGGGCTGCGCCTTTCGCCCTGGCCGGGATTCCCGCCATTGTTTCGGGAGCGGCGGGACTGCGCGGGGCTCCGGTGAGTAGCGGCACCGGCACCGCGGGGGTGGTGGCGGGGGCTCGGTTCGGGATCTAGAGCCACCCCCATTTTGTGGGGATCCCCTTCGTTCCTTCGTTCCTTCCCCGATGCCCCATTGCTCACGGCGGCTCGACGGCGGCACGGAGCGGGGTGTGGGAGACTCCGGTTTGCGGTCGCTGGGGGGTTGCGGACGCTCTGGCGGCTCTAGTTTGCGGGAGATGGGGGTTTGCGGACACGCGAAGACGATGGATCCCTGGTTTGCAGCCCCAGAGGTGGCGGATCTCAGCCCTGTCCTTCGCCTGAGCTGGGGCTGGAAACCTCCTGCAGCCCCAGTTCGGGGCCCCTAGACCCACCCCCCCTCTCCTCTCCCGCACCGCTGCGGGGAGCCCGGCCGGGGGCTGGGGCTGGTTTCCGAGTCGCTGCCTGATCCCTTATTCCCGAAAAGTTGCTGAGCGGGAGCCTCGTGGCTTCCAGAAAAAGACGGGAAGGAGCTGGGCTTGGGATTATTCAGGATTCGAGATCTCGGGGGGTTGGGGGGAGGTCGCGGTCCC
>JAOXOE010000852.1:2019143-2039914 GCA_028565055.1 Phoeniculus purpureus | reverse complement strand
GGGGAGGTCGCGGTCCCTCCCCGAGGACGGGAAGCCTGGGAATTCCGCGGGGCTGGGGGCAACGCGGGGCGGGGGTCGGGGTTTCCCTTTGTGTGTTCTCGCGGCTGGCGGGAGCTGGAGCGGGGTCGAGGGTGGGGGGGGTTCCGGGAGTCCCATTCCGGGAATCTCTCCCCTTCGGACGTGCGGGGCGATGGTCGGGTACGTGCACAGCCCTCGCTCCCTGGAGTAGGGGAGGAGGTGTGTGTGTGTAGGGGGGGGTTGGCGGCTGCTTTGCGGGATTTTTCTTGCTGTTGGGGGCCGTGAGCGGGGGTCGCAGCCCCTGGCCTCGTATGAGGAGCGGGCAGAGCACGTTCGCTTACACCGGCGTTACTCTGAGGTTACTCCGCGGCTCCGCTCGGGGAGTCTGTGGCGCGGGCCGCGGGTGTCACGGCTGGTTGGTGTTGGGGCAGCTGCAGCTTCCAGCCCGTCAATGTTTAAACCCTCCCGCTGAGCTTCGCCCGAGCTGCCGTTAGCGGGGACCGACGGGCGCTGCCTCGGCCCCGTCGGGGATCCGTCCGTGTGGAGGCGGCGGTTGGCTCTGCCGGGAGAGGCTGCGCTGCTGCCCAGTGCGACGCGAGGGGCATCGCCCTGTTCAAACCCCACAGACCCCATAAACCCCGACTCTGCCCAGACCCCACAGAGGCCGGCGCTGCCGAGCAGCCATTTTCCCCACACAGGACCGATTCCGCCCGTGATCTGGGAAGTGGGGGACACTGGCTGCTCTGCTGCCTCTGCCTTGTGCTGCTCACAGGGGATCAAATCAGTGGTCCCTGCGCTGGAGGGGCCAGGGCGGGAGCAGCCACAGCCAGGGGCTACGGAATCTGCTGTGCATGGGATGCCCGCCCCAGGGTTGTTGGGAAGGAGCCCGGGCCGTTCCCAGGTGAGGACTGGGGCTCCCTGCTCATTTATCTGCCAAAAAAACTCAAACTGAGCTAGGAGCTGGTTTCCTCCAGCCCCATCTGGTTTCTCAGCTCTGGCCCCACAAGCCTGGGCTGCTGGAAGAGCCCTCTAGCCTGGGACTGGGGGGCAGATGCTCATCCTGTGCCAGCACTTCTCTCCCTCACTGGGGGCCTTTAGCTGCTGGACACGAAGGCAGCTGGGTGCAGTTTGGGGTTTGCTGGAGGAGAAGTGTGTGTTGCCCTTTCCCTGAGGGAGCTGAGCCTAGCAGAAGCCCCATCGAGCTCCCTCCCAGGCTGCTTAACAGAGCTCTTCCTCTTGCAGGGGGTGCCAGGCTGTGGTTGTATCCCAGTGGCCCCATCCCGGATCAGTTCCCCTTTCAGTGCAGCCAATGGAGGTTTTCAGGTACCAGTGGATGCTCAACAGATGTGAAAATGAAACCCTCAGGTTTCAAATCCCTGGATTTGAGGATGTTCCTGAACCTGAGCTGGTTTTACAGGGAGCTATGGGTGAGGCTGAACCTTTCCCCATCCCTCCTGCCCCCCCCACTGGGGGTTCCCTCACCGCTGGGTGCCCACAGTGTGCAGCAAACTGGTGTCAGACTGCAGCGCATGTGGCCGGAAGGGTTAATGCTGTGTGTGAGCTGCACAGTTGGATATTTATTTTTCCAAGCTTGTGTCTGCTTTAAGCATTAGAGTTTCTCCCTGCAGCTCCATTTGGAGTGGTGTTTGCTCTTTATTTCAGCAAATACTTGGTTCCTGACCCCAGCCACAGGCTGCTCCCCACAAACTCTGCCCTTTACTTGTCCTTCTCCCCTAAGGGCACCTGCAGAGCTGCTGTGCTGGAGCCTTGGAGGGAAACTCTGTGTCTTCTTTCTGAACCTTGGCAGTGGTGCCGGGGAAGGGCTCCCACTGGCACTGTGAGGGACTCCTGGCTGGTGGGTGCAGCCCCCACTGATCCTCTGGCGCATCTCCCTGTGGAGTCTGGCTGTGCCTTGTTGTTCTCTGTCAGTTCTCTGACCCCAGGGTGCCCAACCCAATGGGTGCTCCATGGGCTGATGGAGAGGTGGCCAAGCTGTGTCCACCCAGAACCACCCCGAACACATGGGGTCAGATGAAGGTTTGCCAGCTGGGACAGCACTGCCTGGGCTCTGCCCCCTGCGTGCCCCAACTGGGCACCCAGCCCCAGCTTTTGGAACCCTGGCCGCATTCCTGGGGCTGAGCCACGGCACGGGAAGGGGCTTCCCCATGACACTCAGCTCAAATGCAGAAGGTCCTGTCCTGCATCTCATTGGGGCCAGCTCAGCTGCTGACTAATGGGCCAGGGGAGAGGTGAAAGCTCTGGGGGTCCTCCAGGACAGCGGGGAGGGGGGACAGGTTGCATGGAGCTGCTTGTCCTGGAGTGCAGAGGTGGTGGAAGAGCATCTTCCCTGGCAGATGGGCATGGAGGGGGTGGATGGGGGCTGTGCCCAGGCAGGTGGGCACGGAGTGGGGGTCCATCCCTGCTCTGAAATAGCATCGTGGGTGTAATAGCCGGTGGTAATTGCAGCGCCGGAGGCAGAGTCAGGTCTGCGAGGGCCAGTTAGCCCTGGCTCTGCTCTGGCTGCTTCCATTTATAGCTGTCTGAGTCCACCCGGAGCAGTAAATTGCAGAGTGCCAGGGGCCACGGGGATGGTGCCAGGGGCCGTGGGGACGGTGCCCAGCCAGAGCAGAGATCCACCCTGCGTGAGCTGCCATCCTCCTGAGCAAACGGTTTCCTGTTGGGATTTCAATAAAAACAGCACAGGGAAGGGCCCTGGTGCTGTTTGCACAGGTAGGAGCTGCCGGAGCTGCTTCCACCTCCTTTTTGGAGATGGGGAGCGGAAGAGCATGGGTCCTGCAACTCCTCTGGCTCCTGCAGCGAGTCCCCCACCGCTCTCCCTCCCAGTCACTCTCCCAGCTCCCCAAACACCGTGGAACTGGGCTGCAGCAGAGCCCCTGGATCAGCGGGAAGGCGCCTGCTGCGAGGTGGATCTGGAGAAGGGCTTTGCCGAGCGCCGAGCCAGCAGCACTGACTCATTTGTCAGGAACTGCCGCTTCTGGAGGCGCTGAGATCCCCTCCCTCCCTCCATCCCTTCATCCCTCATCCCTCCTCTCGGCTCCAGAGGCCCACGCAGGCTCTCCACATTAGGGCATGTTCCGGGGAGCGTGTGCTGGCCATGTTCACGGCCACTTCCAGTCACAAAGTCATTCCCAGAAATTCCAGGGGGTTTTCAGGTTTTAATTGATTTCTTCATCATTTTTTTTTCCCCACCTCCCTCCTTTCCCAATCCCCAAGGGCTCGTTAACAATCAATAACTGCTTTAGAGCTCTGCCTGGCACCACTAGATAGAACCGGGGTACCCAGCTGCCTCTGTCAACATTTTGGGTCACAAATGTTCCTGCACCAGGCAGAGCCAGTGGGGTTGGGGCAGGGAGGAGCCACCTGCCCTCCTCCTTGTGCTGTGGAGGTCATTGTGGGGTTCTGAGCACCCCAGAAGCACTTCGGGTCTGCGGTTGGTGGCTGCTCAGCCCATCTAGGGGAAAACATGGGGCGAGGGGAGCAGAAGGTCTCACTCCCACCGCAGGACAGGGTGTCCGGAGCTGCGACGCACTGAGTGCCTGGGGACGATGAGTAGCGTCTCGTTACTCACAGCAGTTATTACTCACTGTTGGTAACAGCTCATACCCTGCCCCGTACGACCAGAGGAACCGCTGCTACGTGAGGCAGGTTGGGAATGGCTTGGGAGTGGCTGGGCACGGGGTGTCAGGATCAGAGCGGGGTGAGCTCGGGGTACTTGGTGAGGGCAGTGGGGCACGGGGGATCAGCTGTACCCTGGGATGCTGCTCCTGAGGACGCTGCTCTGGGTTCTGCCAGAGCCTGGAGGAGGGTTTGGGCGATGGCATCATCCCATCCCCACCCGGGTCCTTGCTCTTTGCCTGGAGCATCTCCCACAGCAGGTCGTGGGCCAGCAGCGTCCTGGCAGGACTAGCCCGGCCACGCTGGGGTTGTGCAATCGGCCGGGCAGGGATCCCTCTTGCTCGTCGGCAGACCCCAGCGGGACAGTTGACGCTGGTCGGCGTCAGGACCCCCGTGACGGGGCTCTTTGGGGCCACAGATGTGAGGCGGGGGTGGAGCGGGAGTTTTGCTCGGGGAGCACTTGGCCAGCAGCAGCCGTGGTTGGGCTCTGGCTCCTGCAGCCCCCCTGGATCGTGAGTTGGCAGAGCTCCATGGTGAGGGGGCTGGGGGCTGCCCCAGCACAACCCTGGGCACCCTGAGCTGGCAGCTGGGTGTCCCTGTGCCAGAACCTGGCTCTGATGCCTCTTCATATGGGGACGGACTGGAGACCCCAGTGTGGGAGCTGGTGGGATGGGATTGAGCGATGGTGTTGGCTGGGGGACTTCTCCCCAAGCAGCCACTTCGAAAACAGCTGCTGGTGGAATGGGATCTGCAGCACTGGGAGCGGGGCCGAGGCTCTGGATAACCCCTTCGGCTCCGAGATCCTTTCCATAGGGGTGGCGGAGTGCCTGTCCTATACATCCTGTAGGGGATGGTGTTTGCAGCAGGATCCCCTTTGATAAAGTTGTAGGGTAATGCGGGCAACGTCGTGGTTTGATCTGGAAATGTGGGGTTTGCTGCTGCCAGGCTTTGGGGCAGCTGCAGCAGAGTGGGTGCTGCTGGTTTTGGAGTGTTTGGGGGTCCCAGGGTTCCTATGCTGGGTTCTAGGGGTCCTGGACTGGATACTGGGGATCCTGGACTGGATAGCAGGGGTCCTCTGCTGCATTCTGGGGATGCTCTGCCAGGTTCTGGGGGTGCTGTGCTGGGTCCTGGCACTGCTGGGGGCAATTGGGGCAGAAGGTGCTGTGGAAAGGAGAGAGGTAGCAGGGTGTTTGCAGCCTCAAAGGGAGAGAAGTGGCACCTTGGAGCCCCACAGAACCCTCTCCTCCAGAACTCACCAAGATTTGGAGGTCATTTTTCCCCTGAGCAAAGTTCAGGAAGCCAAAAGGAATTTATGGGAGCTGCCCCACCATCAGCCAAGGAGGGGGGTTGTTCCAAAGCCGGTGTGGGGTTGGGAACAGGAGAGCAGGATCCCTCCCTCCTCTCACCGGCGCCTGAGCACTTCTGCCCCCGTTGTGCTTCGCCAGCGGATTTTCCTCTGACATATCAACACTCTTCTGCAGGAAAACATGACCCTGGCTCTCAGCACCGGGTCGCTCCGGGCTGCCAAGGGGGTCTGCAGGGCCCTACCACAGCGCAGGGAGCATCCCACTGCTCTGGCAGGATGCAGGAGGAGCATCGCCAGCTATGGGGCTGCATGGGGTGGGGCATGTGGGGTGCAGCTGGCTCTGCCCTGACTCTCTTTTTTCCCTCTTTTGCAGCTCAGAGGGGCTGACAGCCCAGCGGAGACCCCTTCCCCGCCCCCTCCCGGGGTCCCCATGGAGTGGGAGTTGCGGATGGCAGTCGCCCAGCAGTAGCCGCAGCAGTGGGATGTTGACCTGGCGGTGCCTCATTCTTTGGGCTGTGCTGGTCACAGCCGCGCTCTCCGCTGCCCGTCCGGCACCCACCTTGCCTGACCAAGGTAAGGGACCCCAGAACCCACCCCCTTGCACCCCTCCAGCTCTCCTGGCTGTGTGAGAGCCAGGAACTGGTGTGAGGTCCAGCCTCACATGGCCGTGGGCACTGGGAGCTGCTGGTTGGTGCCAGCGGGCACAGAGTCAGTCCTGAGGGTGAGCAGGGGTCTGGTGTTGGGTGTTTTAAGGGAAATCATGGCAAATCCTGATGTGAGTGGGATTGGAGGAAGATGGAAACCCCAGGGGGGCTGTTGTCCCTGGCTGGGGGGATCACTGTGTGTTACTGCATCGTCGTCATCTGCAGCCTGGGGTGTTGAGGAGCCTTTTCCCATCCCAGGCTGATGCTGGGCTGGGAATGAGGATTTGGGTGCAGCATACTGGTACATGGGGTGAACTCACCCTGCTGAGTGCCCCCAGGGTGCTCCAGTGTTGCTCCTGGTTGGGGTCAGAGCTGGCACCTCTGTGCTTTCCCCTCGTGGCCCACAGCAGCCAGGCTGTGGGGCTGCTTCTGCAAAGCTCCAAGCCCAGAGCCACCCCAAGGTGATGTTTAGGCTGTGAGGAGGGGGTGCTGGGGCCCTGGCAAACAGCTGTCCCCAACAGCAAACCCCGCTCTCCATTTCAAAGCCCCTGGTGAGGTGGAGAAAAACCAGTGCAGGGACTGGTGACGCTGCCGCCGTTTGGTTTTAATTACCCAAGAATGTCTGGGCTGTGGGGTTCTGCTTTGGCTTTCTAAGGCTCCCTGCCCCTTCCCTCTTCCTCCCACCAAAATCCTGAGGGGCCAGTTGCTGGTGCTGCCGGAGTGGCCAAGGCTCAGTGCCTTATGGAGACCCCCTACCCAGGCGCTTGGGACATATCAGGAGCTGAACGAACTGGGACCCTGAACTGGGACCCCACAGCTGCCTCGGTGTGTTGGGTGGGTGATCTCAGCTGGCAGCATCTGGACATCCCATGAGGTGATGGTGGTGGCTGTGTGGGGTCCCTGGAGGGCTGTAGGCTGTGGAGAGGAGCCCAGGCAGAGTGTCTGTTGCGAGAGGGGGGAGCATTGTTGAGGTCTTCCCGCTGGCACTTTGCTCCCCTCTCTGCAAATCCCACAGCTGACAGTAGTAAACATGTTTTCCTTGGGATGCTGCTCCTCCTGGAAGAGGTTTCCTGGTTGTTTTTGGAGTGAGGAGAGCTCTTGTGGCCCCATCCCCACCTCTGGCACTGGAGAGGCTGTGGGGGTGTCTGCACCAGGGGCTGGTTTAAGCAGTCTGGGGGTACCCCCAGGAGCTCTGTAGGGTTTGCGTTGTTGGGGAGGAGGCAGCTGGTTCCTCGCCAGGGCTGGCAGGAACCCCTGGCAGCGCTGCCTGCTGCGGGTTCTCACTGGGACACCCCAATTAGTGCCGCAGCAGAAGCTGGAGGCCGGGGCTGAGTCCAGCCCTTGGTGTGGGGCTGCCTGCTGGGAACAGAATGTTCTGATGGGAAGAGCCACTGTAGGGCCAGGGACCGCAGCTGGGGCTGTGCCACAGGTCCTTTGATAGGGTGAGAGCTGGATCCAGCCCTGCAGTTTGGGGTCGCGTGGTAGTGGAGGGGGATTAGTTCCGGTGCCATGGGGTTGAGCTCTGGTGCCGTGGGGCATCCCATCCCCAGTACCCTGATGCTGGGGCCATCACCACCAACTCACGAGCATCACAGGGGCTACAGCAGAGGCAGCAGCTTTCCCCAGCTTTGCTCTGGATGTTTGTAGGGTTTCAGTTTACTCCCCGTTCAGAATAATCCCCTGTACCCCTCATGATGTGGGGAGAGGGGGTTTGGCACCCCTTTGTCAGGGAGTTTGTTCCTACAGCTGGAAAATCCACACAAATCAAACACTAACGGGCTGCACCTTAGAGCTCCCTAAAAAAACCCCCAAACCCCTCGTTAAGGGGAAGAAGCCAAGAACTCTCCCCCCCGGCAGCCCCCCGCTCACAAAGCAGCTCTTTGTCTCCAGGTTAAATGGAAACCTGCAGAAAATTGCCGGCGGGATTTTTTTTCCTCTCTCCTCAGCCCCTATTGTCCTCCCCCCTATCTCCCCTCCCCACCCCTCTGCAGCCATTTCCATCCCTGGGGGCTGCCCCCTGGGGGGTGCAGTGCAGCCAAGGGGGGTTTTATGGGGGTGCTGGGTGGTGGTAAGGAGGGGCAGCTAGTTTTGGGGTACTCTGAGCCCCTGGTTCATCCCCAGGGGGTGCAGCTCCCCACTGGAGAAGAGGTTAGGGGGGTTGGCAGAGGACCCCCCCACACTGTGGGGTGGGGTCACAGGGCTGCCCCATTTCCCGGCGCCACTGGCTGCCCAGCTGGCCACTGGCTTAACCTCACCCTGGCCCCATCTGTGGGGAGCTCTGGCTCCTGGGTCTTTGTTTTGCCCTGCTCGCCCCAGAGCGTTGTGGGGGGGTCGTCTCAGTCTGGACCCCCTGGCTGGAAGTGGGTTCAGCCTGGGCACCTCTGGGATGGGGCTGTGCTGCCTCCTCCTCCTCACCCCAAACTCTCCCAGTGCTGCAAGGCCTGTGGAACCTGAACGTGGGGGCTACAACTTGCTCCCCCCAGTAGCAGCAGAGGTGTTTGGTGGCCCAGTTGCCACCAGCCAGGCTCCTTGGCTTTGCCCTGGGCTTCGTGCCCTCCATTTCCCTTCTCTGCAGCCTCCTCTCCTTTCCCCCTTGTTTTGGCAGCTCTGTGTCTCCCCACCCCTCATCCCAATGGGTTTGTGGGGCAGCTCCGTGCTGGAACCCTACAAGCAGCTTCAGGATCCTCTGCCAAGCCCAGGGTAATTCCCAGAGCTCACGGAGGGCCAGGGGGCTCAGCAGCCCTGTTCCCACACCCCTGAGACACCCCTGCACCCCCAGACCCCAAAAATTCCCTGTTATGAAAAAGCAGCAGTACTGGGCTGCAGGTTGGGGGATGCCTTGAGCCCCCCAGGAAGAATCCTGAGTGCCCTGAACACCCCTAGGAAGAGCACTGGGTGCTTTGAGCCACCCCCAGGAGGAGCCCTGGATGCCCTGGGCTCCCCTAGATGGGCGCCCTGGGTACCCAGAGCCCCTAAAGGAAGAGCCGTGGGTACTCTGAGCCCCCCAAGAAGAGCACTGGGTGCCTTGAGCCTTCCCAAAAAGAGCCCTGGGTGTCCTGAGCCCCCCTCTCCAGGGTCTCTACATGCCCCCAGGAGCAGCTGGGGTACAGGGAGGTTGCTGGGGCATCCCCTGAGCTGTGGGGCGGGGGGGTTTCAATCAGAAGGCAGCTCTCCCCGCATCCCAAAAAGCGCTTCCTGTAGGGATTAGCGGGGCTGCGGGGCATGTGGTGCTTTTTCTTCAGGAAATACCTTCGGAAAAGCCCCGCTGGGGTCTCCAGGGCAACCGGCGGCCGCAGCCCGGAGCCCCCCGCCCGCATTGTCCCCGCGACGCTTTGTTGGCCCCTTTATTGCCGTCGCTGTGGCCCCACCAGCCTCGTGGCTGGCGAGGCTGCACGTTGAGTCCTGGGGGGACCCTGAGCTGTGCAGGGAGTTTTGGGGTGGGGGTCAGGCTGTGCCGCTGCTCTGCTGCCCCGTGTCCCTGTCCCTAGTGGGGTTGGTGACAGTTATATGGCCGGGTGACGCTCTCCATATGGCTGGCGCTCAGTCCCAGTTCAAAGCTGGGATAAAGTTAATAAAACCAGTATGGGCTGATCTGGCCATGGCAGCTTCTCTTGGGGTGCCCCTTACCCTGGTATTGGGGCTCTGCTCTGTGGGATCCAGCCTGGGCGGGGGGCTGCTGCCTCCCCAGTCTGGAGGGCTTTAGGTGAAGAGGGAACAGCAAGGGGTTAAAATCTGCTGGGGTTACTGAGCACTGGGGCCTTACTGGGCACAGGGTTTGTGCTGGGCACACTGGTCATGCCAGGCACTGGGATCATACTGGGCACACTGGTCCTGCCAGGCATGGGGGTTACACCGGATGCTGGGTTCATACTGGGCACACAGCTCACATCCCCTGGGCAGAGGGCAGCCTGGCACCGCCTGGCTCCCTCTGCACCTACTGCTATCCCTGGCTTTAGACCACAATGCCAAAGGGACTCAGTCCCAGCTGTGGTGTGAGCTGGGCTGCCTGGTGCCAGCAGGGCTGTGCTGATGCCAGCGGGGTGGGTTGATGCCCGTGCCAGGGCTCCTGCCTGCTGCAGCCACTTGCCTCCCAGGCTGGGTGCTGGCCCACGGGCCTGTGAACAGGCTGTGGGGCCGTTCCCACCATGCTGCATTATCCCCCTCATCCTGCAGTGCCAGAGCTGTGCTTTTGGATCCTGCCTGCTGCCCCCCTTTGCCTGGCCAGCACGGTCATACTGGTAATGCACAACAGCCCTGACTAGCAGAGGTTGGTTGCCTGGCCACATGCCAGGGGACCTCCAGCCCGCTGCCCAGGCTACCGTGGCGCCAGCACCCACCCACATGCTGCCTCCTGGGGTGCTGCATCGCACAGCCCTGTACTGGGGTGGCTCCAAGTCGCTCTGGACACTCCTGTCCGTGGGGCTGGCTGTGGGGTGTCTGTGGGGCAGCAGGATGGCAGGGGCAGGGTTCCCACAGACCTTTCAGGGTGAGCTGATGGGCAGGAAGAACCCGTGGTGGTCCCAGGGCTTGTGGGGGGCTGACGCGTAGGACTTTGGCCAGTCCTGTACTGGTTCAGCAGTGGTGTGAGGTGGCCAGGGCCAGGTGATGGGGATGTTGGGGACACTGGTGGGTCCTGGTGGTTGTGTGTGATCAGGGGTTGGTGTGTGGGGAGGGTCAGCCCTGAGCTGAGGGGCAGGGCTGGGGTAGGCTCTGTGTTCCTGTGGGTTTGGGGTTCTTGTGGCTGTTTATGGCTTCCTGACCTGGTCCTGTTGGAGGAGGGAAGGGGTCAGGCATGGAGCCGTCATGTTCCCCACTCCTGTGGTGTGGGACTGATGCTGTTGATCCCTGGGAGGTGCCTGTGACTCAGTTGGTACTGTGGGAAGTGCCCATCCTGCCTGGAAAACCAGCAATACCCGTCCCCACAACCCCAGGGATCCCTCCAGTCATCCCATTCCATGGGAAAACAGTCCTACTGGTGGAGCTGGAGCTTTTCTAGCAGCCTGGGAGCGCAGATCCTTCCCCAGCACCTGCTTTTCCATCAAAGGAAGAGGAGAGACCCTGGAGCTGCTCCCCATGAGGCTTCTTCCCTGTGAAACCCATCACCAGGATGTGCTTGTACCAGGCTCACTGGTCATACTGGGCACTGGAACACGTTGCCCAGAGAGGCTGTGGCTGCTACATCCCTGGCAGCATCCAAGGGCAGGTTGGATGGGCTGTGGGCACCCTGGTCTGGTGAGAGGTGTTGCTGCCCATGGCAGGGGATTGGCGCTGGGTGAGCTCTGAGCTCCCTCCAACCCAGTCCAGTCTGGAGTTCTGGAAAAGAAGGCCAGAAGCAAAGAGTATGGACTGGTAGTGAGGAGTTCCCAGTCTGGAGAGCTGCTGGTAGGTGCTGAGAGCAGTGACTCTGTGCTGTGCTCAATGCCAGTCTGTGCTGGCACAGCTCCTGCAGGGCACAGACCCCTTGTGCCAGCTGTTGTCCCCCACCAGCTGCCCCATGGATGTTGGGGGGGGTGGGCAGGGGGCTGTGTGTGTGAGCTGAGGGGACCCCCTCTGCCAGCTCTGTGTTGGGTTGGCCCCTGCAGCTCTCTGGTGCTGTGGGGGTCCCCATTAGCTGCTGGCTGCAGAGTGTGATGCTGGGGGCTGCCCCTGGGCAGAGCTGGGGTTTGACTTCCACCCCTGGGGGCTGCGGCTGCAGCAAGCACCTCAATGCTGGGACTGGAGTCACAGATCAGGATGGTTCTGCTGGGTCACCACCTACACTGGGTGTGTTGGGACTTCCCAGACCTTCACTGGACCTCTCTGGGGCAGAGCAGCAAAGACCCTCGGCCGTGCCCTCTGAAGACCCTCGGCCGTGCCCTCTGAAGACCTTCATGAATGCCTGTCATCCAGTCAGACTGACCTGCCACCAACCTGGGGTTCAATGGAGGGGTTGAGATTCCTTCCAAGCAGCTCACAGCAGCACCCAGGACCCAGCGCTGTGCTCACCAGCTTGCGCTGCTCATTCCCGGTTTGATGCTCATGGACCCAGCAGCCTGAGCCCTCCATTGGCCTGTGAGATGTGAAGAGGTGGTCTGAGCCCCAGACACCTGCAGCAGGACCCAGGGACCAGCTCAAGCCCCACTGCATTGAGCCATTTCTGCACAGCCAGGAGGGACAGGAGCAGCAGGGAACAGAGAAAGGACCTTTGTGCTGCATCGGGGAGCAGCTGCAGCTCTCCCTGTCCTGGTCGCTTCCAGGGGCATCACCTGTTTCACTGCAGCTCCTGTGGGCTGACCTTTCCTACAGCCCCCTGCTGTCCTGCTGCAGCCCCCCCAGCCTGCCCCAAATGCTCTAACTGGGGTGATGGTGCTGGTGCCATGGGGGTCCTGCTTTGCTGGCTGCCCGCTGGTGCTGCTGGGGGAGCCCTGAGCAGCTCGTGGCAGAGGCTGGTGCTGCCTGGGGTGCCTCAGTTTCCCTGTTTCTCCTCAGTTTCCAACCTCCTGCTCTGGGCTCAAGGGTCTGTGAGAGCTTTGGAACCCCGAGCGGGTTCAGCCGCAGAGGGTGAAGCGCTTGGTGGTGCTTAGGGTGCTCTGCTCTGCCTCCCCTCCGCTCTGGGTGCCACAGGAGGAGCATCCCAGCAGCTCCCAGTTAGCGCATGTTGCCTCATTAACCCGGAGCAGCAGCAGCATGGCTGCCTTCAGTCTCTACTTCTCTTCTCCTTCCCTTTTTCTCTCCTCTTCTCTCTCCTAACTCCTCCAGTTCTGCCCAAATCCAAAATCGAAGTGGAATCGTACTCAGCCCACCCCGGGGACCTCCTCCAGCTGCGCTGCCGCCTCAGGGATGACGTCCAGAGCATCAACTGGGTGCGGGATGGCGTCCAACTGGTCGAGAACAACCGGACTCGCATCACTGGGGAGGAGGTAGAGGTCAGGGACGCGGTGCCCCAGGACTCTGGGCTCTATGCCTGTGTGACCAACAGCCCCTCGGGCAGCGACACCACCTACTTCTCCGTCAACGTCTCAGGTTTGTAGCAACAGTGGCAGCCCAGGGCATCCCAGAGCCATCGAGGTTGCCAGGGCTGTTGCTCTGCCCCACTGCCGAGTCCCCCTCATCGCCTCTTGGGGTCTGAGGCAGCTCTGTGGAGCAGGGCTGTGACACTCCAGAGCCACCCATAGAGTCATCAAGGTGGAGAAAGACCTTCAAGGTGTCTTCTGTGTGAGCTGGAAGGGCTCTCAAAAAGCCCCTCACGCAGGGATGGACTTGGGTCCGTCGCCTCTTGGGTTCTAAGGCAGCTCTACCAGCTCCATGGAACGGGAATGTGACACCCCAAAGCCCAGAAAATCATCAGGGTTGGGAAAGACCTTCAGGACCGTGCAATCCAGCCACTACCCCAGCTCCTCCTGGCTGCCTGGTTGTTGAACCCCTGCAGGGATGCTGCCTCCACCTCCTTCCTGGGCAGCCTGTTCCAAGGCCTCCCCACTCTTTCTGGGAAGACGTTTTTCCTCAGATCCAGCCTGACCCCTGGCATAACCTGACCCCATTTCCTCTGGTTCTGTCGCCAGTCCCTGGGGAGAAGAGGCCAACCCTCACCTCACTTCAGGTTCAGTGAGGTAGGGCAGCCCTGGGACTGGGCTGCAGGATGAGGAGTTGGATGACTCCACACACCCCTGTGTGCTCCCCAGTGTGCACTGGGGGATCTGACCCAGGGGAGCTACTGGTGCTGTCCCACAGGCTGCAGCGGCTGGTGCTGGTTCCCATGGAGCTGGGGACACTGGGCACGAGCCAGGCACCACACTGGTGCTGGCTGGAGGACGAGCACTTGAGTTTGGGAGGTGTTACCAAGGTTTGGGGTGCTCTGTGCACTCAGGGTGTTGGTGGGTGATACCACAGCTCCAAAATCACCACTATGCGATGCCCACGGGAGCACTGGGATGCACTGGGACAGGCACAGCGACAGGCACAGCAACGACTCACCATCCCATAGCACTCCAGACCCCACTGGGGAGCGTCCATGTGAGGATACTCAGCCTCCCTATCCCTTCTGCTGCAGATGCTCTGCCCTCCGCCGAGGATGATGACGATGAAGATGATTCCTCTTCGGAGGAGAAGGAGGCAGATAACAGCAAACCCAATCGTACGTGGAGGGTGAGGGTGGCTCCACAGCTGCCCCGGGCTTTGGGATGGGAGCTTACGGGGAGCTGGGTGGGCATCAGGGTGGTGGGTGCAGAGGGGTCAGTGTGTGGGGTGCAGTGGGGAAATCCCAGTGGGTCCGGTGAAACTGAACCCCCCAGTTCCCCTCTGCAGAGGCGGTCCCTCCATACTGGACCTACCCCGAGAAGATGGAGAAGAAGCTCCACGCGGTTCCTGCTGCCAAGACAGTGAAGTTCAAGTGTCCATCCAGTGGGACCCCCAACCCCACCCTGCGCTGGCTGAAGAACGGGAAGGAGTTCAAACCCGACCACCGCATCGGGGGCTATAAGGTACTGGGGGGACTGGGGCCATGTGGAGTCACAGCCCTGGGCTCAGTCGTGAGGGGCTGGGGCTGGAGGGGGAGGACGGGGAAGGGTCTCTGCAGCTGAGGAGGATCTGAGCTCCCAGTCCAGCCCCTGCAGGGGCAGCTGGGCCCCTCTGACATTCTCGAGGGGAAGTGGCCCTACAGCAGTGACCTGCTTCTGGGTCCTGTTTGCACCAGCTCAGTCCCAGGGGGAGGGGGTGGGGATGGAGGATGGAAGTAGCCTGCCATCGGCTAATCCTCTGCTGAGGACATGGGCTCAGGACATGGGCTCTCGGTGCTCCCAGCTGGCGCTGGGGGGGCTCCTGGGTTGGCTGGGCAGCCCCAGGGTACGAGGAGGGGTTCCCAGTCCCTGTGTGGGGCCACATCCCCACCCTGAGCTGCTTCTTCAGCACCCACAGTGGGTCCAGCCTGCAGGGTTCCCATTTGGGTGGGCTGAGGTCTTGGCTTCCCCCCACTTCCCAACCCTGAGCCTGCAGTGGGGTCACTGCTGGTGCTGGAGCCCCCAGTGGTGGGAGCAGCACCCCAGGACCCCCAAAATTCCTCCCACCCCAAAGGAGAGGGTGGAGTTCACCCCTACATCCCAGAGCCCCCCAGTGACCCTACAAAGGAGCCCCATCCCCTTTTTCCATCTCTGATTTTCTCTGCAGTCTGGGGCTCTCCCCACTCAGGGAGTGGGGGGGCTCTGAGCCAGTTCAGCTGGGTGCTGTGGGGTCATGGTGCTGGGTGCTCACTTACCCAAAGGCAGGGGTCATTGTGTACAAATGGGGTCTGCCTGAATGAGACCAGTGCAAAAGGATCTCTGTAAATGGGATCTGTGCTGGTGGGATCTGCAGATGGGGTCTATGCTGATGGGATCATCAAATGGGATCCATGCAGATGGGATCTATGCTAATGGGATCATCAGATGTGATCTGTGCAAGTGGGATCTGTTAATGGGGTCTGTGTTAATGTGATCTATGCTAATGGGATCTGCAGATGGGGTCTGTGCTAGTGAGATCCATGCAAATGGGATCTGTGCTAAGGGGACCTGCGCTAATGGGATCCATGCCTGGCCCCTCATGCCAAAGGCTTGGGGAATGTGGCCACGTCCCAAGGGCTCCCTATGGCCAGGGCTTGGGGATGGGGCTGCTGGCACCGCTGTGGCTCCCAGGATGGAGACAGCCTGGTGCCCTCGATAGCTAATGGGGCTGAGATGCAGGACTGTGGAAATAACCAGTTTCCAGCTGGGAGGGAGGAATGCAGCCATCCCAGCAGGGAACTGGGAAGTGCTGCCAGGAGGAGCCATAGCCAGTTCCCAGTGTCCTGGGGGGACCTGGGCAGCCCGGCTGGGGCACCTCAACCCATCCCAGTCCCCATGTGGGGCTGTTTCCAGCAGCATCAGCTGCACTGGGGGAACAGTGAGGTTCTGTTCCCTGCTGGGGTGTTCTGGGAGAGCCCCTTCGCTCCTCAGGGCAGTTGGCCTGGGCTGTCCTGGAACAGCTGGGAGCAGCCACAGCCCCAGGACTGTGGGGATGGGGAAAGGTGACCCCAAGGGGAGGTGGAAGTCATGGATGTGCAGCTGGGGGGCTGAGTTAGCTCTGCACTAGCGAGGCTGGGGGGCTGAGCTCGCTCTGCCCTAATGGGGTTGGGGCTGAGCTGGTTCTGCCCTAATGGGGTCGGCATTCCCCGCAGGTCCGTTATGCGACCTGGAGCATCATCATGGACTCAGTGGTGCCGTCTGACAAGGGCAACTACACCTGCATCGTGGAGAACAAATATGGCAGCATCAACCACACCTACCAGCTGGATGTCGTGGGTGAGCAGCGGGGCTGGGGAGCTCATATGGGGTCCCTGAGTGGGAACGGGGCTTGTGGGGTTCCCCATGAGCCAGTGAGGGGGAAGGTTCAAGCTCAACCCCATTTCAGGGATTTAAGGGGGAAAATGCAAGCTCAACCCCATTTCTGGGGATTTTGGGGGGAAGTTTCAACCTGTTTGGGGGGATTTTAGAGGAAGGGTTCAACATCAACCCCATTTGGGGGATTTTAGGGGGAACATTCGAGCTCAACTGTTTTTTGGGGGGATTTTAGCAGCAAGATTCAAGCTCAACCCCATTTCAAGAGATTTTAGCGGGGAGATTCAACCTCAGCCCCATTTTGAGGAATCTTAGGGGGAAAGTTCAAGCTCAACCCCTTTTTGGAGGGTTTTCAGGGGAAGATTCAACCTCAGCCCCATGCAGGAGATTTTAGGGGGAAGATTCAACCTCGTTTCAGGTTGATTTTTTTAAGTTGTGGTGGAAATAATTTCATATCCCAGACAGACCCCTTTTTTTTTCCCCCCCTCTAATCGCCTTATTAGCCAGAATTCCCAGCTGGGGCGGCAGGGCTGAGCGGTTCCACATGTGGAGCTGCCCTAAATGCTGCTAAATGAACCATTAACAATGGGATTTGATTTGATTACACTGAGCAAACTGAAGGGAACAGTCACTGGGATGGACAAAGGGGGTTGTTAATGCTGACTCACCCCAGAGGCAGCCCCTTTGTTAAAGGACGGGGCCCTCCTTAGGTTTGTTTGACCCCTGGCCCCCCCACCTCAATAAGTACTGACCCCCACCCCAATAGGTACCGACCTCCCCCATCACCATCATCTCCCTGCTGACGGGGCACCTCGAGCTGTGGGAGTTTTGCTCGGTGCCCACCCCAAAGGGGCTCCTTGTGCACGGGGGTGGTGGTTGTGGGGTGTCCTGTGGTGAGGTGCCCTGTGTGCCCCATGGTCCCGTTGCCCCGTGGCAGAGCGGTCGCCGCACCGGCCCATCCTGCAGGCAGGGCTGCCAGCCAACAAGACGGTGGCCCTGGGCAGCAACGTGGAGTTCGTCTGCAAAGTCTACAGCGACCCCCAGCCCCACATCCAGTGGCTCAAGCACATCGAGGTCAACGGCAGCAAGATCGGCCCCGATAACCTGCCCTATGTGCAGATCCTCAAGGTAAAGCTGCCTGCGGCTGTGGGGGCTCCTCTGTCCCGTGGGGCAGCCTGCGGGACGGTGGGTGAGAGGAGCAGCTTTGGGATGGGGACCAGCGGCTGGGGACCACTGCTGGCTAGAGGTAGCCAGAGTCCCAGAGCTGTCACCAGTGTGGGGTGAGCAGGGGGCTGCCCAGACCCCACAGCCTGGGCAGTCCCATGGAAACCCTCAAAGCAGTCACTGAGGGGATGGGTGGAAATCCTAAAAGCACATAAGGGGTCAGCAGGCAGCGCTGACCCCTTATCCACCCCAGCTGTGTGCCAGTGGTCCCACTAATCCAGTGAGCACTGGGGGAGCAGGATCACAGCCCCATGACTGTCTGCTCCTCCTTCCACAGCTCCCAACCCTCACAGCCAAGGCAATCCCTTGGAAACCCTAAAAGCACCCGGTGGGGCTGGTGGAAACCCTAAAAGCACATCCAGGGAGCAGGCAATGCTGACCCTTTATCCACCCCAGCGATCTCCCACACACCAGTGGTCCAGCAAACCCACTGTGACACCAACCCCGGGGGGTGGCACTGTGGGGGGGACAGGATCCCAGCCCTATAACCATCTGCCCCTGCCTTCCACAGGTCCTAGCCCCACACAGCTGGTTCAGCCCCATACAGCTGGTTCAGCTCCTTGGAAACCCTAAAAGCACTCACTGGGGGGCTGGAGGGGCTCGCGCATGCGCAGCGCTGGCCCTTTATCCATTGTAGCTAGCCACCATGTATCAGTGGTCCCACAAACCCTGAGGGACACTGGGAGAGCAGGGTTGCAGCCCATAACCATCTGCATCTGCTTCACACAGCCCCCAGCCCTTCACAGCTGGGAAAGTCCCTTGGAAACCCTAAAAGGGTTGGGGCTGGATGGACTCACCTGGTGCTGACCCTTTATCCATCCCAGTGACCCTCCACATGCCAGCAGTCTCACAAACCCTCTGCAATACCAACCCCATGGGGAGGCACCAGGGGACCAAGATCACAGCTCCATGACCACCTGCCCTCACCTGCTGCAGCCCCCAGCCCCTCACAACCAGGGCAATCCCTTGGAAACCCTAAAAGCACTCACCGTGGAATTGATGGAAACCCTAAAAGCACTTGCAGTGGGGTGGGCTCCTCCAGTGCTGACCCTTTATCCACCCCAGTGACCCTCCATGTGCCAGCAGTCCTGCAAAAACCCCCTGCGATGCCAACCCCATGGGGAGGCACTGGGGGAGCAGGATCATAGCCCTCTGACCTCCTGCAGCCCCTGGCCCCTCTCATAGCCAGGGCAGTCCCTTGGAAGCCCTGAAAGCACTCACTGTGGGGCTGGAGGGGCTTTCCGATGGTGCAGGCACAGTGCTGACCCTTTATCCATCTCAGCCAACCACCGTGTACCAGCGGTCCTGCAAACCCTGGGGGAGCAGGATCGCAGCTCCATGACCTCCCACAGCCCCATGACCTCCCACCCCACAGCGGGTACCGGTGCTGGGGCTGTGGGTGCCGACGGCATCGCTGTGACCTGCTGTCGTTGGTCTGTTCCAGCACTCGGGGATTAATAGCTCCGACGCGGAGGTGCTGACCCTATATAATGTGACAGAGGCGGAGAGCGGGGAGTATGTTTGTAAGGTCTCCAATTATATTGGCGAGGCCACCCAGTCTGCGTGGCTCACGGTCACCAGACCCCTGCCACCAGGTAATGGGAAGAACCACCCGCACCGGGGGGTTTCCCTGTCCGTTCCCGCTGCTGCAAAAGGAACCTCTGGGTGCTCTCTTGGTTTTGGGGTGTCTCCTGGTGTGAGAAAACATGGAAAAATACTCAGCGGGGCCGGCCGGCCGGTGAGGGGGTCCCTGTCCCTCCTGTGTGCTCCCCAGCGACCCCGGCTCCCACCGGATCCCCTGTGTGTGACCCCCCAACACCCCGTGTCTGTGTGCCCCCCCCACCTCAGTGCCGTGCGGGTGCTCCGGCCGGCTCTCGCAGCCCTATTTCTCCATGTGGCCCATGGCCAGCATGTTCCCATGGGCACGGCGTGGTAACGGGGCGGCCACCAGCATCGCAGATGAGGGGTCATCCCCAGGGTCTGTCCTGTCTGTCTCTCTCTAGCGGGGCTGCAGGGCTCTCTGTCTGCTCCTCCAGCCTCTGTCCCATACAGGATCTTAACGGGGTTTGCTCCGGGGTTGGTTGCTGTCGGTGCCCTTTTCCCTTCTAGACGGCGGGGGTGAACACGACAGACAAGGAGATGGAGGTGCTGCACTTAAGGAACGTGTCCTTTGAGGATGCGGGGGAGTATACGTGCTTGGCGGGTAATTCTATTGGGATCTCCCATCACTCTGCATGGTTGACAGTTCTCGAAGGTATTTACTGCTCTTCATCCTTTCCACTCTATGCATCGGGGTCCGGGAGAGACACAGAGAATCCCCTTTCCCTTCCCCCTGCCTGCACGCAGCTGCAGCGGGGTGAGCCACCCTGCAGCCCTACACCACCCCACACCCCACATTGGGGTCTGCCCGTGCTCTCTCCCTGGCCCCACTGATGCATACCCAGGGGCTGCTCTGCGGGTCCCGAGCCCCGGGGCTCAGCCAGCAGGGTTTAGGGGTGCTGGCACTGCCCTGTGGCCTGGGACCCCGCTGCGGGGTTGTGTGTTGCTTGTGCTGCACTGTTGGGGACGGCAGCCCCGTCCCCATTGATGCTGCTCCTGGGGCATCAATGCTGCAGGGTCCAGAGCCCCATAACTGCAGCCGGGAAAGTTTTTGGGGGAGCTGCTGTGGGGCTGCTGCTTCCCAGCCACAAAAACTTTCCCTGTTATGGGCTTGGGCAGCCTGGTGATCTGAGAATGGGGCTGGGGTCTCCTTCCTACACCTCCCTCTGAGGTTCTGTTCTCTGGGGAGGGGGTTGGGTGGATGGAGGATGCTGCTGAGGGGATGCAGACGCAGCTCCCACCCCACCAGCTTCACCCCATTTTGTGGGGCCATGAAGCTGCAGCTGCTCCCAGCTGTTTAGGGCGCCGACAGCACAGAGTGGGGGCTGCCCCATAGTGAGGGGAATGGGTCAGGGATGGGACCCTCCTCCCTGCCAGCCTGGGGATCCCACAGCAGATGCTGCCACTGAAGGAGCTTCTGGCTGCTCTGCCCCAGGCTCTGCCCAGTGAATACCAGTAAGAGCTGGATTCCCACAGCCCCCTGCATCCTGTAACCCCCAGACCTTAAGGGTCCTGCAGCCTCTTGTATGGACAGAGTACCTTGGGGGTGCCCACTGTGCCCCCCTGTCCCTACAGGGTGATTGGGGAGTGACTCCCCCCGTCCCCAGCAAGGGCAGCAACCCACCTAGTATGGCCACCGCCCCCCCAGTATGGGCAGTGCCACCCCCCATTATGGGAACTATTCCCTCATCATAGGCACTGTGCCCCCCAGCGTGGGCACTGCCCCCCCAGTATTGACACTGACCTCCATCCCATTATGAGCGCTGCCCCTCCCCATTATGGGCACTATCCACCTTATTATGGGCACTGACCTCCCTCCAATCATGGGCACTTTGCCCCCCATTAGGGGCACTGACCCCCACCCCATCATGGGCACTGCCCTCTCTGTATAGGCACTGCCCCCCCCATTATACTGCTATGGGCAGTGCCCCCTACCCCCATTACAGGTACTGCCCCCACATTGTGGGCACTGCCCTCCCCAGCATGGACACTGCCCCCCCCGCCACCTCCACACCTTCC